>NQII01000174.1:847350-892133 GCA_002778355.1 Clitarchus hookeri | reverse complement strand
TTCTCGCCCAGCTCGCAGAAGTGCCTAAGACGACGTGGCACGGACTCGACTAATTTCTGAAGGTATGCAGGAGGAAATCACACCATGAATCCTGCAGGACAGTCCACAAAAAATTGAATCTGTGCCAATTGGAGAAAGGGTTGCACGTCTGTTACGTTTAATGATTCTCGTAAGTCGTATGTCCCGTTCGTTCATGATCTTTTTCCGGCCGCAGTGATGTCGAAGATGTGATATTTTACCGAATTCCCGATATTCACGGTACACTCGTGAAATGGTCGTACGCGAACATCCAAATGTTATCGCTACCTCGGAGATGCTATGTCCCATCTCTCGTGCGCCAACTATAACACCACGTTCAAAATCACTTCAATTTTGATTACCTGCCATTGTAGCAGCAGTAACCGATCTAGCTGCCGACCGCATCGCGTTACTCTGATTGCTTCTATACCTCTGTAATTTGCATACGCACGCCTATGCCAGTTTATTTAATTTTTCAGTGTATATATATATATACATATATGTATGTATATATATTTGTGTGTGTGTGTGGCTGTGGTGTTCATTCTCTTTGTGTGTTTTGCAGTGACTGTAAATCAACTTAAAACTGGTTTCATTTTCGAAAAGGAGGACAATCATTGGTTTTCTGATGATTATTATTCCACTGTCCTGGACTTTAGCCTTGTAGATTTGCAAGATGTGTGTTTGAAATTTGGAGAACTGGTAGAAAACAGTGTTTTTAGTTCAAGATAAGAAATTTACTCATTCATCAACGAACACGTCCTTTGCCCAAAATTTGAATCAGGCCATTCAACAACTTGAACAATCCCTTTTAGCTTTAAGAACTGAAGCGTCTACGTTAACTTCATTGTTGAAATTGGACAGTATACGCCATAGAAGAGGGATCTTAAACTTTGGTGGAAATATACTCAAGACTGTTTTTGAAACCCTGGACAGAAATAATTTGGACAATTTAGAAAGAAGACTAAATCCTTTGGCTGAATCCCAAGACGATATTTCACTTAATGTTGCAAATCACATTATGCTAATGAAAAATCTTGAAGACCGCATTCTGAACAATACTAATTACATCCAAAGATTGGCTTTTTATAACATTATAACCTTTTCTTATCACAATTTAATGAAACTTTACAGGATGTGTTGTCCGTTATGATTCTAATCAGTTTTCGTGTTGACTTAAAAATACCATGTTATTGCATGTTAGTGAGGCATTGTCAAATTCAAGACTTTAATTGTTTAACCTGAAAAGCGCAATGGAGGTTAGTGTGCATGGAAAGTTAAGCTCAACTATATTACCTCCAAATGTGATTATTTATATTCTGAGCAGTAATTAACATCTGATCAGTTTACCCCTTTATATGAATGCCCCTGTCTCATCGGAAAATCTCTACGTGTACTATGGATTATATTCTGTACAAGCAATTGTCTTAAACTCTTCCCTTAACGTAATTGTTAACGTTCTGCTAGCGAACAATTATAGTCTTTTTGACCGATAACACGTTTTCACATTTCCATTTTGGTTCCAAATCTCAATAGGTATTTGTTATTAACTGTGAGTGGGTACTTGATTGTTAGTTTGGACAGAAAACATTTTGCACATGTTAATGCGAATTCTTTGTCTGGTTGTAAAACACATGGAGTAACCTTATGTCCCACTGTTTTCCCATTTTTTGATGGTCACGTAAATATCTGCGAATTTAATTTGTTTCTTGGTAAACCTATTTATGACATATGTGATGTCATTTGTGAGTTTAAGTAACCCTTTCTTGTGGAAGTCAATTTCAGTTTGATTGTTTACTACAAATGTTTCCATTGATGTTACATTCCTTTGTAGGTCTACTACTGAAGCGTTCCAGCCTATATTTTTACCACTAAATGGTACAAGTTTTATTTCAAATGCCACTCATTGTGACATAGTTAGCAAGTCATTCGAAACCTTTGGAGCAGTAAATTCTGCTGTAGATTTTCATCAATCCTTGACAACCATTCACAATCCTAAGTTCAAACACTTACTTGACCACTCCACATTTCACAAAATTGCCTTACCTTTCGGTTAATGACTCTCTTGTGAAAGAATTGGATAACCTTCTTGCTTCCCAACACCATGGCACTGACTTCCATGATGTTCTCCATCTCCTCCGTCCTTCCCAAACAGCAAAACCTAACAAAGTTCTTAGTGTTACCGATGTGGCTGTTTCTGCATTATTCTGGTGTTATTATTGTAATTACTGTTTTTTGGTTAAAAAGGTACAATCGTGCTAAGTCCCTTGCTCAACATTGTTGCCTGGCACCCTTGCGTGAGCATTCTGTTGTGGTTACCTTACACGCACCCCCTGCTGATGTAGTAGGTTAATTTGGGTATTTGTTTGGGTAATGAAGTTTAAGTGGTATAAGGTATGTTTGAATTGTAGAATTTTAGTTTGTTAGGCATTTTCTGTCACCACTACACTTTTTCAGGCATGTCTGTATTGGGGGGGGGAGGAGTGTGTGTCGTTTTTATTTCGTGACACAGGTTGTTTCATAGTAATTATGTTGTTTGGTAAGTTTTCTTCTTTCCTCTTATAGCACAGCTTTCCGTTCCTAGTTTCCACTGCCATCTATCAGGCAAAGTTAGAAGTCATTTTAATATATTTGGTCTCTCCAATATGGCAGTCACTATTAAATAGTTCAGATATGTCAAAATAAAAATAAAATTAAAATACCGTTTTTTTAAAGTGAAATATGATCGTCCTGTCTATATCTGCAATGTTGTAAGTGACAAAGTGGCAAGCACATACAATGCTACCTTTGGTGTATATAAATGTTTCGCTAAGGCGATTTTCAAATTGTGATGATTCCGTCTTTTTCGTTCTGCTTGGACATTTTCTCAACCATTTAACATCTCAAATTCTCGGCTGTTTGGCATTTTGCCTTTTTCTAAGATATAATGGTTTGAAATTGGGAATCACGCCCTTCGGTGAATAATACTAAGTATCGCGTAATTGTTTATGTTTCAGTGTATAAACTAATTCACGTATTTTACATAAAATTTCTTTAAAGCTTAAAGTGCAGTCAACTACTTGCGGTGACTGCGGTTATCGAGTTGACGGATGTCGGTTTGCTGGCCCTGGAACTTCTAAAAACGGAATTCTGATCGGGTGTAACCTCTTCACCCGAGGCAACACACCCCGTTAACGAATTTTGCTCGGCATTTCTGCCAGTTTCACCAGATGAACAGCAAAACCCAATAAACAGTTATGAATTGGCCTTAATAACCATGTCTGTGCATGCATCTATATTCTTTTAATGGTAATTTTAAAAAAACCTTTTTGAAAATATGATCATGTAATGCATTTTTATCGAAAATTCTATAGATCCTGGGGCCCGTTCGAATAACCCAAAGATTATGAAAGTCCTTTCTCAAATTCTAATTACATTAAAAAACAATAATTTTTCAAAAATAATAATAATTGGAATAATGTATTAAAAGTTATTGTATTATTGTCTTCGCATCACTATATTTCCCAAAAGAGATTATGGATATACTGAGCGGAGATTGTTATTTTTTAAGGTAACTTAAAATAAATTTACCTCAACTGAGACTCTTCTTAATATTCATTATTATTTAATTATTATACCCTGTTGCAATCATATGTGAGCTATTGCATACAAAGATGTTGTGAGGAATCATTTGGCTTAACATATATTTCATTAAATTACCTTTGCTTAGAAATTGTCTAATTAAAAGAAACATCTAGGTATCATGGATTCACGCCTAGGGCCGGCAGCGTTTGGGCTATGCAAGTGCCAGTCCTAGGTGAGAATTAATTTGCTTACTTGGGGTTGCTGTTCACCCCTGTAGTCACAGAAGGGAGGATCACCACGTTACTCATGACGTGCGTTGAAGCCCAATGTGAAGGTTTTTACACAAAAGCGACACTTACATCGTTGCAATTGTTCTGGTAGACTTAGTAAGTTGCCACTGAAACAGAGGTCAATGGCCTTGTTGGCACTGCCAATTACACTGGATAAGCCCTCGGAAATTTTATTAGACAAATAGGTGCTTTTGCTCATAAGGCGAAATATAAGAGCCTGTGCACCAAAATGTCAATGGCAATGCTTGTACCACGTCTGAAGGTGTTTTCATCGCTGCTGTAGGCGACTCACCCGAAGAAGTTGATGGCACCACTGGTACCATGCCCGAAGTTGTCGATGCCACCACTCGTACCATTCGCGAAGAAGTCGATTACACCATCGTAGACCTCGCTGGCTCTTGGATATGCGAAGACATCGCGCACTGAGTATAAGACTCTGACTTATAAGAGAAGCCGCAGAAACTAGACGAGGTGGTCTGTACTCTTCCATCGACAAACTGGCAATCCCCGAGGTACCATTTTTTTATATTAATACCATCCCTCCTCAACGTCTTTTCCAGCCGCCCTGCTATCCTGTCTGGCCACTGCATGTCTCACACTGAAGGCTCTTGTATATTCCCAAGACAATCTATGCGAACCCCAGCAGGAGTCTACCTGGATCAGCATTAGTCGCATACATGTATAGGCTATGTAGTGTTTTGATCTAAATTTACATCTTATCTCAATTTAACAATTTCTTCATATCCAAAAAAATTTAGGAATTTTGCACTTACTAAAAATATTTACATAATTTAAAAATAAAATAAAAAACAAACAGTAATATATTTTTACACACAATTTATTTTAAATTAAATGATGTATATATATTGTATAAAATATATCACAGTTAATTAATGTTCTTCATATACAACTCAAATCATTTGTGTTCCCAATTTGGAGTTATTGAATTATAATTTCAGGCTATCAAGTAAGGGGAGAGCAATTCATGTATCGTCGTAAGCAGCAGCACTCTGCGAAGGGCTGCACAAATCTCAGGAACACTACAAAGACCATGTACTCAAAAAGTAGCAATACTTGTTTCCGATTCACCATATGTTGCATTATCAATGGAGTGAAAGCTTTGCTCCCCTTTAATCGGCGCCTTGGCTACTTCTGACTTGAGGACACCCCTCTCGATGACGCCAGTACCGATATCTGGCTCGTCTACACCACATTCGACTGTGGCGGTACAAGCATCGGCAGACCTGGGAAGGCATCTGACTGGGCGTCAGAGACATCGGCGAGTGGGTGCCCATTTGATTCTGGAGCTGGTATCACATCCATCGGAAGGCAGAGCATCTTCGGTCGTGAAACTGCTGATTGATACATTGTGCAAAAGACACATTCTCTGACATATGTTCATCTGGCATCATGCTTCACCAGTCTCGACTGGTGGCTGCGAGTACTGCTCCATGCAATCCGTGGTGCATCCATGCATGCAGGGAAAGACACCACATATTCGATTCTGGCAGGAAGATGTGTTGCTGGACACACGCGAAAGACAACACACTTGCCAGGCTCGCAACAGGCTACCAGCTGCTGGCTCGGTTCGTACAACATTGGAAAGTGCAAAAATCTCCAATCCATGCCACTACAATTTTAGGTATCTGTGTAAGTGCGCAGATAGCCAGTGTCCCAGTAGCTGTATGTTATGGTAGAGTGTACGAGCATGACACTCGTATAAATGTTGGCAGGGTGAAATGCATACATCTTCCTCTGTTGTCCGGAAGCCAATTGAAGATGGGGAGATGCTCTTGCCTCTATGTATACACGAGAATAACAGTCGAAACCTCGAGTCGATTCAGGAGATTTCGTGTCTAATAGTAGACAACTGGTTACAAGTCCAAGTATGAGGTGTACCATTTGCGTAGCAGCTGCACATTCTTCAGTGCACAGGCCCAGTCTGGTTTTGACCTATCACAGACGATACAATGCGGGTCACCGTAAATTTTAATATGTAATATTGCGTTCGTCCCACTTCAGGTCATGGTATTACTTGGTTATACATTCATTTGTTTTCCTTGCTGTTCTTATCCAATATTTTCCATTGATAGGGCGGTCTAAAGGATCGCGTTCGCATCTTGCCATCATCTTCATGGTCCATAGCGATATTTTGGTATATTTTGGTCAGTTCAGGTCGTAGAGTGTGGAGACTTAGAGCCAGAAATTCCTGCCCTATTATTATAGTTGGACATATGCCATGTTGAGTATGGGGGTGGCCACATTGGATTTTTTTGACAAATTCAAGAACTTGGCATTAAGCCTGTCACCTAAAACAAGGAAAATGCCGACAAATAATAAAATCAATAGAGGAAACTAATTTAAAGACAATATTAATAAAATAGTTTTTAATTATTTTTAATTTCATCAATTCATGAACAGTATATATTTATAGCCATCGGGCAAGTAAAATCGAAAATATTTCATATTCGTCTGCATGCATGGAAGCAGAAAATGGAAAGTGACCATGTTACATACAGATGCGACCATGTTGTATATCCTTACTTTGATATTAACTGCAGTGGCTTTTAACACGAAAATTCGAGAAAAACATTAATAAATTAGAAAAATTGGGAAACATTTTTTAACAATAATTTTAAAAGAATTATTTGATGTTCTTTTATTTAAATAACTTGTATGTCATTCTTGTTTATAAGTATGGGATTTGCAAAATCTTAAATATTAAATAACAGCTCAATTTAAAACTTTTTTATGTTGTGACATTCTCACACAGATAATATGCTCAACATCAAAAAAATAAAATATGCCACATTGGACCCTAAGCCTTTCTATAACATAGTTGGCTGTAATTTCGCAACCACTGGATTTATAGCTACCCAAATGCAAACCGTAGGTAATACCTCCAACCCCTAAAAGCGCAATATAATAGATTAAACCGTAAGCCTTTTTATATGCATATTTATATGATAGCCATTTCACAACCATATAACACCCAGAAATTCAGATCGGAGGTAATAATGACAATCCCGAACAAGAATATATTACATAATGGGCATTGAGCCCTTTTATAAATATAGTTTTTACTTATCACAAACTATGTCATGAAACTCGTCACAAAGTACAACGTACATTGCGAATCTAGTCGCAGAGCAGGTCGCGAGTCTCAAAATAATTCATGCCACGAAGCATTTTACAAAAAACTATGCGATCATATCGCGAAACACACCGTGCATAGCGAATTATGTTGCGAAACATTTCGTGAAACACCTCATAAGTCTCAAGGGACATAGTGAATGGAGTCACAATTATCGAAACGTGACACGAAGCTCGTCAGATATTTTACGAAGGAAGTGGCGAGCCTCTGAATATACCATGGAGCACATCACGAATAAATTCACACCATGCTGACTGTACATTATTGAAAGAAGATAAATGTTGAATAGTTAGATTATCGTTAGGCACATTTGTGTATACAGCATGTCCTGGCGGTGGAATCGGCTCTCAAGACCTCGTTGCCCCTAATCACCCAATTCTCTTAACTGAAGGTGGAGCAAAGATATGGTTAGATATGGTGCAGTGGAAGACTGGAACAATCCGGGGCGCCGGTGGCTGAGCGGTAAGCCTGCTCGGCTTCCACCAATGCTAACCGGGTTCAATCACCTGCTGGGTCACTCCGGATTTTCGCATGTGGGAATCGTGCCGGACGATGCCGGAGACCTCCCGTTTCCCTCACCCTTTCATTCCGGCGCTGCTCCATTCTCATCTCAATCACCCTCATCGGCTCTCAAGACCTCGCTGTTTAGAGCCGCCCAAATCTCTTGACTCACACACTCTTAAAAAAAATCATAAATCGTAAATCTCCTCTTATGTAAAAAATTGCATTAATAATGTATGCCTCCATAGATATGATTCTCTAATATGCTACATGCACGATTCTGTTGCGGAAATATTCTTCGCCTTCTCTCCAAAAAAATGAAGAAAACCTGACCATACCACCGAATTGATGTAAAAATTCCAGTGACATATTAAACACAGTAAATTATGAAATGTTAGAAAAAAAAATTGAGCGCGATTACGAAAGTTACATACACCCAGATCCCTAGAACTAACAGGTCCCCATTTTGATGTGATATTAGACACTCCAGCACCAACTAATGTTGCTCTATCATTGTAAGTTTCAAAAAACTTCTGAAAGTCTCGTAATCTCAGAAAACATAGTAATATTACTCAAAAAGACGTCACCTTGCACAGTGTTTGACGAAGTCAAAGATTGCTGATCACCGAAAATGTCCATAGGTGTTCTTCGGTCATATGGTGTATGAATGATGATGTTTGGCTATTTGTTGACTGGCGAATGCTCGAGCAAGAAGACTGAATGCTGGAGAATGCATCATCGAAGCCGTGTGTTCGTAAGCATGTCTGTGACCAACGACATCGCATCCTCTGATCCAGCTCGAAGTGGCGGCACCCTCACAGACATCAGTTCCCTTTTACGAATCAATTCTCTAAAAATGTCGCTAACCAGATATTTAATGTACGATCTTCCCCTTGCAAATCATTTCGTGAAATGCACCACGAATCACACATCTGTAGTATGAGTGTTTTCATTTACTGCCATAGCAAGGTGCCTCATGCTCGCAGAAAATATTTTACCATGCAATTTTCATATAAAAATGATAGTATACTGACAAAACCTATATAATTCTTTTATGCGAGTGGGTTGCTGTATTATAAAACACAGAGGCTTTGCCACTGTTTAATGATACTCTAACAAATTCTTTGGTCTATGCTTGCTTCGGTTCATATCCCACAATAATATTGCACGGAACGCGGACAGCATGTTGGTCTGGTTTTGCGTTTCGGGAGTCAGATGGTTAGTACGCGTGCAGTTTCGCGAGTCGATCACCCTTTGAACTTCTCACTTCTCCTTGTTCTATTCTCTTTTCTCTTTGACGCCCACCATTCCCTTCCGCCTTTCTTCGTGCAGAACCTATACGTCTCGGCCGCTGACCAGGGCCAAAGGTCGTGTTGTTAAAATTAAAATTCACTTCTCATCAGATAGCCAGTGGTAACAGCTTTTGCTTGAGGATGTTCGACTCCCCCGTACTCGCTCGTGGCGGCGATGAATGTGCTTTAATATTAGTGTTTTATAAATTGCAGTTTGGTTCCACCTTAGTAATGTGGTCTCGGGTTAATAAGTTGTAGAATTTGCTTTTTGCGGCTTCACGACTCATGTAGGGCCTAATGAGTGTTATTGTGATTTTAATCTTTAACTGGTGACGTCGGGACTCACAGGCCTTGCAAAACTAACAAAACATCATTTCACCCCCTTCCCCATGCGTCCCATTTTTCCGCGTTTCGGTAGCTTCGAGTTTAGTTGCGCCCACGCCGCGGAGAGGGATAGTTGCGTCGGTTGGAGCGACTTCGGTAAGTTGGATCGATTTAAAGTTTGGCAGAAGCCTCTCAGGCCTTACGTCACCACTAACGTAAGATTTTTTTTAATTTTACTTATACGCTTTTTTCAGTTTTTCACAGCGTGTTCCTACAAATACACACGATGGTTGACACAGGACCATCTAATAAGAGGCGTAGAGTGCTGGCGCAGATATATTCGGTACAAAGTACCAGTACGCAAGCTGTAGCAGCATCAAGTTCCAACGTCGATAGTCAAATCGAAAAATGGCTGGCGAACGAAGACTATAGTGGATCTGAAGCAGAGGATTTAGGAGAAAACTATGTCCCGGAGCAATTCGTTCATAACTCGGAAACTGAAGAAAGTGCATCTGAAAATGAGGAGCAAGAAGAAGGCCAAGAAAATCAAGCTTAAAGCAGTGATACTGATGACGAGCCTTTGTCAAGTATGGCAAGTTATTTCTATGGAAAAAACCGATACAAGTGGGCAAAAAATCCGCCAAACAGAGCTGTACGTACAGGTTAGCATAACATAATAGCTCGCGTAAGAGAGTCAAGACTGAACGACAATTATGAAAAAGACCCCTTCTCTCTATGGAAAAAATTATGAGTCAGGACATTTTAGAACAGATTTTACTATGGACTAATGTGAAGATTCGCCAACTATGGACGACATATAATAGAGAAGATCGCCCTGAACTACAAGACATGGACATGATCGAATTACACGCCCTTCTCGGTATTTTGTTATATACCGCTGTGTTCAAGTCAAACTATGAGAATATAGAATACATATTTGCAACTGAGGGCACAGGAAGAGATATCTTCAGATGCGTGATGTCAAAGAAAATATTTCTGAATATACTATTGTGTTTACGCTTTGACAATGCTCTTGACATGCACGAAAGAAGAGAAAACGATAAACTGGCTGCGATTTCAAACATATTCGGAAGATTTGTGAACAACTGCCAGAATCTATACAACATTGGCGATTGTGCTACGATTGATGAAATTCTGGTTACTTTTAGAGGTCGATCGTACCTGGTTATATGCATGCCGAGCAAACCATCGAAGTATGGTTTGAAACTGATGTGTTTGTGCGATGCGAAGAGTAATTACTTCTACAATGGCTATATATATTGTGGCAAAGGATCCGATGGTGATACTTTGACAAAGGAAGAAAATTAATTACTGGTCCCATCACAATCAGTCATACGTCTGACGATGCCCTTGCACGGCAGTAACCGCAAAGTTACTTGCGACAATTGGTTTACATCAATATAATTGATCGATGCTCTAAACAAACGAGGCCTGACTTGTGTGGGCACTCTGAGAAAAACAAAAGAGAATTACCTAAAGAGTTCCTGCCGTCGAAAACAAGAGTTGTTAGATCTACACTCTATGGATTTACCAACCAAACTACTTTGATGTCTCACGTCCCGAATAAAGGTAAAGCTGTGCTTCTAGCTTCTTCGATGGATCTCTGTGAAGCAATTGACGACAGAACAGGGAAACCGGAAATTATAGCCTATTAAAATTCCACAAAAGGAGGAGTAGACGAAATTGATAAAAAAAATGCTCCATCTATACCCGCAGTCGCCGGACACGAAGATGGCCTATGGCAATCTTTTATCGAATTCTCGACATTGGTTCTGTAAATGCGCATGTCCTGTATCAAGCTGATTGTGGCAGAACTATTGAGCGAGGAATTTTCATCAAAGCATTGGCTAGGAACCTTGTTTTACAGCACACTCGAAATAAGGTCGAACATCAGACGAATTTTGGGCTCTGATATACCACCTGAACCTCAAGATACAGAACACACGAAGAAAAGGCGGAAAAAATGTGCCAGTTGTCCTCCTAAACGCGACCGAAAATTATTTTACCAATGCATTTCTTGTAAAAAGCACGTATCCTTGCAGTGCGCGAAACAAGTGTGTCCCGAGTGCCAGTGAAAATAGGGGAAAATAACCCCTTGTCAGTTTTGTGATGACATATGTCATCTCATATTTATGGTACTTTTTATGTTTATTGGAGTCTAAACTTAGATAAAAATAAGTTATAATGTTAATAAATGTAATTTTTTATTGTTTTATAACTAAATGTTGATCTCATGCCATTGTTACCAAATATAAGGAGCACAAATTTTTTTATTACTTGTTTCTGGATTAAACATATAATAAGATTACTATAAATTGTTATTATTTATCCCTAAATACGCATTCTAACAGAAAATAAATACTTAGGTAGGCTACAGTTCTTCATTTTTATAAAATCACCAAAATAGAATACAGGCTTGTCAGGCCTCACGTCACCAGTTATGTTACACAAATGCTACGTCACCAGTTAAAGGTTAAAATATGCATTTTGTTTGAAAAATGTCTTTTGGATAATGACGTTAATCTGGAACCGTCTCTGTAATGTCGACACATGCTTTGTTTTAGACACATGTTTGGATTGACTAGTTTCATATCAGAATTCCTGCAGACCTTAAATTGTTGCACATAGCAAATGAATTTGGCGCTCTCAAAATATGTCTTGTAATGAAAAGTAAACTGCCCATTATGCTCTCCCATTTTTGTCATAATAACTGAGTGTGTGTTAATACTGACTATAGTGCAATAAAAAAAAAGGACTCTGCCCTTTAGGCATTAATGTTCCATTATGCTGAGTGTACTTAATATAAGCTGTTTTGGCTACGCAATTTTTGTAAGTATTTTTACAGTGATCATCGGATATTTGTATTTTAAAGTTTTGTATATGTGTCATAGTATTAGCCTTATATTATATAAGTATTCATTGTTATATATCGGCCTACCTGAAATCGTAGCATTATTTAGCGTGTGATATTATATTGTTTAAGATTTTCCTATTTCCACACGTGTAGTACATTTTTGGTATTATCCACCATTACTCCTCAGTATTGCTTTTAACATTTTAGCGTGCATTGTATTTGCACGTGCTTTGTAATTTTTTCTGAAATATTCAAGTCTTGCACGCCTTTCGTTTGACGGTCAACAGCGGCGTGTCCGGCGGGCTTCGAAAGTCTTGAATGAGTGTCCAGTCAGCTCATGGCTGTTGATTGGGATTTTGGACTTGAAACCTCGTAAATTTATCATGCATTTTTAAAGAAATCTTGGTTTTTAACGTAATTGTAATGTTGGAAAAACGTATTCCTTAAGTTGTATTACTCAGTGAAAAAAAAANGAAATCTTGGTTTTTAACGTAATTGTAATGTTGGAAAAACGTATTCCTTAAGTTGTATTACTCAGTGAAAAAAAAACAAGTTTTATTACGGAAGAAACAGTACAAAAATGTCTTGTGAATTTTCAGTAACATTATGGTTGCAAATGTTTTGTGTTTCTTCATTGTATATATAGTGGCGTGTCTAAGTATATACGTCGCAAATATGTAATATTAATAAGGTGCCGGATGTTCCAGTAGGTGAGTAGTTNGAAATCTTGGTTTTTAACGTAATTGTAATGTTGGAAAAACGTATTCCTTAAGTTGTATTACTCAGTGAAAAAAAAAACAAGTTTTATTACGGAAGAAACAGTACAAAAATGTCTTGTGAATTTTCAGTAACATTATGGTTGCAAATGTTTTGTGTTTCTTCATTGTATATATCGTGGCGTGTCTAAGTATATACGTCGCAAATATGTAATATTAATAAGGTGCCGGATGTTCCAGTAGGTGAGTAGTTATGACTGCCAAGCCTACGAGCATATTCTACAGTCGCTTGTTCCTAATGAAATGTGACCATCCTCTTAATCGTAAAACAAAGAAATTTTTTTGTTATACAATAACCGTATTAAACCATGGAACCTCAGTTTCGCCAAGAAGACGAAAGAGTTTTTGCCTCCATCTTCGCCCGACAAGATCTCATAGATTTACAAGAATTTAATGATATAAATAATGAGCCTCCTTTCCTCAATATAAGTGCAATTAATTTTTTTATAAGTTCTTAAAATCTGAGTTTGTAGATGAGATATGACTTCTCTTAGAAATCGATAGAATTATAAATGAAACCAGAAACTTATGCAACAGTAGTGTGGCAATTACAAATACACACGTGACGAACCAGCGACTTGAACACAGCAAGCATGCAATCCACTGCAATATGGAGATCAGATTCGGAGCATCAAATTCGGATTTAATCAATCAAATGTATCGAATGATAGAACTTAAATACCTAACATATTAACAGGGCCATCATTTTGAAAATAAGCGGCTGATCGACTTAAAAAACCTGTAAGTTTACATGATCTTAAGTAGCGCTACATGTGTGAATAATTCGGTGTAAATCGGTTGTTTGGTCCCCAAGATATGAAATAAAAGACATTATTTTCTTATTTCACGCTATCGTAAAAAACTACAAAAAAGGAGGCTCTATATACGATGCTTCTAATATATACTGTGTGCATGCAAATGTTGGTTGAATTTGGTTATATTGTATAATATATGTAAAAAATTTCCCTAAATTACATGTTCAGCCACCATTTAGAAAATATTTTTCTGACCGAATTGAATTATGAACGTTTCCATTGCCTTCTGTGCCATTAATGGTGTGAAAAATTAAGTACAAGTTAGTTGAAATGTTCCAGTGTAACATTTGGTGGGAATCGGTTGATTGGTCCTCGANAGTGGCGTGTCTAAGTATATACGTCGCAAATATGTAATATTAATAAGGTGCCGGATGTTCCAGTAGGTGAGTAGTTATGACTGCCAAGCCTACGAGCATATTCTACAGTCGCTTGTTCCTAATGAAATGTGACCATCCTCTTAATCGTAAAACAAAGAAATTTTTTTGTTATACAATAACCGTATTAAACCATGGAACCTCAGTTTCGCCAAGAAGACGAAAGAGTTTTTGCCTCCATCTTCGCCCGACAAGATCTCATAGATTTACAAGAATTTAATGATATAAATAATGAGCCTCCTTTCCTCAATATAAGTGCAATTAATTTTTTTATAAGTTCTTAAAATCTGAGTTTGTAGATGAGATATGACTTCTCTTAGAAATCGATAGAATTATAAATGAAACCAGAAACTTATGCAACAGTAGTGTGGCAATTACAAATACACACGTGACGAACCAGCGACTTGAACACAGCAAGCATGCAATCCACTGCAATATGGAGATCAGATTCGGAGCATCAAATTCGGATTTAATCAATCAAATGTATCGAATGATAGAACTTAAATACCTAACATATTAACAGGGCCATCATTTTGAAAATAAGCGGCTGATCCACTTAAAAAACCTGTAAGTTTACATGATCTTAAGTAGCGCTACATGTGTGAATAATTCGGTGTAAATCGGTTGTTTGGTCCCCAAGATATGAAATAAAAGACATTATTTTCTTATTTCACGCTATCGTAAAAAACTNTGTAAATCGGTTGTTTGGTCCCCAAGATATGAAATAAAAGACATTATTTTCTTATTTCACGCTATCGTAAAAAACTCCAAAAAAGGAGGCTCTATATACGATGCTTCTAATATATACTGTGTGCATGCAAATGTTGGTTGAATTTGGTTATATTGTATAATATATGTAAAAAATTTCCCTAAATTACATGTTCAGCCACCATTTAGAAAATATTTTTCTGACCCAATTGAATTATGAACGTTTCCATTGCCTTCTGTGCCATTAATGANGAACGTTTCCATTGCCTTCTGTGCCATTAATGATGTGAAAAATTAAGTACAAGTTAGTTGAAATGTTCCAGTGTAACATTTGGTGGGAATCGGTTGATTGGTCCTCGAGATATGCCATAATACCTCCATAATTTTTATGTGGCGTTCCTCATAAATTGAGGACATCAAAGTAATGTATTGGCACATTCGATATTTGAATACTGCTAATATACAAAGTTAAGTTAAAATATATTACGTAGTTTCGTAGATTGTATAGCCGCCATTCCGAAAATATGAATATCATATTTAAAAANTATTTGAATACTGCTAATATACAAAGTTAAGTTAAAATATATTACGTAGTTTCGTAGATTGTATAGCCGCCATTCCGGAAATATGAATATCATATTTAAAACATATATATATGTTAATATGACCTACAACAGCAAATCTTCGCCAAATTTTGTATGAATGGGTTAATGGTTTCCCGAGATATTAGGTAAAAACTTTATTCTTCAACTGTGGGCCTAACTTACAAAATGGCAGAAAAATGAGGCTCTGCATTGACAAATTTGATGGTTGTAATAGGTACTGCCAGCAAACAATGTTAATTTCCAATTTGTTTATTTAATAAAATTTACTGAGCTATAATTTTTATAAAGCTACAATTTTTAAAGTAAGTGCCTGGCCTACTTAAAACATAACATTTTACACCACCTGCTGCATTAAGGAATCTGTCAATTGTTTCCCGAGATATGACATAAAAAATGTATTTATTCATGTGGTGCAATTTTCCAAATCAAGGACAAAATATACTCAAAGTACATACAGTTGATAGCTGTAATATCTACTGCCTGCGTACAAAGTTAAGTTGGGATTGATTACATGGTTTCGACGATTAGCATTCTAAGCAAAAATGACTATATTTCCTCCATTTTTAAAATAAGGGTTTGACCTGTTTAAAACATACAACTTAACATCATTTGCCTCAGTACTACTTGTTTGCCAAATTTGATAGGAATCTGTTTATTGTTTCATAATATATGACCTAAAACTTCATTTATTCGCATTGTGCTATTTTGCAAAATTGGTGACAAAACATGCTCAGTGTAGATACAGTTGATAGTTGTTATATCTATAGTCCGCATATAAAAATAAATTGAAAGTGATTACATGGTTTCGGCAATACGCAATTTAAAGCTAAAATAGCTAAATGTCCGCACTATGAAAAAAAAATTTCTGACTTACCAAAAACATGCAATTTTTCATCATCTGCCGCAGTAATACTTATTTGCCAAATTTAATAGGAATTGGTCAATTGTTTCCCGAGATGACAGAAATAATTTTATATATTCGCATGGCGCTATCTGACAAAGTGGCGGAAAAAAGATACTCCGTGTATATACAATAGATAGGTGTAATACCTACTGCGAGTGTACAAAGTTATGTTGAAATTGATTACACCAAGCTTTCTAAATTAAAAAATATATGTGACCGTCATTTTGAAAATAAGTGCCTGACATGCTTAAAACATATCACTTAATATCAGTATTACTTGCTTGCCAAATTTGGTAGGAATCGGTTAATTTTTTTCCGAGATATGATGCAATAACTTTATTTATTCGTATGGTGATATCTTCCAAAATTACCTATACAAGTTATTATGTGTAGGTATATATGATGCTTGTAACAGATACTTTATGTATACAACATTTGTTCGAAATTGGTTAAATTGTATGGCAGATATACCAAATAAATCTCAAATATTTGTATTCCCGCCTTTTAAAAAATAAGTACCTAATCTAGTTCGATCATTCATGTTTACTTGGCCTACCATAGTATTGCTTACTTTCCCAATTGGGTGAGAATTGGTTTAATAGTTTTTGAGATATAATGTAAAAATCTTTATATTTTCATGTGGTGCTATTTTCCAAAATGGCTGACCGACAGCATTGTCCGTTTCAAAACTTAATGCTTACTTGGTGCCTTGCTAGCTTACAAAATTTGGTTTAAAGTGGTTAAATATTTCCGAGATATGACACATATCACCACAAATATTAAGATGGTCGCCATTTTGAAAGTAAATGACCGACGTGGTCAAACCTATGAAATTCAAGTGTTCATACTAACTTTTATTTGTGTACTAAGTTTGGTGAAATTCGATTTGTGAGTTCAAATATTGAAAATGGAGGACACACACATGCTCATACACACACAGCTACACTCACACATTCATACACACACAGGAACATAGGCAGGAAAATGATATCATAAGCCTTTTCTTTCCTTCGTAAAGTAGGTTAATAAAAAGGTTTGGTGTATAAGTGGCATATTGCATTGTTCAAGTTTGAGCATATTACCCATATAAGTATACTGCCAAACGAAAAAATAATTTTTATACAGCAACAATATTAAATGTTTTCAATTTTTCGTACCACAAGTTTATAAAACAAATACAACCGATTGGCAGTAAAAATATTTAAATGAACGATTACATTTTGTAAATTATTAATAAATTATATATTTTTAGATTGTCTAATATTTTTGACATTTTGCTCGATTTCTCATTTATAGGTTACTGCACTGTACATCAGGGTTGGAACAGCCATCATGCCCACTGCTGTATGGAATGTGGTCGATGTCCATTTTACCTTTTTTAAATATAAGTAGTGTATAAGTGGGATGTCTGGCACAAAGTATTTTTAATGGGAGTTGAGGCTCGGGGCTGTGGCTATGGCTGTGGCTGAGTCTCAATTACTAAGGATAGCTTCTTCAGTGGACTTCGGCCCCCGAGCCCTATTTCGGCTTGGATCGGGATTGTACGACGTTCCCGAAGGTGCTCGGCAGTTGTGACTACTAATTATTTAAATACGTCCAATCTTTATATCATTATTTCCCAATATTTCCATCAATCTTTTCCAATATTTCCATCAATCCTCACAAATCATCAGAAACTTTCCATCAATCCTCGCCAATCCTCAGGAATCTTTCCATCAATCTTACAATAATTCGTCCAATCTTTCGAACTTTCCATCAATCTTTTGCAATCATTCAATAAATCTAACAATCTTACCAAAACTCACAATCTGTCCAGCACTTACCGTTCTTCCCATCACTCTTTCAATTTTCCTATCACTCTTTCGATCTTTCGTCCTATATTTATATAAATCATCAAAACATAATAAATCCACGGGTTTGTCGTCTGCCCCTCATCCATACATATAAAAAATATTTATTCACCAACTGTCTACCTACATTTGTACTTGACGACTGCATTAATGTTTTGTATGCAGTCCAATATCCATGCATTTCTTATTCTTAAAGTCTTCATTAATATTCTGAATGTAGACCTATAGTTTAGTAAATGAGTGTTCATAGAACCACATTAAAGTTATGAGGAAATAAAAGGATATGAGACACAAAAAAAAAGAGAAGAACAACTATTTTATATAAAGAAAAAAACATATTATTATGTAATTACATTTTTAAAAGAAAGCTACTCAACACATCATGCGATATAAGACCCAATATTCACTTCACTAATGATTTAAGATATCTCAACAATGTGTGAGAGATCCCCGCATTTTTGCCGGTCAATCAAATCTATGAGTCTATCAACAAGATCATTCAGGTCTTCAGGAAATAGGTAGCCAGTATTATCGGCGTCTTCCGCCTTCTGCCATGTCTCCCATTGCATCAAATGTAGTAGAGGTGTGTGTCAGTGCATCGAGAAAATCGCTATCGTCTTCAGCAATATCCCTGTCTTGATGAACATTTTCATCAATGCTGTATTCATGGTCATCTTGACACTCCTGTTTCGTACTTTACATTAAAATTACTTTTCTTTGTAGCAGGAGTTGTATGGTCATCAGTATTTAGAGTTGATGTCCATTTATTTTTAAATGTATCGATTTCAAGCGAAAGTCTTCAAGTGTACATTCTACTAACAAACCGACTCTACTGCATTCATTCCGTCTTTACCACTAACTGTCTCATCATAATCGCCTGCGGAATCAGTACCCATCGATGCGACACTTGCTGGGTCCCAGTAGACGAATCCTTGCAGATCTCGGTGCGTTCCTTCAATGTGTTGCCTTGCATAAGCTGCACGGGACCAATATCGTAATGCTTCATCGCGCGAAAAGGACTCTACGTACAGGTGGTTCTCTCATGCCGACGAGCATTTAGGCCATACGTGAAAACGTGATCGCAAAATCGACACCGAAAACAATCAGGCAGCGATGATACAGGTCGCGGCTCCATATTCGTAGAGGTCAAAGGCAGACCTTCGTATTCGCAAATCGTTTTCACTGTGTAGCGAGAGAGCGCTTCAAATCACGTTCATTTCTCAACGTCAGAAACATCATCTAAGGTGTCAGCATTTATCGCAGCTCTATAGTATATACTATCCTCTTATAACTCGGAAAAACCGTCAAAACTTTCTATGCCTACGAGAAAATTAATAGTTTTGTTTACGACTTTAGATCTCGAACTCAGGACACTACGCCGTATCCAACAGTTCACATTGCTTGAAACTTTGTATCAGTTGCGCATGAATACTAAAGAGTGTAAAATTAATGTGCGAGCATCGCTAATACGCTTCCAAAACTCGAATCATTAATCGAATTGCGAACCTCTTATCTCACTCTGATTCCTATATCCTATGCCTAAAAATTTAATATCCCCTTTATTCTTCATTCCAAAAATATTCCCCGATTACTGGGAAAAATTTTCACAATTTTTCTAGTCCGAATGAGAATTAATATACGTTTATAGTTTCGGATCTCGAACTCAGGACCCTAAACCATACCTCAAATTTGGATATTGCTTGAATTATATATATCACATGTATATAATAATGTAAACCAACAGAAAATCATGTACAAAGTACGTTGAAAGTTATCCAAAACTAGGGTCGGTGTCTCTCACTATATCATCTTTATTCTTCGTCCAAAATTTGTCTATAGGCTGTTCACGGTAAAGTGAGCACTTTTGAGGCCCTAGTAAAATTTTCCTTTCAGCCATTTGTTATCCATTAATCATATTTTAAATAAATATTGCCATGTAAGTAATAAACACAGTATTTATATTCCACCGCGCTTGGAAGTTAACATCTAAGGATGATGTTAACTTATGTTAAGGCTCATTTTTTTTACTTAACTATTATTCCAAATGAGAGGGCTTTCAAAAGTGCTATTTTTACCGTGAATAGTCTTTAACAGCCTATATTATAAGTTTATTACACCATGTAATTAAATGGCATCTATAAATTTTTAATAAAGTGTCTCTTCTTTCACATAGACTAGTAGAATGATTATTTTAAGTTTGCGACATGGGCTCTGGTTTGCGATTCTTGTCAGAGGTTTTATCTCTACATTTAACTTTACTTTTAACCTTGACCCCATTGATCTTTGATTTTGAAAACCCCAAAAAATTCCAAAGAATTCCAAAAAATTGGAAAAGAGTTATAAAGAAATCATAGAAAACCAATTTCAAAATGTATGAAAAATATATAAATTAATTACATATTTATTAAAAAATTATTTTAATAAATTGTTAAAAAAAACTTATAAGTAATCTGAAAAATTACAAACTTAATAGATACAAAAAATATTTAAAAGGTTACAATTAATTAAAATTTATAATATTTTTTTANGGAAAAGAGTTATAAAGAAATCATAGAAAACCAATTTCAAAATGTATGAAAAATATATAAATTAATTACATATTTATAAAAAAATTATTTTAATAAATTGTTAAAAAAAACTTATAAGTAATCTGAAAAATTACAAACTTAATAGATACAAAAAATATTTAAAAGGTTACAATTAATTAAAATTTATAATATTTTTTTTAAATTTCATTTAAATAATTACGTATAATTATAAACAAATATAGAAATATTATTTTAAAAATATTTAAATTATTTATAAAAAACCCCAATGTTTGCAAGTCTCAGTACAAGACATCCCAAGAAGGTCAAGGTCAAGTTAAGTGTAGAGACAAAACCTCTAGCATGGTTTGAAACACAAGCACTGCTCTCCCAAATTTACCATAGTCAATCTTCTAGTCTAAATGCAAGAACCATCTATGAGACATTACAGTAAAACAATTCTGGAATTAATCCCATATAAATATATGGTGTACAAAACTTATAATGTAGGATGTAAGACAAATTTTGGACGAAGAGTAAAGATCATTTAGTGAGATAAAGGGTCCACAGTTCGAATACCGAACCGAGTTATTGATAATTTTTAACGAACTTTGTACATGAGTTTATGTCTGCTTATGTATATATAAGCAATATCCAAAGACGAGGTATGGTGTACGGTCCTGAGTTCGTGACTCTAAACTATAAACATATTTTCATTCACTTTTGGACTTAGAAAATTTTTTGTAATTTTACTCAGTAGTCAGGGAATATTTTAGAAATGAAGAATAAAGTGGATATGAAACACTTAGGCATAGGATATAGGAATCAGAGTGAGATAAAAGGTTCGCAATTCGATTAATGACCCGAGTTTTGGAAGCGTATTAGCGATGTACATACATTAATTTCACACTCTTTAGTATTCATGCGCCACTGATACAAAGTTTTAAGCAATGTGTAACTGTTAGGTATAGCATAGAAACCTGAGTTCAGAACCTGATATCGTAAAAAAATTTTAAATAATATTAATTTTCTAGAATTCTTAAAAACATTCTGGCGGTTTTTCTGAGGGATGATAAAATGGTATATATAGAGCTGTGATACATGCTGATACCTTAGTTGATGTTCAGACGTTGAGAAATTAACATGGATTAAGAACCGCTCTTTCGCTCTACAGTAAAGACGAATTGCGAATACGAAGGCCGGCTTTTGACCTCAACGAACATGGAGCAGTGACCTGCACATCATAGCTGCCTAATTCTTCTTATTTATTTTAACATACGCCCTCAGATTCTTAAAAATAAATTACTCTTTTATTTTAATTAGTTTACTTTCCTTGAGGACATGTAATATTCGCTTCAAAGTTTGCGCAATTTATAAGAATTTCCTAATATTTTATTATTGTCCTCTGTGTACGCGGCGGGACTAATTTCATTCATTACAATGTTACTAAGCCTCTTTTACTGAATAACATTTATAATTTTTGCACGTCACTTCATGTTTACATAATTTCTTATTAAATAAAAGCTTCCAATTATTTAAGATGTCGTATGCATTCGCTTATTTTTATTTATTACATTCTTTATACACTTGATAATTTTCTCTTTTGAGCTGGCACTTTACTTAAAATAATAATGATTCACATTTCCCTTAAAAAAAACACATAAGTAAAATATTTGTATGTTCTAAGATTTTGCAGATTTCTTATAAACATGTCGCAATTATCTTTTTCCACGAACCTTATCGGGAGACACAAAATGTTCTTCTCTCAAGATCCTACCCCGGAGGTCAAATTGCAGTGCCCTCGCGGCACACTACACAGTAACTGTGTCGCATACATGACCCCCAGTAAAAGTCACTCCTCATTTCTCTGCGTTCCGACTGCCTTCAGGTCAGCGGCGCTAAACGAGACAACACGCCAATCTGGTTGGGTCACAACTCCGCCAGAAGCCCAAATCCCGCGACACTCACGAGGATCAAATTGGTGACCTCCTGAGAAAGAGACTTCGTTCTTCTGCTTGTACGTGAGTTGGCCTGCAGGCAGTGGAGGTGGAGTGGGCGTGTCTCGTGCACTTTTCTATTCCGTTACAACTCTTCGCGTTCCACGCAATACACAATTCTTCCGCTTCCAGGTCGAGAATCTGTGCACCCCTGAGGGCCGGAGATTCACGCTCAAGCGTGGAATCGAAACACGGGTTGCTTCCGTACCGGCTGTGCCTGATTTGCGTATAATGAAAATGGATTGCGAAATTGTATCATGACTGCAAGGGAAGTATGGGAGTTAATGAACAGATTTGCTGGGACGTGTGGCTAAAGTCCGTGCGCTCTATTCGCACGCGGAACTGCCTGCTTTGCAGGGTCAGTGCTGACTTACACAATGCATACTTAACAGCAGCGTCACCATTTGGTTGCGCGTTGCACGCCTGTCTATGATCGTTAGTGAACTTACTATATGGCTGTGTTAATACTCTCTGTCCTTAAAATCACAGTAGTATTTCGATATAAAATGTTTGTTTATCCCAAATACATGTTATGCATTATATCCATATTCCATTCTTAAATTTTTCGAGCTGTTTACAACTTTACGAAAATATCTGAGTGTATTATCCGCTGTTTACAACCTTCCATTTATTAGGAATTTATTTTTATTATGATTACTGATAGCCCACACATGACTTAATTCTACATATTAAGTGCCTTATTAAAAGCAGTATGTTATTTAATGTTATTACCCTGCAAAATAGTTTTTTTAATTACCAAAATATAAATATTTTGTTTATTTAGTTTTTCCAACACGCCCGTAGCACACAAATGCTTTACTGTATTCCGTTAATTTACCATGTTTATTTTAAAATTTAAAGCCGTTTTAGTAACTTACACATTTTGCACAATGGGAAACAATGTGTGTTATTATTTCCTTTTAATTGGGACTAGAACTGCATTATGTTACTTATCGTGGGCGGGAGAGGATTTTAGGGCGAAGTGGTTTTCTAATGTTTAACTTGCAAGACTCACTAAGTTATTAGAATTAAGCTTGTGCTTAATATAAAATATACTAAAGGGGGATGGTGGAGCTTACAGGCTTGGGGACTGAAAGGTGGGAAAAATCCTAGCATCCGCCATTGTTAAGGGAGGATGTTTAATACTTGTCTATCTTGGCTACGAGAGGAACCGGTATCGATACCCAGCACCTCCACCACTGTTATGGTTTGTTATAATTATATTTACAAACCATACATTTAGTATTTTAGATTGGGAGCTAGTTAATCACAACGCGCAAGTTACATACAAAGTATAAAACGGTTATGTTTAGAGTTATATCTGGATTGCAACAAATTTATACAATTACATTGATTATAACGCGCGGAGGGATATTACTTTAGATTAGTGCCACATAGTGAGTTAGTATTAATGTTCAAATGTGCTCGCTCGCCTTCTCTTAAGTCATCGCCGTAGGCTGGTGGTCATCATTATGGAAACGGCGGTCGTGCACGATGGCGCTGCGCCTAGGGCAGCATCTTCTCTTCTCGGTGGATGGCTGCATACAGATAGCTTTTCCGGTTGCGATAAACTTTTATTAACAATTATGTATTTTATAAAGTGTCCTCGTTTACCTTCCGCCTCGTGGCGAAACTGCTGGGAGCTTGTTTTGTTCTCGTAGGCCCGGGTTTTTACGTGTCCTCGGGGCTAGCTTCGCATTGGCATTTTTCGCCGTGGGTGTTGGCAAACTGTCCTGAATACAGCGGTGCCTACCTATGGTGCGTTTATCACATATGTTGGTTTAAAGGCAGGTTCCCGCTACTACTCATCGTACCAATACAAAACATTTATTATGTCGACATGTACAAATTTGGAGACAGTTGGACAACGAATGTAATTTCTATACATATGGGTGTAGACAAACCGAAGTATTGATCGAAGGATCGATCGAGGTATTGGGATTTATCGAAGGATTCGTAAGGATTGGCAAGAATTGCGGAGGAAGATTGAAAGATTGATGGAAAGATTGCGAGATTGACAGAAGGATTGCAAGATTGATTGAAAGATTTGAAGATTGATGAAAATTTTAATGGAAAGATTGCGAGATTGGTCGAAAGACTGATGGAGAGATTGGAAGATTGATAGCAAGATTATGGGTTTGATGGAAAGATTGAAATATTTATGGAAATATTGAGAGATTTATCGAAAGATTCAGCGAAAGATTGAAAGACTGATGGATATTTGGATGTCTGGAATGTTCTGACAATATGATCTATGGTTATTGCTGGTAAGGTGGTATGGCTGGTATAACTTGTTGATATGGATTTTTTTTTGTATTACCGGTTCTGTTCTAATGACATGGGCTGTGGTTAACGANGCTGGTATAACTTGTTGATATGGATTTTTTTTTGTATTACCGGTTCTGTTCTAATGACATGGGCTGTGGTTAACGACTGGTGTAATTATCGGCTCATGTAGTCGTGATGGAAAATTCTATCACAATATTTCGTAGGGATAGCTGCTTGGTTTGTGTCTTGACAGAGGATATGATATCGCAGTGAATATTGTGTGATGGTTCAAATATCAGGTAGTACGGTTGGATAATATTGTATTAAGTATGGTTGGTTTGTGGTAATACTGGTCGGCATATGTTATTAAAGTTATATTGATATGAGCGATGACCCTCTGTACAGTGAATCAAACATTTTCTTAAGCTGCGCAATCTTAATAAATGATTATTAATTGGCATTTTTTCGCATCGTGCTGAAGTATGAGCATAATTAAATTCCATATANAATCCCGCTCGTTTATGTTTGAAGGTGTGATCAGGCAAGCCGTTCAGCTAAGGCCTGACCACACCGTAACACTCTGTACAGTGAATCAAACATTTTCTTAAGCTGCACAATCTTAATAAATGATTATTAATTGGCATTTTTTCGCATCGTGCTGAAGTATGAGCATAATTAAATTCCATATANACAATCTTAATAAATGATTATTAATTGGCATTTTTTCGCATCGTGCTGAAGTATGAGCATAATTAAATTCCATATACATGTGAGACCACGCATAACCATGACACTGTCAGTTTACTTGGAGTGGTATTTTAAAGATACATTCTAAGATTTGCAGCACTGATTCTCTGCAACCAGAACCACCGCACACACCACAACCAGCACTAAACACACACCACAATCAGCACCATACACCACAAACAGCACTACGTACGCCACAATCAGCACAACATCCACCACAACCAGCACCACGCACACCACAATCAGCACCACGCACAACCCAATATGCACCAAAGTCATCACCACAATCACTACAATCAACGCCACACGCACAGATGGTTGGCAGATTGAGCGGCTTATACAGCCAATGAAATATAGAGCTGCCGTTAGTTGTCTGCTGATCTTCATGTCGGGAGCTACGTCGCTGATCGCTCCTCCTGCCACCGAGCTCCGACATCCTGCAGGTAAGTCTTTAAGTGTTATTTACAATTTTTTCCGAATTGTATATGATTTTAGAACTTTTGTAAATGTTTATTTGGGGGGGAGGGATTTTCAAATTTTGAGATCAAGGTCATTTAAGGTTATGGGAACGTGGTCAAGGTTATCAAAGTTAATTAGTTTAAGGTCGCCATACTCAACATGNCAAGGTCATTTAAGGTTATGGGAACGTGGTCAAGGTTATCAAAGTTAATTAGTTTAAGGTCGCCATACTCAACATGTGAGTCGTTGTTAGGAACGTAATATGTTCGTCGACTTTTATGAATTTATTCTATTTCTACAATTTTTTTCTCAATTTTTGTTTTTAATGTCTTTGGGGTCTAGGTCACTAGAATGCAACATGGTGATCGGAGTCATCAGTGTAATTTTTTTCTTGTATACATTTTTTTCTTTCGATTTTTTGGTTTTTTCTCGATTTTTTATTGTAGTTAGGGGTTTTGGTGGAGGGGGAAATGTTAATACAACGTTATNGATTTTTTGGTTTTTTCTCGATTTTTTATTGTAGTTAGGGGTTTTGGTGGAGGGGGAAATGTTAATACAACGTTATTGATTGGAGGAGGTCAGTCGTGTGTTGGACGTGTTGCTGGGGAGACCTCGGAAAACGCAAGTTTTAAATAATTTTTTCTCATTTTTTATACATTTTTTACAAATTAGTTAAGCAATTTATATGTAAATTGGTTATAACTTTTTGTTTAAACAATTTAAATATTATTATAGCGTATTTTGCTATTTTTTGGGAATTTCAAGGTCATGGGCAAGGCGTCAAGGACACTGATGCGGATTTGGGGGGGCGGGCATGTCCTCTGATCCGCTCCGATCCGCTGGATCCTGGCTCGCAGCCTCGAATCCACTTTGATGATTTGCGGAATTTTAGTCTCCCACATCGTGGATTCATCAATCTGCTTTACTTATTTAAGGATTAGTTCGGTATAGTTTTCCATTTTTGAAACATTTTTTGGGTGAAAAAAGTTGTTTTTGGGGAAAATAATTGATTCTGAAGTAATTTTTGGAGTAAAACAAGTGACTTTGTAAATGAAATGGCGGAAAAGTTGACCGCCGGACAACCGAAATGACAGAGCATGAACAGATTCGAGCTCCGACGCCCCACGCCCTTGTGCCGAAATCGACATAATCATTCTGCTTTTCTGATATCGTATAGTCAATAAAAATAGTTGTTCATATTTTTCGCCTTATGGAATTTCTCGACAAACATGTGTTTCAGGGCCACCTCACCCCACGAGAACATTACCGTGAGTATATTTGGGACCAATGGCCTAATGTAGACTCTCTAGCTTGATATGGCTTGGTAGCCAGTGATATAATTATTTGTTAAGGTGTTCGCTATGTTAAAAACTTTTACACCAAAATTTTAGGAAAACTCTATTTTTTTCCAGTACTTTTCAGGTTTTTTATGTGGAATGAAATGCTGGGCAGCATTCTTATTTTACCAGTGTAGGTGCCGCAGAAGCAGTAATGGGGGAAAGAGGGACAGGGGTCACTATTAATAGCCTTGACTAGAGGGGAGCGACAATACAGGTATTTGTCCCTGTCCCGATTTGCACGACTATATTCAATAATAAAAAAGTTTATTGTCTCTAAAACCATGGAAATCTAAAATATCGAAATTAATAAGAAACTTATTATTGAATTTTACCATAAGCTGAAATCTAAACAGTTGCCTCNGAAATCTAAAATATCGAAATTAATAAGAAACTTATTATTGAATTTTACCATAAGCTGAAATCTAAACAGTTGCCTCAGGGTGCTTTATTCCCAAAACCCTGAAATAAAAAAAAAATCTGACACATTTCTCAAGTGGACACAGGGGAAAGGGAAGACGAAATTTGTAGTTTCCTCGTCAATGAGTCAGGCAGATTTCTTAAATAGTCAAGTTTCAAGCCATTCTTCCTCCTTCATTGCTTTGCCGTGTGCTATTGTGGTTTACTAACTGTCTTCTGTTTACAATTATCAACTATTTCATTCTCATGTGCGTTTTTAGCAGGGAGAAAGTGCTTGTTCTATGTACTGCTAAAAATACTCATTTGGACGCAGGTGTATTGCTTTATTTATGCATTAAATTTGTTTTATTGAGTTAGCGGTTTTCAGATCTTAGTTAGACCCGTTATAGAAAACAGGGATGTGAAGTAAAATTAAAATATAAATAACAGACGAATTTGAATACATGTATTAACTAGGTTATAATACACAGACAAATTTGCATTTTTAAAAGCATAACAATTTCATAGTGTTGCATATTTCAGACACATGCTACAAAAACGTTTAAACCGAGCGAGGTGGCGCAGTGGTTTATCTTTGAACTGACATTTGGGAGGGCCCGGGTTTTAATCCTGGTCCAGCCATCCTGATTTTGGTTTTCCATGGTTTCCCGAGATCACTCCAGGAAAATGGTGGAATGTTCCTTACTACCGGCCATAGTCCATTCCTTCCCCCTTCCTGCTTTTCTGGGTAGCTTGCTCCGTTTCTACTGATCTCGCTGTCGACGAGGCGTTAAGCCCATCTACCGTCTTCAAAAGTTCAAATTTACGTACATTTCTTAATATTTTGTTATAAATAAAAATTACGGAACTAAATGTACATGTATGTGTAACAATAACACTATATAATTCACTTAAGAAAATAATAGTTGATATTTAAGCAATCGCGATTACGTAATTCTGCTGCTCGTTTTGTTTCAAAACTATCTTGTTGTGTATTGTGTAATAACAATAAACACATAGTCCCTAGACTATATGTTTATTGTTATTCCTGCACAACAATAATTAGAATAAAACGCAATTAGAAGATATGCTGCTTAGACTAACCTATAGTTAAACTTTGTCCTTCTTTAATTTATATATTATTATCGGCGCTGAAACATTGTTTAAGTAGATGTTTGAAATACCTGTGGTTTAAGGTTTTCAATGTAAGCTTTATCAAGTCATTGAAAATTAATTATGTTCTTATACAATATGATGGCGGATTTTACACTGAAGCAACAGGCGCGACACGATAGAAGGGGGCAAAACTAAAGCTATCAGCTAATTACAAATATATTGTGTACTAGCTGTGCCCGCGGCTCCGCTCGCGTGGATTACAGAATTATTGTTTAGGGTTTTTTTATTAAATAAAGTTACATTTTACTTAGTGTTAATCTTTTATACTCTATACATATTATAAAACTCAACGTCTCGGTGAATTTAATGGTAAAAACTCTTGTTAGTATTTNTGAATTTAATGGTAAAAACTCTTGTTAGTATTTCTCTGTTATAGATAGATATATGCTACCACGAAGTTTTTTTTAGGTCTTTTAATTCTACACAGTTCTTTACTACATTATCTTGTTCCATCTTTAACGGTTAAGACAGCGTATTGCAAGAAAGCGCGCTGGTGGCAAACTTTTTTCCGACTTGATTCATCATTATCGTTTGTAAATTTTTTTAGATAATTTCTCGCGAGAAAAAAGTAACCAATATCACCTTTCAGCCCTCCAACTATCTCTGTGCAAGAAATTACGTCCATCTGTTGCTCGGTTGNAAAAAGTAACCAATATCACCTTTCAGCCCTCCAACTATCTCTGTGCAAGAAATTACGTCCATCTGTTGCTCGGTTGCGACGTTGCATTGTTATTCGCAAACACATGAAAAAGTAAAAGGTTATTCTTAAAGGGGCAGGGAATGAGATATTTTCTTGGGATAAAAAGTAGCATATGTTACTTCCCGGCCCTCCAACAATCTTTGTACAAAAAAATTACGTCGATCCGTTGCTCCGTTGCTCCGTTGCGACGTGAAAGGACAAACAAGCAATCAAACTAACACACTTTCACATTTATAATATTAGTTAGGAGGAAGTCAACATAACAAAAATTGCATAGGTGAAAAAGTCTTGATAAAATATTGTTTATAATTGTATCCTCTCATGGGTGTGACGTTTACAAATAAATTAAATTATCTCATTTTTATAACAGTGACTGAAATTCACAGTTGAGAGCATTTTATAATCAGGGTAATTTGAAATATTTCTTATAACTTTACTATATTAAATATTAATCTTGAAATATTGTTACACTAAGGATAAAGACTGTGAGAATATTTATTCATTTCTGCAAATGTTGGTTATCTCCAAACAAATTACTTTAGGATTTGTTTAAGGTTTAGAGATTGCCTTTTGCCGTACTCATTGCTGGACGTTGACATTTATTATTCATTTAGTGTCGCATCAAATTTCCCACTAATTTTCCTCGTGTTTACAACGACGTAATTATCTCTCATTTTTATGTAGATTTTACATTAATAATTATAGTTTGTGGTTTTTTTAATCAAGTTTAAAGCTTCGTTTAGCGATTGCATTTGTGNTAGATTTTACATTAATAATTATAGTTTGTGGTTTTTTTAATCAAGTTTAAAGCTTCGTTTAGCGATTGCATTTGTGGCAAGCCAAAAACAGCAACGTCATAAGTCCTCTACTGTATTCTTAATTGTGATTTTTTTACAATATTGTAAGTAGGGCATACGGTATTCGGTTTCTTTTGCATATTTTCGATTTATNTCTTAATTGTGATTTTTTTACAATATTGTAAGTAGGGCATACGGTATTCGGTTTCTTTTGCATATTTTCGATTTATGTTACATTCCTTTTTTATATTGACAGAGCAGAGTTAACTGGCGAGCAGAAAACCATTAAGGAACACCAACAGCCAACCAGTGGTCTCAGTGGCAAAACACTCGTCAGCAGTGCCAGCAGTAGAAATAAATGACGTTCGCAGTGCCTGACGACTTTATCTTCATATCAATACTAATGGATGCGTTCTTCGATGATAAGGAGAACGCATCCTTGGCAGAATACAGAAATTATGTAGTTTCTCGGTTAGAATTGCCATTTACCACCGCCAATTCGGGTCGTCTGCTACTACTGCGAGCGAGTGCACTCAGTAGTCTCTGAAGGACGTGCAGCGTCCAACCCACACGCAAAAACACCTCTCGTCAGGGATTCAGCAGCGTCAGCAAACAAAGGAACACTCGTCAGTATTCTCATATGCTGAATCTAATAAAAATAACGAAGTCTTAGAGAATATTAGGGAAAATCTACACTGGAAAAGTATTTGGAATATGTATTTATATGGCTTGAGAATACTGTGCATTTGTACATATGTCTAGTGAATACATTTTAAAGAATTTCTGATTTTTTTTTCTTTGCTTTTTGTTTTAATTTGAGACAATGGTATTTATATAAACGCTGGTAAAAAAAAANTTTTCTTTGCTTTTTGTTTTAATTTGAGACAATGGTATTTATATAAACGCTGGTAAAAAAAATGTAGGGAGCAATAATATATAATCTTACAAGCTGCGAAAGCGTCTAAATTTAGGTTTAAATAGACTAANATACAATGGTATTTATATAAACGCTGGTAAAAAAAAATGTAGGGAGCAATAATATATAATCTTACAAGCTGCGAAAGCGTCTAAATTTAGGTTTAAATAGACTAAGGTTGCAAACTGGTGATACTCTGGTGATTTTTGTATGTTCGTTTAGAGACGTTCTCTCATAAAAGTGTGCCAAACTAATTAGCTCTAGTTCATTCACTGCTACTGCTGCTTTGAATATGGCGGCTGCAGTGTGAGCTGGAAGATGAGTTTATATAATATTTCGAGAGTTTTAATTGAAAAATCCTAAAATTGTCAAGATAAGTTATAGTTATACAGTAAACCTTTTTGAATATTTTTTATGTTTGAATAACTGATAAAAGATGTAACGAATTATTTAAATTATATAGAAAAATTTTTTAGAGAAAGTGAAAATATGTTTCAATGAAACAGTTCTGTTTTACATGACAATAACTGTATGCTTTTTCACAAAACTGAAATGTCCAGAAATATTATTTATTTTGATTCACTCAGTTATTTCATTAAAATAATTTAAACCATGAAAAACATAGCTGGGCCCCTTATATATTTTTATACATCATTCGACAGCAATACTGGAATACTGGCATATCTTCTGAGCCATTACGCGCTTTGTGAAAAACAAGGTTACGTTCTAAGGCATGTAACAAAGTTGACCTCCACCCCTTGCCAGAAGACCCACTGCACAAAGGGAAAACAGCGTCCTCGCACTCGGGGGGGACACGGGTTCGATTCTACCTGCCTTCCAAAATCACTCCAGGCTAATCCTGAGATTATTTCTTACCGGCCGTTTCCTTCCTCGCCCATAAACAACTGACTATCCCAACTAATGCCTTGTCAACGTTTGTAAGCGCTCAGGAGACCGTTATAAATAAACAAACTCTAATGCCTTAGTACATTTATAAGTATAAAAGAATCTGCGCACATGAACTACGTTCGTCAGATGTTGTGTACAACTTTAAAGAGAATGTCCACGAACAGCAGTTGAGAATGAGACTATCCACTGTGAATTTTTGCTAAATATTTTTTTGACTTTGTAAAAGTGAATTATTAATTTTCTAACAATATTTTTAATTGCCGAGTTTGCAACGAAGCTCATATATCTGTAAAAATTGCAATAAGTGCACGTACACGAACTCACACATATATGTATATATTTGTGTGTGAAGTTACATGTTCCTGAAAAGTCATTGGGTTAAAATAGGTTCGTTAAGGAATGAATGCCTTAATTATATAAAAATTTCATTACAGATTCCTAATTTATTTAAAAACAACAACATTAATTTCTCTCCGCTTAATACCTCACAATCAATTGTTATCACTTGTTGTTTCCAATTAATAAATCTAATCAATACAATTTACCACTACCTCAAAGAAACTAATGTAATTAATTAACTCAAATTATTTACAGTAAACAGTTTATCAAAACCTATTAAATTATTTTAGAAATTATAAAATGCTTAAAAATGTTATCCATCAGAGATTCATTGTACCAAATATTCTTCGACATCAAATGTCCTCTTCATACAAGCATGTTGCAAATTCATGTGTTACAAGACAACACAAATATTGCAAAATGTTTCATTCTGTATCATAACATTAAACAAAATACACTAGATGTCTGTTCGTTTGGGAAAACCATTGTTCTCCTCACTTTCATAGTCACTCTCCACATGAATCAATACCGTGTGTGACGTCCTCGACAACTCACAAGATCCCTGACGCACCGAGGCATACTGAGAATGAGGCTATCCAGACGCTCTTACGGAGCGTTGTCTCATTCTGTCTGCGCGGCCAATATCAGCTCCTGTACATTGTTGGGATGTTGACGGCATGCTTGAACAACAATTTTCAGAAGGTCCCAGGCATTCTCTATGCAGTTCATGTCTGGAATTAATGCTGGCCAATACATTCTTTGAATGCCGGCTTGAAGAAAGTATTGATCAACGACTCTTTCACGGTGTGCAAGAGCATTATCATCCGCCAGCAGAAACATTTCACCAAGTGCTTATCGGCAAGGGTGCACAAAAGTCTGAAGGACATCTGTGATATACCGCCGAACTCTCACTGTGCCCTCAGTACGAACTAAAGGCGTTCGACGTCCGAGCATGATTTCTGTCCAGACCAGGATTCCTCCACCTCGGTATGTATGGACGTCTTGCACAGCACGACACCATGCCTGTATACATCGTCTTCTCCACACCCTCAACACTCTGGAATCTGGCCTAAAACAAATCCTCGTCTCATCAGTGAACAGAACATCGGACAATTCTTCAGCTGTCCACTCGTGATGATCCCGTGCCCATTGCTAGCGGTTGTGGTGATGTCTGTCACGTGGGTCTCTTAGCATTTAGGCCTCCTTCTCGAAGACATTTGCGCACGGTCTGGTCAGAGATATTCACACCCGAGGCTGCTTAGAAACGGTCTCGTATCTCCTGTGTCCTTGAGACATTGTTCCGGGATGTATTAATTCTCACACAGCGATCCTGAACAGGTGATGTGACCCTCGGGCGACCAGATCGTGGTCGATGATTAACAGTACCTGTCCCTATGTATTGCCTTCATATGCTAAACACATCACATTGTGACATACTCAGATTTTCAGCATTCGTAAGTTGTACAAGATCACTTTGTACAAGTAAAACGATCCTAGCACGTTGAAACTTGGTTATTGTGGGCTGTGGCATGATCCGATCACTTCTGCAGTCAAGCACTCGCTGACACTCTCCACGTCGCTGAATAAAAGCAAGCCAACATTCGTCTGTCACAGACACAGCTCACCAAAAGTGAACTTTAGTCAAGATGGACACATACATTCCGATAAAACGCTAGAAAATCGCCTAAATAGTATTCTGGAAATGCATTCCGAGTAATAACGTTAGAACATTCATGACTTTTATTTTGATGCAAATTTTTTTTGCGCAGTTAATGTCCCAATTTGACAGTTCTAATATTTACAGTAAAGTCCGTATAACAAGTTCATTTAAACCACCTCAGTCAAGTCCAGATCCCACCAGTCTGCAATATTCTAGAGTTCTCCAAACGCCCTCATGCACAGTAACCTTCTCTCGTCATGTTTCACGCCCTCGCGTCCGTTCACACCACAAACACCTCGTCCGCCGTCTTCTCGCAATCTCCCGTCGTCGTCCATCCTCTTCACCGATGTCTTTCGCTGCACTCGACTTCGTCCGGTTACTGCACTCAGACAGAAGGCTTCTATAAAGCCTCCCGACCCTGGGGTCGCTGCAATATTTATAGAGGCTTAGGCTATCGTCCAGAAATTTCTCTAAATACCATGTTGCACCGAGGGTCCTAGTTCCCAGAATATTCTTGCACAGCCTCTAAACTCGTTGGCTTCTGCAGCAGGGGGTCGGAGGAGGGGCTGTGATGACAGTTAGGTCATCGCTGTCAATCATTCCCCCGCGAGCGGGTCTGCCTGTGGGGATGGGAGGGTTGAGGTGGGTCACCCTCCCAATCACACACACAGCTGGACCGCGCATGGAGTTCGTGCCTCAAGTGTCAGTCGGCGCATAACAATATGTCTATACACACAACTCTTAATTTATTAATTTACACACTCTTAAAGTTGTTATTGTTTTAACTGCAGTCATTCACCAGCCCTATATACTGTATCTTTACTATCCTCTTGAATTATTATTTTTGCCCCAATTAAATCTTCGATTTCATGTCTTTGACGTAAACAAGTTCATTAAAACAACTAATGAACTAAAATAGTATTTTCATAGAATTTGCAACACATTCACATTTGCGTACTACTCTAAGAACTTGGTATGTTCTTAAGGTAGGTAGACAGGGTACGGCTTAATGTTTTGTTGCTAGCGAGGTCATTAAAGACGAGTATATCGCTCAGAGAAGCAGTAAAGGGCGCAGAAATCGGTAATGGCCTGCAGTATGGAACTATCGTAGTATTCTCCTAGTTTTATTTTAGCGGATTATGGGAAACCGTAATCAGGATGGCCGAACCGGGAATATATCCCAGGTCATCTCAATTGCGATTCCAGTGTTTACCACTAAGAACCTCTTGGGTCGTATATCCCTAAGGTGAATTATATTTATCTGGTTTAATATTTGGGAATATGAAGTAGAAATATAGTAGAGGAAATATTATGTGTTTGGTTATTTGATAAATGCGATGTAACCAAGTGGTTTAAAGCATCATGTATATACACGAATTTCTTGGTGTATGCAAACATCATACGATAAGTAGCTATCTCGAAATTTTTGACCACAATAATCCAGTGCAGCCAACCTCCATGTGTGGCATAGTTGTTTGAATCACAACCTCAAGAATACGATGGGTCCTGCTTTCGAGTAAGAAGATGGAGTACCATACTTTAAAGGGTATTCTGATCTACCTTTAGGTATATTTCATGTAAAAATACTCGCCAAAAATCTGCTGCTTTTGGTTGTTAGATTAAGGCGAAGGTGCCGTAACAGGAATGTACAACAGTACACTGAATCCCTACCCCCATCCCCCTTCACACCAAAAAATTAATTGTAGGTGGAGTACAACATAGCATTTTTATCCCCCCACCAAAACAAATATTGATCTCAATCACTTTAGTATTTCTATAAATTCTGCGTGCATAGCAATATTAATTACAACAAAAATTTGTGACGTTCTACAACTGATGTTTTTTATTATGTTAACTGGCGAATCAAAAAAAGCAGCAGTAATCTTTTGAAAATATGGTCTGCAATTTCTTTTACTCGGGTCTCATTTTAAAACTGAGACCGGAGATTAATTTTGCTAAGTTAAAAATGGTACTGGAAATAATTGCAAAAATCGATATCAGATTTAATACACTTTATTGCCGAAATGCACTTTGCGGGATTTTTATTCCAGTTTTTCTGCTTGCCAAATTTTATTTATAATTTTTCAGAATTGTTATCAAACTAACACAGTAAAGCAATATCTTAATACCATTTACCAATATATGGTAAAACCATCTAATATATTTTTAAGTGAACCTTACAATAAGTGTAAGTAGAACTGTATATTGCCGCAGGAAGAAACGACGTTCATTTCCCTACACGTGCTTTTGGGAATAACCATTTTATTTTGGCAACGTGTGCTGCGAATAAATAAAGTGGCAGAATGCAGAGATACATGTAGAAAAAGAAAGGAAGTCGTTATTGCGCATGGCGTTTTCTTCGGTTCGTTGGCTATTTTTTCTTGTTCTTGCTCGTCGCTATTTGCTTTGTCGGCGGCATTGTTGGTTAGCCGCGTCGAGTAATGAAGAGTAATTTCACGGCCTACTTGAGCCTCGCAGCTCCGCGGGGAGCACGGCCAGGATAGTGTTTGCTGGCTCGCTCCCTCGGGAGCCTGCGACCCCCCGCGCCCGCCTCATTCTCCTTTTTCTTGCTCCTGCCGACACAGGAATGCCACGTTACCCACACGCCAAGTTGACCGCATGCAAGGCGCTCGCTTTCATATCCCAAGACACAACACCCGGCACACTACACCACGAACCACGCAACTGCCTGAAGTCTCCACGCTCCTCGTCTTCTTGACGACATATTTGTCTTTCCAGTCCTCAAAGAGGTCTTAGCGAGCACAGAAAAACTAATCCTGCATAGACACAATAAACATCAAACATTAACTCACGTAGGTTTTAGCGAGCACAGAAAAACTTATCCTGCATAGACACACTCACATCAAACATTAACTCACGTACATATATTTACGACCTGGAAATGTATTACTTGTTTTATCTCATTTCATCTTCCCTCATAGCCACTATTATAAGAATTTGTAAATGTTTTTTCTAAAAAAATTGTGTTTAATATAAGAGCATTTTAATTTAAAATTCATTCACGGTTTCTTTACACTTTTTAAAGCAAACCTTTGAAAAATCAACTCTAGAGAAGCATGTTCACCTATTTCTTATATCTAAGATAGCAATTTTTTTATATTTGTTTTGTTCAATAATTACAGAATAAGCTAAAAAGTGCACTAAATAAATTTGTAAATTTTTATTTAACGTATATGATGGTTATTTTTTGTACCTAGCATTTGTATTCCAAATTTATTTCCATGGTTATTTCAAATGTTAGTGTATATTCAAGTTTACGAAATTACCAACAGTTGAAATCAAAGTTGAATCATTTGTAAAAACAAAAACAAATTCATGTCACTATGACCAACACACTATGTCGGGTGACGAATTTAATATTTACTGTTAAAACTTCATATTTGATTTGTAATCCAGTATTTCATAGTCATAAAGAGTAACAGAAATCTAGAACAGCTCTTGTTATTAATGACGGAGGCATATATGCATCTCCTCTAGGTTAATTAATTATAATATTTATGTAACAAAATGTTTAGGAAATCATAAAATATTTTGAATTACTAATATATTTGACTTCACAAATGTGTTTTTTTCCGCTTGATTTAGTAGCTTTATACCAAAATATAATTGTGTTTCAAGAAAATAAGTTACAATAAATTTTTAATAAAAATATATATTGTTTCAATATACATGTTTATATTGGCATGTTTGAAGTTATTTAAATTTCTTTATGGGAATAACCAATGCTGATAGGGTGATAACCAGCTGTTTATATTCATGATCTGGAGCATACCGTATTGCAAAATAGTCAATTGTAATTTCCACATGTAATTTAATTCGAACACAGCCTCAAAACCAAATTTTAAGCATATTAGCCCATGTTTCTTCTGTTTTTCTACGAATATCATAAATAAGAGCATTTAAATAATTCGATCAGATGTAATTTAAGAAATCGCATAAACGATTATTGGTAGCCTCGATAGCTCCATGTGTGACGCTCAGGCATTCCATTGCGGGTTCAATTCCTGGCGGATGAGACTCGGTTCCTTTGGAAGAAGACCGTTTTCTCCAGGTTATCATGTTTATTATACCATTACATCGTTTCATCTCCATTCACCTCGCCTACTTTTAAAGCCGATTCATAATTGAAATTAAGATGGAGCTAGGTATGTTTAATATGCGTTAACTCTATGCCAATATTGTGACTGAAATAGTACCTGTGTCCACACTGGAATTAAGAAAGGCATGCCATAGAGTGTGTCGTACATGACTACCTGGATCCAGATATACCTCTGATCTGCAAAGGTTCGTATATGGGTATGTATAACTGTACACATGAACACTTAATCCATTATATTTACACATTATCATGAATTTTCATACGATAACCTAGTCTACTCTTATCGCACAAGAGGGGCCACTGTGGCTGAGCGGTTAGCCTGCTCGCCTCCCACCAAGGTGAACCGGGCTCAATCCCCAGCCGGGTCACCGGATTTTTGCATGTGGGAAACATGCCGGACGATGCCGTTTGTCGGCGGGTCTTCTCGGGGATCTCCCATTTCCCCCGCCATTTCAACCGGCGCCGCTCCATACTCACCTCAATCACACTCATCGGCTCTCAATACCTCGCTGTTAAGAGCCGCCCAAATCTCTTCACTCTCACTCTTTCCACACAAATAACGGCTTCCTTTAACGCCTATACATTGTCCTCATGTTATTGCATTTTTGAAATCATTAACTTATCATCATGCTCACAAACAAACTATATAATATCAATAACTTTCATATTACATTTTCCACTGATTCTGTAACACAGTAAAAGGTATTGACAAAAAAAGTTAGGAATGAAAATGGGTACAGAAAACAAAAGATAGAACGTTTCTTGCATTTGATTGGCTTTCATTTCATTACCTTCACATTTACTTGAAGCTGGTTCAACTTCTCGCGCAGAAATTCTAGGTGGCACACAGTTGTTATATCACAAAGCTGGACGAACAGTTTGCATGTGAGGTGAAAACAGATGAAAATTACCTCAGGTCTAACTTTGGACTAGTGTTGACCAAGACCAGAAAATAATTTTAAATAATAACGCACAGACTGGGTAGGAATTATATATCGCATAGTCAGCATAATCGTCTGACATAACTGCTCCCTGTCCGATAATATTCTTGACCTAAATAAATTCAAATAAATTTCGCAGTTTGAATAATGACTTGAGATTCAGAACTCATTTTGGAGATACATGCGCGTACGGTCTGTTATAAAAAAGTACTGGAATCGAACCTCAAATACGAGGAGGGTTTTTCCGATTAATGGCAGGATGTTTTTGAAATATGTTAAGGAGTAAATAAATACACATAAAATACACAAAACCAATAGCGAAAATATGAATCGAAGATCTGTGTTTCCATACTAAAATGCTCCAGGTATCTCCGTACATAAGCATTTTCGACAGGTTGAAGTAAGAGAACCCGGCATTCTGTAAGTAGTATTCATCAGCAACGTCTGGCACAGATACGACATCGATGTTTTTGTTCTCGGCCCACTTAAGTTCCGTAATGGGAGCGTTAAACTCATGGCTCAGTCATATAGGTCATTGGCATAGAGATACTGTAGGTATTTTGTCGGCTTTCTGGGGTCGTTTGTATCAGGTATGTGGATGTGATTGTCCTTACAGTGTCGCTTTGTGCACTCTGCCACGCCACCGCATATCTTTTCCTCAACAAACATACGTATCGTAGTCGGTTATCTCTTCAAGTTATAATCGCACATACAAAACATGGCGTCAAAAGCAAACCCTAGTGCACTGACATTATGTGCGCAGTCGAGTTTTAATTTTTAATCCCACAAGTCCCTGAAATTTTTAGAAAAATCTGTCAGGAGGACGTTTGTCTTGAATTATACGAGATGTCCCAGGAAACAGCGTCAAGCCGAAGCAGGGAGGTAGAGGACCTCAAGACCTGTCCTAAACATACCATGTATGTTAAGTTATTATTGTTGATAGTTTCGGGTTTATGCTTTTTTTCTATATTTTATGCCTAACTCGCAGTTTGACGAGAAATATTGGTACGGTGACATGAATAACTGAGATAGACGCTTGAGAATTGGTTTCAGGTTAGCTGACTGAATGACCAATCTGGCGCAATAAAATTTATTTTACGTTCATCGGTCTTAGCATGGCATCGAGAAAAAAATGGAAAAATATAAATGTTTGGAAAGCAAGGTTTATCCATAACATTTCGTAACTTTTTTAAGTATATTGTTGTATTCTCCCAAATTTTTGCAGCAGAATGCTTACCAAATTGTGTAAGCGTGAGTAGAATCTTCCTCGGTGATGCGGCTGTCCGTCAGCTCTATGTGGAAGGCATCTTATGGGGCAGATGTGTTTCGACCAACTTCTCCCAGCTATATACGTAATTGTATGGAAACACACCTTCGCGTGGGACGGGTGCCCGTTAGTTAGGCCTAAGGAACTTCTCCTTGTTGTTAAATATGCTTTGGGGCAAAAACTTTCCCAGGGAAGCAAGACCGTGGGCCATGAAACGAAACACATCTACGAACTGCACCGAAAATACGTCTCTCAACTGCTTCTGAAAATGTCATTTTCTCGCTCGTGTGAGGAATTATGTTGTGTTTTTCATCCTACTACAGCTGTCTGCTGATGAATTTTTCGTTGTAGCCCAGGTTATGGAAGAAAATGACGAGTTTCTTGGGTCTTCGACGCAGCAATTTACATCTGGTGCTTGCAGGAGGCAGTGATGTAACTACTCATTTTCGCAAGGTGTCAAGAATTTACTTTCGGCCACTCCCTCCCCTTGCTTGTAAATACTGTTTAACCTATTGTTGGGAACTACAAGCTATAAATTTGGCATGCATGTTCTCCTGTAGAATAACATTTGCACAAAATATATTTAATCCTCTGTTGTGTAAGTACTGCATACGAGATCGTGGTTCTAAAACATGGGGACAAATTTTGGCAGTGTATTCCTGTCAAAGATATAAGACTGAAATGTAGGTAACACTTTTCTCATCAAGTTATCATTAAGGGAGCTTTGCGCCCATGAAACAGTTGTAATTTAAATTGCTTTACTTTTTATTGTGTTTTACCTATTTGCTATGCAACACACGATCTTTTTGTAATGTTCAATATGAATAATCTCACAAACGGTACACCTGACGTGTTCCGACAACACGATATTTTTCTGTTAATTTAGACGTTCTGACTCACAGGTTGTCTGTAAAAATTGCTTGGAATGTATTGTTACTAATTTTGATGCAAACATAGGATGCCAGCAGCCATTTCCAAAAGGAAGGGGTATGATATTACTGACCGCGCTTAGAGGTGTAAGATCTCCTTTATACAAAACACCATTCACCATTTTGTTGCTTAATCAAAAGTGGTTTCTGATATTTTCAACCAAACGCATTTTAAAACACAAATTTTGGGGGCGCATAGCTCCCTTAATAATCCCTTAAGGGAATAAGTTGCACATATATTTTCGTCTTATATTTTCGTAAAGAATTGCCTACCGAAGTTTGGTCACATGTTTTAGAAACACGTGGTGTGTATATATATCGCAGGGAGATGATAAAACCGGAGATTTGACCAAATCCCTAAGGTAGATGATCAATTCACGGAAGATGTTAAAATGACAACTCTGTGGGGTGATTTCCCTAAAGAAAGTAAGTGATTTGATCAAGTCCCTTAACTGTTTAGTGAAAAGATGAAATAAAGAAGTCAGGACTCACCCAAAGCGTAGCCATAAATTACGCACCGTGGCCGAGCCCCAGCGCCAACTACTGTTGTTATAGTCATTTCAAGGCCCGCCGGCAATTTTTTATAGTAATGAGGCTCTCAGCTTCAAGTATAAAATCTTCCGGAAGTTGTAAACTATGAATATATGGGTCAGACTGAGATGACTGGTTCGAAGTTTGAATTCCATCCTGAGAATCAGAATATTTTTGGCAAATATAATGGATCATACCTGAAAGTATCATTAGCAAAACACTACCTTTCATGTCTGAACCTGCATTGTGTTGGACAGACAGACTCTGCACGCGTGCATGCATAGGAAGTGCAGTACAAGGGATTTCTCACTTGCACCTTTGCACTGTGTAAGGTAGCCAGACACTGCACACATGCATGTGTGTGAAATGCTGTGTTAGAATTTTCTCAAATCCACAGTGCAAAATCTCCAGTGCAGCATGCTGCTATTATCAAAACTTTCCGTGTTTGTGTGTAGGTAGCAAGCATCCGAGCAGCATAATTCAATTGTACAACGACATTATATATATATAATATATATATATATATATATATCACGCATGAATCTTCGGAGGTTGAAATGCATACATGTTCGACTAGTGTCTGGTAGCCAAAAAAGGTGGAAATACACTGTGGCTACTATAGGATGTAAACACTGGACGGATGACCGACCAGATATCAGGTGTACTTCAGAATTTAAACAGGTTTCACATAGGCCTACCTCAAGTACACCTCAAATATACTTCAAACATCAAACACACCAAAAACTAGGGTTACTTGTGACACTGTGTCTAACTTGGAACACTAAAAGGACATTTTCGCATACGGACAGCTCTGAAATAAAGTTGAGCCGTTTCATAAAGTTGGATACTGTTTGTAATGTATAGGGCGCAATTATTCATTATATTTAGAGCCGTGACTTGTACAAACAAAAGTTTTTTTAAGTGTCCTAAAATCACCCTCAGTGTCCCACGTTTATAGTAACCCAAACATGAAAAATATCTCCAAAATATCTCAAACATAACTCAGAACATACAAATGATATTTTAAAACGAACTCAAAAATTTTTCAAACATATATCTAACTGAATTGAGGCCCTCCTTGTGCAAACCTTTGTCCCGAATGTGATGTGAGCTTCTCTGCTGAGCTCATACAATCCATAACTGTTAAAAAAAGATATACTATAAATTATATTACGAAGGCATCAATTCTTCACTTGCTACAGTCAACTCGTTTTGATTCCTGGTGGACCATTTCTGATTTTCGTATGTAAGAAACATAATGGATGTTGTAGTTGGCCAATGTACTCCCGTTCTCCTCACCATCGCATTCCATCATCGCTGCTCCATCCTCACTTCGTTTCACCCTTGCCGGTGCTGAAGACCATATATGTTAGGCACAGTTGAATTCTCCACCATAATAAAACTGCGCCAGATAAATCCTCCAAACTCCTCATTTATAGGACGCAAATTTCAATCTAAACACATTAGTTTATGCAATCGTAACGACGTTTCTTATATCCTTTACACATTGCATTACTCTTAAAACATAAAAGTGCCTCACACGAAAGAAACGCAGGTAAAACGCTCAGTTAGGATTCCATATAAGCTGTTTGTAACAACATATGCCGGTTTTACACAGGTGGCTCTCTTCTTGAAAGTACTGTGCAGTCCATACTGTGCAATATAATAACTTTGAGATAGCGATTCATGTACGTAGCGATATAACGCGCCAGAAAATAGTTAGGGCAATACAGCTGTAAATGATACTGGATGCAATGATAAGCACCACTTAAAATATATACATACTATCACAAAATAATAAATATGCCTATTTTAACTATTGGGAGACTTCTGTAATTAAGATATAATTTAAAGTAATCCTAAATCACTGTTAGTTTAAAGATCTTTACAGCTATTATGCAAAGACACATCCCTCCATTATAATGTCGCTATTGTCCGCTTTTAGCATTAAAAATATTCGTATCCAACTCGCCATAAAACAGCATTTTACAAACAATANAGAGAACGCTCAATACTTTGTCGGCTGGAAACGTTCCCATGTTTACCGAAAGTACAGAAGCAGGAGTTCTGGACTTCACGCCGTATTCCTCCACCACAGATAATCAGATATAATTCAATATTATTTTCTGCGAGCACGATAACCAACACACCAGGGAATCCTGAATTATGATTTCGAAGAACCACAACAGAGGCAAAACATACATCGCATTCCCAATTAGAATTCTCAACATTTGTCCAATCAAAACACAAGATCAGTCATCCTTCCAATTAAGATCATATCGTTCAGACACCAGGCAAATGCAAAGCCGAGCTCCGAAATGCAATATATGGGAGCAATTTGAGGTAACCCACATACACCTTCGAATGAGCAGGGGGACCCAAATAACTAAACTGAAAATGTGCAGAGAATCAATTATGTTGAGGCTTGAAGAACGAAATTTTGTCTCTGATGGATAAAAAAATTGAAACATCTTGATGAATGTCAAATCCATCTTCACCACAATTGGCATCTTGGATGTCATGATGCGATTGGAAATATGTCTGACCTCGGCTTATAATTGACGAATTTTGAGAACTCTAATTGGGTGTGCGAGGTCTTTTTCGCCTCGACTATTATATATGTTTGGGACTTAGTGTAGATGTGGTATTGCCATGGGCCGCAGCACCACATCAACTTAGCGGCATGCCATTAATCGGCTCGTAATATATACTAGAG
>NQII01000174.1:792433-847327 GCA_002778355.1 Clitarchus hookeri | reverse complement strand
GAGGAATTCGCCTGATGGACATATTGCCACTAAACTCTTATATGGTAATAGTCATTGATGAGACAGAAATGGGATTCAGCACTGGCGATTACACTGTTTCGATCTGCACACCAAACAACTGTGATGTGAAACCATTCATTATAAGTGAAGTTGACCATCGCTCGCTGATATAGGTAGCCTTCGCAATGGATGACTGGACAAACATCTACCTCAGCTAACCGTCACGACACTGTCTGTGTTGATATCGGACGACTCAAACCGCCCTGCACAGTTCGCAAAATGTCACCAGTCGGGAATTGTGGGTGTTCTTTGCTATGGCGTATAATGCGACGATCTATTAGCTCTGATGTCCGTCTCCAAGTTTTGGTCCCACAACAACGATGCACATTTCCTTACTGGGAGCATTGTTGCCAAATGCGACCGACAAATGTAGCATCACATTTTGTTTTTTCCACAGTATGGTGTAATGGTCAAATGGCGGTACAGAGACCTGTAATGAAACCTTTAGTAAACTCATATGTTTGACATAATTACATACGACTGCATCTTAAAGCCAAAACATTAAGAACTTTAATTTCAGCACAAAAAGTTACAGCATTTGTTTTCTAGGACAGAAAAGTACTCTTCTGATTGACTTCATGCCCCTCTGGCACCACATTTAAGGCTACTGCATATTGCCAAAACTGGAAACCCCTTCAACGGGCCATTTAAAACAGAGGGGAAGGTTGGCAAGTGATACCAACTTCCTTCATGAAAATGCTTGGCTTCACACAGCGATTTTCAGCAAAGCACTTCTCACAACATTCAAAAGGTAAGTTTTCGAACGTCCATCCTCCATACAGGTCGGACCTTGTGTCCAGCGACTTCCACCTGTTTCTTTACCTGAAGAAACATCTAGTAGGAGAACACTTCCACGACGATTGCAAGATCAAAATTAAAGTTGAAATGTGGTTCTGGCAGCAGGCGGTAGAATTATACGAATCAGGGATACAGAAGCAAATACCCAAAGCAGACTTAACAATTGTTTGAACAATGGAAATAATTATGTACAAAAATAACGCAAATACCAGTTAATAACTTTTAGTGAATGTTTCATCAAATAACAATGTTTTGAATAATGCTAGCTGTTGTAATTTCTCTTTTCGGGTATGCAATGTATTAATAAAATAACAATAGGGTATTTCCAGGTGACCCGACAAATATAATAAAAACATCACCTATGTTTATCAAACCAAATAATCTTTCAATCGTAAACTAATTATTTAACGGTTTCAATTTTGGCTTATTATCAAATTTATGTGAATCTTAGAGCATAAACATTTAGCTGACATTTAATTGCCTTATATCACTAATACTTTAAGAAATACTGCAATTAGTATTACTGAATATGCATGTCGGGAAAATTTTTATTATTTAATGTCTAAAATGCCAATCAGACTCTAAATTTTACCAGTTCCAAATTCTTGTTAAAAAATATATTTAAATATGCAATTATTATTTAAAATATTTTATATAAAACTTAGACAATTTGTAGTTCAATATATTTATAATATTGAATTTTTCATTACAAAAGCCTTACTTGTCAGCATTTTATTTAGTATATATAAACACTTATAATCTTAATGTACTTGGAACAACATTCACAAAAATAAATAAATAAATCATGTAAATTAATACACCAATGTTTATGAAAAATGCAACACCCTGAAGGAACCATACACAATACTAACAATATTCCAAAAAAGAAACGATTACAGTTTTAGAGCAATATAATAACATGAATTCCAAAAGAAAATCAGTATGTTGTAAAGCCCCCACGAGATGCAATAATAGCTACTGCACATCTTAGTATAGTCCATTCGCGGTTACTTCCAACTTATCTGAAGCCCTGCTTAAGTTCTAGTTTCAACATATTCCTCCACCTCATGTAAATAAAGCTTTACTATATCTAGAATATTACACCAAAGGGACCACGCACCGCATTTGTGCGCACTCAGTTTAATGATATTTTGAATAAGAAATATTTCTCACGAAGCATTACGAACACACCAATATTCAATCTAGTTATTGTCATATTAACTATAAATTAAATATTATAATGCATCAATAACATATTAGTTAAAGTTCAATTTAACAAAAAATAAGTTACTTTTATGTTTACGGAAGTTTAAAACGCTTGGGATAAATGAGATAATTAGGAAACAACCAAACACGTTATTCATGGGGTGATTTTTCAAAAGTTTGATTCAAAAAGTTCGAAGAAACCGTGAATAGACTATATCAAATCAAAAAGGTTTTGGATGTGTTCCTGGGTAATCACATAGCAGTCTGCTTCTACTCGAAACCAAAGTTCATTTGTATTGACTGCTGAATGAGAATGACGGAATAGTTTCCGAGTGACCATATCCCGTACATGTTCAATAGGTGACACATCGGTCGAACATGTAGGCCAGAGAAGAAGCGGTTTCTTCCTTGCTTCTAGGATAGCCTGGAAATTTCTGGCAACATGAGGTCGGGCATTGTCTTATTGGGATATGGTTTCAGAAGTGTGCTGAATAAAGAGTACGACTTTAACCATCACAACTACCATAATACACACAACATTGCTTTTGAAAGTGACCGAAATTCGTGGAAACCGCGATCGCCTATGGTACCTAACTACTCCCCACTTCATTACGCCCATTTTTCGTGAAGTACGATGCTGGACAATGCATTATAGAAAATGGTGCTCACCTCAATAAAATGTTAAAAAAACGTTTTGCACTAAACCGTTAACTCATTAATGTTCCAACGTTATTACTGGGAATTCAATTCAAAAATATTGTTTACGCGATTTTCAAGCTTATTTGTCAGAATGTATGTATCCAAATTGACTGAAATTCACTTTCGGTGCGCTGTGTCTGTGAAAGACGAATGTTGGCTTGCTTTTATTCAGCAATGTGGAGAGTGTCAGTGAGTGCTTGACTGCAGAAGTGATCGGATCATGCCACAGCACACAATAACCAAGTTTCAACGTGCTAGGATCGTTTTACTTGTACAAAGTGATCTTGTACAACTTACGAATGCTGAAAATCTGAGTATGTCACAATGTGATGTGTTTAGCATATGAAGGCAATACATAGGGACAGGTACTGTTAATCATCGACCACGATCTGGTCGCCCGAGGGTCACATCACCTGTTCAGGATCGCTGTGTGAGAATTAATACATCCTGGAACAATGCCTCAAGAACACAGGAGATACGAGACCGTTTCTAAGCAGCCTCGGGTGTAAATCTCTCTGACCAGACCGTGCGCAAATGTCTTCGAGAAGGAGGCCTACATGCTAAGAGACCCATGTGACAGACAACATCAGCACAACCGCTAGCAATGGGCACGGGATCATCACGATTGGACAGCTGAAGAATGGTCCGATGTTCTATTCACTGATGAGACGAGGATTTGTTTTAGGCCAGATTCCAGAATGTTGAGGGTGTGGAGAAGACGATGTATACAGACAGGCAAGATGTCGTGCTATGCAAGACGTCCATACATACCGAGGTGGAGGAATCTTGGTCTGGACAGAAATCATGCTCGGACGTCGAACGTCTTTAGTTCATACTGAGGGCACAGTGAGAGTTCGGCGGTATATCACAGATGTCCTTCCGACTTTTGTGCACCCTTGCCGATAAGCACTTGGTGAAATGTTTCTGCTGGCGGATGATAATGCTCTTGCACACCGTGCAAGAGTCATTGATCAATACGGTCTTCAAGCCAGCAGTAATTCCAGATATAAACTGCATAGAGAATGCCTGGGAACTTCTGAAAATGGTCGTTTAAGCATTCCGTCAACATCCCAACAATGTACAGGAGCTGATATTGGCCACGCAGACAGAATGAAACAACTCTCCGCAAGAGCGACTGGATAGCCTCATTCTCATTATGCCTCGGTGCGTCAGGGAACTTGTTAGTTCTCGAGGACGTAACATATGGTATTGATTCATGTGGAGAATGACAATAAAAGTGAAGAGAACAATGGCGTTTCTAAAACGAACTGAGCGTGTATTTGGTTAATGTTATGATACAAAATAAAACATTTGATATATTTGTGTTGTTTGGTATCGCATGCATGCAACATGCGTGTACAGAGAAGAAATTTGATTTTGAGGTATTTTTGGTACATTGAACCTCTGATGCAAAACTTTTTTTTAACAGTTCATTTTTTATATGTGTTTTCAGTTTTTATACTAATCTAAATTGAAGCAGGACTAGTCCGAAAACACATCATGTCACTCCACACTACAGTGGGTGTGTTCGTGAGCCTACTGTAGCCAGAAACATCGTTAGTTCAATTTCGCAGGAATCCTCCGCAAATGAATGCATACTGTTCTGAATTACCTTTTAAGCCATTCATGCATGAAAGTCTCTAAGGGCGTAGCTCAATAATGACGCATTGATAGGTAGAGCACAGCAGTATATGATAGAGTTTATTACATATAAGTATTATAAAATAACTATTATATGACTATTGATCGAGGGAGCTTAAATTGAATACCAAGATGCTTATTAATTATTTAAGATATAATACTTCACACAATTACTGAAACAATCAAATTGGAATGTCCCCACCATGTTCAAGTTGCCAGAGGCTAATTCTAGGAGGCGGTTAACGACGGCCGGACACACCTAACTTCAGTGGTCTTCTCTCTGGTCGGGTCGACGGCAAAATATGCCGCTCCCAGTGTTACGCTGCCTTATATCGGGCGCGTTGTTTAATATTTCGGTCCCGTTCACTGGCTGGTGGAGGGGCTTTCTGCAACTGTATTTCACAAGGTGCTGTTGCAATCACGCTCGTGTCATGGTTCCATGTTTGAAGGTGTGATCAGGCATGCCGTTCAGCTAAAGCCTGATCACTTCATAATGTCTACCCCAATGTTCGCTAGCGAGATGCCCTCATCTCGCCTTAGAGTTGGTGTGGATTATGTAGATGACTGGGAGTTGCGGGTTCATGTTGTGGCAGCACGAATATGGATCGGGTTCAAGTCCTCTTCGCTAGGGTAGCAAATTTTTTTAAAGAAACTATAGTAGACAGATAAGTTAGGTATAAGGAACTGCCAATTGCTTTCGTGCAGTCCTCGGGCAAGGTGGTCCGATCAAAAGCTGGGCTGTGTGTTTGCAATAGCCTTACGGGCCTTGAACTTGCATTTCCGCTGGGTTTGTAAATTGTCTTCCACATGAGCGCGGCAGACGCCCCGCGGGCGGTTCGCGAACGCGTCAGCCTTTCTTGAGTTTGTGTGTCCCTAATTACTATGTCCCATGAATTGTTCATTACATTAATTCCTGTAAGGAATGAAGAAAAAATTTTCATCAATAATAATAATGAAAATAGAAAACAATATTTTAAAATGCAAAGAATTTAAATTTGGTAATTTAACTGCTCTCCCCGTTACAACAATTATTATATTTTGTTTGTACAAACAATACACTTGCTGGAAATAAATACATGTTAGAGCACTGACAAAAATTGTAATGTGAAAGGAGATTGTTACATACTAAAATGGTATGTGACGTCACGGGGGTAGGATACTCATGGGATGGTATCAAAACGTAGAATATTATGTAATAAATAATTAGAACTTCCATAAAATAAATAAAAATCTTGCAGCGGCATTTTTTTTACTATGTTTAAATAGGATACTTATACTAACAATTGTATGACATGTATTTTAAAATATGCTAGTAGTATTTAAGAAAACCAAAACAAATTTTGACAGAACTTTTGTGTTTTTACCTTTTCAGTAATAATAATTGAGTGTATACTTAGAGTATGTATTGCATTTTACAAACAATATTAAAACCGTCATTACAACTTATGTAAAAATTTACTTCTGAATGACATTTTTTTTCTACTATGGCCATCCTTCAATGTAAGACTTCTTTATGTTATGAAAGTTACGTATATATTACAGTATTCCATTCATAAAGGTAATTCAGTTTATAGTGTTTAAAAATCTTGTACTGATATTGTTACGATCATTGAAATTTATATTGTCTTATTCTAGGTGCACGTAATATGTATTGTTGCAAGGAACAAAATCGCAAATTCTGTTGAAATAAAAATTAGTTTGGAAGTTTTTTTTTCAGTTATACACTATAGTGTGCAAAGATTGATACCTACTGGAGGCCTCCTGTGAGTTCAACTATTACATTTTCATTTACTTGATGATTTGTGTTATTGTGGAACTTTTGAGAAAAGAAAAGTTTTTTACGTATGTGTTAGGTACCTACAGGGTGCGGTGTGAGTGGCGTATGTAAATATGTGAACCGCTGGTTACCTGTAAATATTTTAACATACGATTCGCGATTTGGGTTAAGCGGTAGTGCTGATGGCTGTGAGCGCGGTGCTGAGGTTGTTGCGTGTGACGTCAGGACAGGTGTTCTCGTGGGCGTTGCTTGCGCCGACCTCTGGAGGAACTTTACATGAGGGGGGTTTGTTGTGACATCGTGCTGGTTGCTGTTGACATGGAACTTGCGGTACCATTGATCTGAAACTTGCAAGGAAATATATTAACAGAATGCCTTCACAGTTTGTCAAAATCTCTTATATAACATTTTTGCTTTAAATAAATAATAGGGCCCTAATAGTTTATGCAGTTGATGGTTATTTAAAACTGAATTGTGAATTTAATTCTGGTTTTATTATATTTATGATTGTATTACATTTCTGGGTGTGTCTGATCTAAGAAGCCTATATATTTTAATGTGACCTATAGCTCATTTATTTCTAAACGGTTCTGGTCAATTGTTCTCTCGGGCGGTATATGGATACTAACTTATGTTACAACTTTATAGTTACTTTACTGTTTTTCATCCACTTCTTAGTTAATGCCTATAAATAAGGATGGTTATGCTAGAAACTATTTTCATACAACATTTTTTTTTCCTAAAATAATTTATTGTAGTTATCCATGTGTGCGGATAAAGCTCATAATTTTTATAACGATAATATGTACGCTGGACACCAACATTGAGCATAAAGTAGAATATAATGACATTGGTTATTAAACACTTAAGATTCCAATGAAAAGGAGAAGAACGTATAGTATGTTAACAAGACCGAGGGACATCAACACATAGTATAAGTAGAACATAATGACACGGATTATGCAAATAGAAGATAGCACAGAGGAAAAGAACACATAAATAGTTAAGTACGTAATAATTACACTTCTACTTCCACACAAAGGGGTAGCATATGGAGTTTGCGGAAATCTGCACTCAATGACTTACACCAGGGAGGTCAAAAGCGAAAGTACCCTCGTGGTATACTTTCAAAGTACTGTGTAGTAGAGAAAGGACAGACAGAAAAAAATCCAATGCATCCAGATTGCGCCCCTACTGCCTCAACTCTTTCAAGGGCAGTAGAGCACAGAAAACAGGCCCCTCTGGTTGCGTCACAACTCCGCCAGAGGCCCAAAGATTGCTCCGCGTCTCACGCGAAACAAAAGGTTTGACCTCCTGAGTAAGTACTCCTGACAATTGGGTGGATGTGGGTGAACCGTGAATGGACAGACACAGTCGAAGTGGGTGTGTCTCGGGCACTACTCCCATTTCGTTAAATACCCTTAACATTGCACACAATTATTCCTTCTCATGTCAGGTTTAGCATTCTGCGCATCAAACAATGCAGCATGATGATCGCACGTCCGAAAGCCACAAGGATTGGCTTAGTCCTCAGATCACAGAACTGCATGAACCTAACGGATTTATATTTCCCAGTGTCCTTATAGCACTGGTTTGTGGGAAGTACGTAAAAATATTGAGAGTATGAGAAACTTAAACTAGAACAAAAATCTTAAGTTTAAAAGTGGGTGTAGGAAACATTTGTGTAGCGTGAGCTGGCAAGCCTTTTCGCAATACAGCGGCGCTCGAGCCGCGAGAGAGTGCTGATGCGGGAATGTGTTTTCTCGGCACTTTGCAACTAGGTCGCGTCACCTGGCACAAAGCTGCGAGATACTCGTCCTTCCATGTGGCTTCTTATAACGTAATATGGGCTTTCTATCAGCATACTAAAATATCATAGTTAACTGGCATTCCTTATTTCTATGCATGTTATGAGAAATGTCTTAAATATATAGTATGAAGACTGAGGGGAAAGAATCATAAAATATATATTTTTTTATCTGTGCACAGCAATATCTTACTATGTGTAATATGGTATACTGCATGGAATTTATTAAATTAGTATGTGTTGAAAGTTAATTTAATGAAATTGCTTACAGGATTATGAATTACTATCGCAGTAATAGTTGCATTTCAATTAACTACATCCAGCGCACACAGGTGATCTATATCTTAATTTAAATTATTAGAAGAGTGTTGCTGATGTAAATTATTTACCAGTATATATACGCAACTAGGGTCTTGCGGTTCACACTGAAATTATTTAAATTATAATTCCGTTTGTTATTTAGGTTTTAAGTAATTGCTTTGAGTGTTAAGATATTGGGCTGTAAAAGGTAAATTACACCATCCTGCGAAATTGAAATTTTTGAAAAATACAAGAGGAGTTTTCGCTGATTTGTATGTTATTTGGTGTGCTGATTTCGAAAATGACCTCCATTTTTTCTATCACATCAGGATTTTTAGTAAAATCTATATCGATATATTGGCTAAAATCCTATTTGAAAAGGAATTCTCTCGAACAATGTTGCATGCACTATCTGCCAGATAACACGAGCCGCCTCTGGTCGAGAGAAAAACAGAAAGTTCCCTTAAGTTTAGACTCTTTAGATCAAATTATGGTGGAGTTTCTAGAAAAAAAACCAACATACAATTTTATTTTGTTTTTTTAAGGTAACGTACATAAAATAGACGATTAATGAAGAGGAGCAAATTGTACATGAAAGTTTGAAACAAATTTAAACTGAGAAAAAAACATAACCAAAGAAAACAACTGTTTATATTACAAAATACATAAAAAAAAAGGCCGTACTCTTTTTCCTTTGAAACTTCTTTTTGACGTTCTTCTTTTATGTCCAATCTCAGGCCTATCTCGTGTTAACATCCAACAGTAGTCGGCGAGCATGTTCTTGTCCTATCTTCCTTGATCTTTGCGCTCCATATCTTTGATGACTTGATGGAACCTTTCACCCTGTTCTTCGCTGACTGCTCCTACATTTTCGGGGAAAAAGTCCACATCTGAGTGAACGAAACGTATTTTGACACTCATGGAGCCACCCAACGCTTGAAATTTGTCCAGCATATTCATTACAATAGGTTTATAGTCAGGATCCTTGTAGTTACCCAGAAATTTACTGGAATCTTTGAAGGCAACTCAATCTTCTTTTTCTTTTGTTGTCACATGAATCTCAAATTCTTTATCCTTCATAAGCATGCGGATATCTGAACCAACGAAGATTCCCTCTTTCAACTTGGCTTAGGATAAACCTGGAAACTTTTTGCACAGGTATTGGAAACAACAGCTTTTTTTTGCAATNAGTCTCAAATTCTTTATCCTTCATAAGCATGCGGATATCTGAACCAACGAAGATTTCCTCTTTCAACTTGGCTTAGGATAAACCTGGAAACTTTTTGCACAGGTATTGGAAACAACAGCTTTTTTTTGCAATAGCCTTGACAAACTGATTCATTAAACCTAATTTAATATGCAGAGGGGGTAACAATACTTTTTGTGGCTCAACTAAGCTGTTCCGAATCACATTCTTGGTGCCTGGTTAAAGATTTTGTTTTTTGGGCCATTCTTTTTTGACCCAATGTTGAGTTTGATCACGGCTGTCCCACTCATCAATGAATCATGAGTACTTTGTGTACCCGCCTTGTTGACCCAGAAGCTTGGAGATAACTTTCAAATCACCGCAAACGGTCCAACCATGGCCGGCATATTTTATTTTGTTGAGGACGAGAGCCAGGTTTTCATAGCGTTCTATTAAATGCACCGAACGTCCAACAGATTTAAGGCTCCTTTTCGATGAATCTATAAACAGCCTCCATTCATCTTTATCGTAGATGATATTAAATTTGCTCATCAATACGGGAATATCAGAACAATAGACCAGGTTCTCCTCTTCCTCAAAGTACTTAACAAATTCCTTTTCCCGATTCCTGTACCAATAAAAAAATGTTCCTTTGGCCAATACGTTTTTTTCTTTCAATCTGGAGCCCAACAATTCAGCTGCCTCTTTCGAAAGGCCTAGATATCTAGTAAGATCATTAAGTTCTACCTGAATGAAGGTCTGAGGTGAATCGCCTCCAGAGGGCTTATATTCGGTATCGGAGCCTTGAACTTCTGAATCTTCCGAGTCTGAAGATTCTGAAGAGATGACTGACAATTTAGGTGGAGGAAAAGGCACTGGCACATCAGGTCCGTGAGGAGCGGGGCTTATGGCCGATGGAATGTTATCAGGATTAGAGATTAGCTTCTGATTTTTGCGGTTATAACCACGGACATGGCAGGAGCAAAAGTAACAATGGTCAGAGTGATTTGTCGGCTCCCTCCATGTCATAGGATTTCCAAATCGTAAAGCAGTCTTCTTTCCTTTGAACCAGAGGCGTAGATCATTGAGACACTGCACACAAACTTTATGAGGAGCCCACGATTTGTCCTGGTCTCCGAGTTTCATGCCAAAATACCCAAGATAAAGTTGTCTTATATAGTCTGTAATGCTCCTCATGCGATTTTTAATAATACTCTATTCACTGCATATGTAACGAAAGTCCACCGGCAAATTTTCACAACGTGTCAAACTCGAAGCCATGTTTCACGAATCGCACAGAGAAAAGAAACCGCTAAGCTCGAACAACTAGAAGGTGACTGCTGATTACGCTCGCTTAGTGAGCGTTCCTGCGAGGTCAGCGAACCAAGATTAGGATGCGCGTGATGCTATTAATAGAGAGAGATTGTAATGGGGAGGGGGGACGGCGACTGGGAGCTGTCACAGAGGGGTATTCTGTAGGTTTCACCATGGTAGAATGATGGTCAGGCAGGGAGGGAAGAAATTCAATGCCNGGGGGGGGGGGAAGGGGAGCTCTCACAGAGGGTTATTCTGTAGGTTTCACCATGGTAGAATGATGGTCAGGCAGCGAGGGAAGAAATTCAATGTCAAGAAATGTTTTTTATGATAAATGTTTATAAAAATCCAAGTTACATGCATTTTTCGAGAAAACATGATGTGACAGACATTTTTCATAATTTTTTTAATACGCACTAAAAAATACATAAAGTTCAGCTATCTATTCCCTTGTATTTTTTTCATCGCAGGCCTGTGAATTATTATTTAAACCTAATACATGTTTAAATTAGATTTTATGACATTATGTTAATTATACTGCTACTTAAAAGCTAAAAGATTTCATGTAAATAGTGGACATTGCTGAAATTTTGATATTATTAATACAGTAGTTAGCATGGGTGGGTGGAAAATATATTGAAATGGGGGTGGATGGTAGAGAAGCTGATGCAAGGCAGCGAGAGGGTAGGGAGGAACTAAGCCTCCGCCATTGTTCTGAATTAGATTTTAAGCCATTCATACGTGAAAGTCTCTAAGGGTGATGCTCAAATAATGAGTCATGATTAGGTAGAGCACAGCAGTATAAGATCGAGTTTATTACATACAAGGATTATACAATAACTATTATATGACTATTTATCGAGGGAGCTTAAATTGATTACCAAGATGCTTATTAATTACATTAAGATTTAATACCTCATGCTATTACTATTACAATCTAATTGGAAAGTCTCCACCTTGTTCAAGTTGCTGGAGGCTAATTCTAGGAGGAGGTTAACGACGGCCGGACACACCTATCTTCAGTGGTCTTTTCTCTGTTCGGGTCAACGAAAAAAGACGCCGCTCCCAGTGTTACGCTGGCCTATATCGGGCGCGTTGTTTAATATTTCGGCCCCGTTTACTGGCTGATGGAGGAGCTTTCTGCAACTGTATTTCACAAGGTGCTGTTGCAATCACGCTCGTGTCCTGGTTCCATGTTTGAAGGTGTGATCAGGCATGCCACTCAGCTAAGGACTGATAATTTCATAACAATACTTTCAATACTCTGCGAACCAGGCGCTTTAGAAACTCCGCAAATTATAATGTCGAAACTTTTTGTACTCTAATGATCTGCTAAAATTCGATACGCAGCTAAATGATACACCACAGCCACGTAGATGAGGAAATTGTCTTCCCATGGTGTCTTCACATTTCGTGGTCCAGTTCCTAGATTTTTACTTGTTATTTTCACTTAAGTCAGCTTCTTCCACACTCGCATCACTGTCGTGGCATTATGCTCTGTATGAGCAACAATTTCACGGTTTTAAAATCATCCTTTTTGTAAGCTGATCATTCGCCACCATTCAACCTCTGTAATGGGCTTAAATGACGCCCTTTCATATTGACTAGTCTTCTGACGCCAGAAGAAAAGTTTTCAGCTCCCTGACGATGAACAAATTAAACTTGTTTGGTTCCTCACAGTCCTCTATTTTTTACGCATTTACCCATCAGTTTAGAGAGAGCTACTACATTTAGGCATGCGCAATCATTCTCAAATTATAAGCATTGGCATATTACACACTGCTTTACATTTCTTGTGAGTTTCGTTTTAAAAATGTTTTTTTAATGGTGCTGCACTTTTCACGCACATGTGTGTATTCATTTTTACACTTCCATCGACTAATGTTAATATTAATATGATAGTAATTTTTGATGTCCAGACTGTGATCCTAATGTTTTTCATAATTTTTTTTTTTCGAAATGGGAATTATTTTGTAAATATATTTCATTAATTAAAAATAAGTTATTTAAATACATGCAGTACTCTTTATTCGCATTTTGCTTTCTATAAAATAAGTCAATGTAATTTATATATTGCCATAATTTTTACGTAACGATTTTTACTTAATTTTTAGTAAAAAAAAAAAAAGAACAAATACATTCGTTTAACACATATAATATGTACATTAAATACATATTTTAAAATGTATACCTAATTTTGTGGTGCATAGGCATTATATAAAAAATGTGTTCGTCTTGTATTAATCTATATTTTTTCGTATCATTTTTCCTTAAATTTGTTTTCTTGGGTAAACTAATTTTTCAGGATAATTCAGTGTGTTCACCATACCACATGTTCTTTCTATTTTTGAAATTTTTTTGATATTCTCTTTTTTGTTTAACACTTTTCCTAATGATTTTTTGTAGATTTATTTTGATAATTTAATTTTTTTACATTAACATATAAGAAGGATTTTGTACAATTAGGGGCTGTTCTCTTCTTTCTTGTCAAACTTGAGGAACGCCAACTATTTCTACTCGCACTTAATTGGCATCTACCACTAGCACACCTCACGATCAAAGGAAAATGTCTAGATATCACCATGATAATGTGAATTTAAGAAATATGCTGTATTTACAGAAGTATCAAGAGCTATGAATACTGGCAGTTTCCATATATCCATCGAATTATCTAATGCATACACACTTTTATCCACAATTTGATAAGATAGCACCACATGCAAAATTAAGCTTTTATGTCCTAGTTCGGGAAAGAGTGGTATAATTCCCACCAAATTCGGACGACAAGGTATACTTTTGTAGCCCATTGAAATTAATATTATTTAAAGATTTGGTCATATATTTACAAAACAACAGCCGTGTAAATTTTTTTGCTTAGTATGTCACCTCACAAACAATTTCAACCGATGCTGGCAGTATCTATGACAATCATCAAATGTGCTCATACATAACATTTATGTTAGCCCTTTATGAAGATCATCACATGAGCTTCCTGCAACTGTTTTGCTCCTTATATGCCTCGAAACTCGTGCGCTGTAAGGCTGACTCTTACTCACTAAACACTTGCCACATCACCTCTACGCGCAAAGCGCCCAACTTGTGTGTAGTCATTCTGTTGGTAACTCGCTTGAACGTGAATTTAAGCGGTGACCGTGTATTTTTATGGTACAAGAGTTAAGATTAAAGTATGGTGCGTGTCTGAAGAAAACTCTAAAGTCTCTGTGTGGGAAATTTTGCATGCTAAAAACTATCCTGGAAACACCCGTTTCAGCCTTTTTCGCCCCATAAAAATAATATTTGGAGTTGAAATGAGAACTTGAAACGTGTCTTTGGGTACGAAACGTTTTTTAAATGATTTTGGTGTTCAGACATCACTACAAAATATTCAACTGTTTTTGAACCACGTGTTTAATACCGAACATCTGCAAAGCTCCTTATGCGTCAGCCAGTAGAGCCATTAAGTATATAAACATAAGAAATATTTCAGTTATGCCTATTCTAATTTAGGTGTATTACGTTAAATAAAATTGGTTGGATTAAGTATGATAATGGTACTTTTTACTTAACACTAATGTTGTTGTACTTAACGTCAGGAAATTCGATTATACGTACCTGCATTGCTTAGTAATCTTAAGTTTGTGCACAATATAAAAAAAAATATTGTTTCTTTGTGGTAGGACATCTCAAATCATTTCTGGAAAATGTGTGCTCTCCGCCTTTGAAACCTAGCTTTGGCGTTGACTGAGAGGTCTGCGATAAGAAAGCGGTTTGAGGATAGCAGTGTATTGTAATCTGAGCAACAGGGGGCGCTTTAGTACGAACGATTACCCACAGTAACAGGGTGAGTCTGAACTGAGACGACATTTTAACGGCCTGTTTTCTGGATCACGTCAACTTTAATAAGCATCCAGTAGGGTCGCGTTTCAAGAAAGGCAGTCCTTTGCTTTGAGCGCTGCTTCTTGTGTTGGCACCCCAAGTTTCATTTTGAAAAAGAGTAACTCCAGCGTAAAGAATTTACCCTTAGGTGTGCGTTAAAATAGTCCATACCGACGTCTGTTTCTTTATGAGTTAAAATGTTTAACGATTAATAAAAATCGCTAAACAAATTGTATAATTCTTCTGCTATTATTAATGCTACAGTTGGTTATATGTGACTCTTCTAGAAATTATTTTGTTACAGTAGATTTCAAAACACTGTTTGTGTCGATTTGTAATTAAGATTAGAGCACTTCTTTATATGTATGTTTTAACTGTCTGTGTGCGAATCACAGAGGACAGTATCGGAATATACAAGTTACAGGTGAACCAAGCAAATATAACACAATCGACAGATTTCCCACATTAATGCCCAAAGGTCACGCACATAATACAGTTATATCTACAATAATGCCTTGCACTTTATTGTTTTATTTTGGATTTAACTAGTATAAGAAAATTCCTTGGAAACATTCTTGCCAAAGATATTTTCTAATACTTTAAATATGATTCTTTCTTGTAAAAAAATGCAATAGTCTAAAAAGTACATTTACAACAGATATGTTATTAATATTACAGAAAAATATTACCTTTGAACTTTTATTGTTGAGAAATGGAAATATAAATATTTTTATTGTGCACTCGAAAACAAAATAACACAAAGGCAAAAAAAAAAATATTTTGATTTATATTTACATGGAAAATTAATTTATGAAACTATGGGGTACCGACACTCCACCCAGTAACCCATGTGTTTGGCCTACAAACACATCCCACTTAGTACACATCCAATTTGTCATAGGAAATTCGTCCTGGATTTGATGGTATAATACCTAGGGTAAATGTGGGAGGGATACCTCAGTGGGAGAGATGCCCCAGGCTGTCTAATTCACAGAGTTCTCACAAGTCGCGCGGTCTGAATAGCAGTGTGAGTAGGAACCTACCAGTCGGAGCTAAACGAGCCACATGAAGTTACATAAAAGTTTTGTGTTTGTTCGTTAAATTCTCTCCAAAATTATTAGTAAATATGTTACGTGTATTGTGTTATAATAATGTGTGCATGCTGGACGTATGTCTCGTACAAAAGAAATGTAAATCCTGTGTTTTGTGAACGGAGGTGAAACTATGTTCGTTGCAGTGAAGGTAAGTATATAAGGACTGTATTATCCAGGACAAGGGCTGGGGTCTGAGGATCTGAGGATCCACCGCCATCGTAGAATTTCCAGTTGTTCCCTTAAAATTTTCCGTTTTTCCATAAAAAAGTCCCCGTTTTTTCCTCAAAATCGACCATATTTCCCTTTCAATCGGTCTTTTTCACTCAAAATTTTCCGGTTTTCCCTCAAAAAAGATACATGCCCCAAAATTGCAATAGTAAGCTCCCGAAAGACAATTTTCGAGCCATTTGAAAGATTTGGGGGGACTCGCTTAATACTTGTAGGCCACCATCCCCTCACCCTACCCCTAACCAANAAGTCCCCGTTTTTTCCTCAAAATCGACCATATTTCCCTTTCAATCGGTCTTTTTCACTCAAAATTTTCCGGTTTTCCCTCAAAAAAGATACATGCCCCAAAATTGCAATAGTAAGCTCGTCGAGCCATTTGAAAGATTTGGGGGGACTCGCTTAATACTTGTAGGCCACCATCCCCTCACCCTACCCCTAACCAAGCTCACTCACCCCCTTCCCCTCCTTGATCGTAGCAATTATTAAAAAATCGCAAAAATTAAAAAATAAATACTAAAAAATCGAAGTAATATAACAGTTCCCTACCCTACACCACGCTCGTCCCGCCAACCTCACCTCACCTCTCCCCTGCCAAGTATTATTAAAAATCACTAAGAAAATTCTAAAAATCGAGGAACATATAACATAAAACCCCCTTCCTTTGCTCAGCATTCAATTCTCCCCTCCTCCCACCCAACCAACAATTGACTTCTAACCATCACGAAAAGGGTTGACCACCCCCTTCCCGCTGCCCAACACCTCTTCCCACGCCGCTCTCGCGGGTCGGGCAGCTGTTTGACCTTGTCAAATCAATCGTTAAACGATAAGACATCTAAGAATCAATGCATTTATAAATAATTAGAATTAATTAATTTAAATTTATTTTATTTATCATTTGAAAAATCTTTAAATAATACATTAAAAAGTATCGGAAATTTATTTTTAATGCAAAATTGTTCTATAAAACTATGTAAATTTTACACTTTCCCATAAAACATGGTAGCATTTTTAAAAAAAAATTATGGAGGGATAGTGATTTTAACCCACAACATCTCGAAAAGGAGTCGGGAACTCTTCCCACTGAGCATCTTAAGCAGCGATAATAAGGTTTTCTTAAAATCTGCTACAATCGTCACGAAACGAAGGAGCTTCTATTATCTCATACAATTACAGAAATGTTTAATGTATTAAACATTTCGTTATATATTTTTTCAATCAATGCATATGTGGCCCATTACCACATTTACTGGAGAGTTTTTTCAGTTTAAATTCATCGTATTTACCATTTCAAAAACCTTTTAAAGACGAATGTTGTATTAAAAACATTTCCTTATTTTCAGTTGGGGTCTGAATCATAAGCTCACACTGAATGTTTTTATATGTTCTTTTTAAATAATTATTTAGCAGACCACATTTTGTCGCAAGTCGGCTAGTAAGCAAGCGAATATGTACAGGCATTTATGTAGGCCAATATAATTTGCGAATTCTTAGGAGGCAGGCTAATGAAATTCAGTTTGCAAGTATAATTTCTAGCTTCAAGCAAATATGTCGGTTTGTGGTAGCCATATTACTTTTTATAGGCATAGGGAATGTCAAATCAAAGACTAGTATTTATTATTACATTAAAAAATATTTCTTTAATGTAAAACATTTAAGTATTTTTTGTTAATTCGTACCGAAATTATACATAGGGTATAGCCGAACTATGCAAAAAGTACTCTCAACTTCATTTCCGGTCTCCTCTCTTGAATTCTAATTATTACTGGATGTAGAAATTTGCAAATTATTCTCTGCCTCGTCTGTTTAGTTGAAATAAATATGGTACACAGATTATTTAAAAGTATGTATATGTGACGAATCCAAGCCCATGATATGAGTAACGACTCTCTGCACAAGTATGGTATGGTATGGATCAGCATCTACCGAAACCTTTAAAGGCATTGTTGTATATGGATTACGAACCAACAGGCCCATGAGACTTGGAACGTACGAGGGCAGCTAGGGCGATAATCATTCGTACTCTTCTCAAACATAGTTCGTACGCAAACCTCACAATCCTCACAAATCCTTCTACCAAAGCCAATCCCTTGTTCGTCAATCNTTAAATATACTAATTCGAATCTCCAAAATTTGTACATATTGACTTAATTAACGTTTTGTATGCAGTCAACAATCTTTGAGTGTTTATACTAAAGTCTTTATTATCACTCTATATGCAGATATTTATGTTAATAGTCGAGTGCTCATAGCACCACTTTAAAGAGGGGGGGAAGGGTACGACACATAAAAATAAAGAAGAAATAATTAGATTATAATAATTTGTTATTATTTTCATATTGCAATTTCAGAATAAATCAGTTCATCACATCATGCGTTATATCCCCGTTCCATCAGTTTACTGATGATTCAAGATATCTCAAAAATACGCAAGAAATACCCACGTATTTGCAGGTCAATCAAATTTCTGAATCTATCAAAAAGTTCATTCGGGTCTTCGGGAAGTACGTAGTCAGTATTTTCAGCATATTCCGCCATCTTAATGTCGCTCGTTGCAGCAACTGATCGAGCGTACTTGACGCCTTCGGCCTTCTTCACACCACTTCTCGAAGGAAACTCGTTGGTGAAATATGTGGGAACGTCGTGAGAATCATCATCATCTTTCTCACCAGATACTTCATCAACACTGTCTTCATAATCATTATCATCAATGCTTTCTTCATGATCGTCTTCATATCCTGTTTCGTCCTCAATATCAAGTTTACTTTTCTTTGTAGGAGTCACATGGTCATCATCAGTATTTAGAGCCGAAAACTTTTTATTCTGAAGTTCAACGATTTCACGCGAACGTCTTGCAAGTGTACATGACTTAGTACAGATAAAGGCAAGTCTTCTTTGTCTGTAAGTCTTGACGCACATTTATTTTTCTGTTTCAGATAAGTCTGTATCCCGTTTCCCAGTTCAGTATTTACCGGTATGGGCAGTACCATGTGTGTCAAGTTGTCCGGTCGGAAGTAATCAGCTTAAATGCTTCTTCAACAGCTGTGTCTCATTCAATATGTGCTCTCTTGGCTAATAAGTACTTTATATGTATGTTTTGAATCACGCGATATAATTCATCAGCGATGTCTACCGTTGCACTGCATGTAAACACTCGTTGTCTGGGATTTATCAATTATTTTGAGGAGGTGCCCTGGAGTTTAGGACTGGTTGTTTTTTCTTTGCTTCCTGAACTATAATTGATGGCAAGTTCGATTTTAGCTCAGCATTTTGCGAATTTAATTCCATGTCAGGAAATGTTATACATTTTTAAAAGGTCTACGATTTTTATCAGGTAAGTTATCGTCGAGTCTTGTACATGTCTGCTATGCATACCAATTTTGTCATAATGCTTTATATTTGGTAAAGCAGCAATCAGCTTTACAGTTTCTCTGTCTTTCGCAATTTCAAATTTTTCGTCCAGGTGAACAGGAGGCACAGTATGCAATGCTCCAACGATTCTTTCTTTTGTATTTGCATGTAATGATGATGGAAGATCCAATGCAGACCGCATCACATTGAAACACTTAACATTTCAGAATTGACATAGGCCTTGTTAATGGTGGTTCATACTAATTTTGGTCACCCAAATTCTTAATATGTTCACCATATGCACTACAGTTCCCATCATCGGTACACATTTAAGGTCATTACGAACAAATTTCGAAGTGGTGTAACTCATATCTCGGTGGTGAATATCTATAAACTGATCGAAACCATGCCTGTGCCTGCCTTTAAGAAGTGGAAATTCTTTAACTATAACGAGAAAACCATGGGAATCACTCCAGAAAAATGAGCACACATATTCATGTAAATCTTCTGTTACAGAAAAAGTGGAGACCGTGCAGAATAATATGACAAATTTGGTGACATGTGCCCTCCAATGGAATTGCGCAAGTATTTGAGTTGAGATACAATTGTGTATAATTACAGCAATGATCAGTTCGCAAGACAGTAAAATTGAATTGTGTCTGTAGTTTATTTCTAAATAAATAATTAAGGATGCATGTATCCTCAGTTCAGACATGTCTTTAACAATAATCCTTAAAGTCAAGAGCTCGGAACCACAAGCAATGTATTCCCTTCACTGAATTTGGAAGGAATACTAAGCATGACACTGGTCCATTTTCAGATATATTTATCAGTACCAAATGTAGATTGCTCAAATTGTGTGGACCTAGTTTGGTGAAATTCCGTTTTTGGATTTAAAAGTTATTTGCCGATCGGTGGTGGGGGGCACACATTCCAGAGAGACATTCGGGTGATTTCCTTCGGAAAGTAGGCAAAATGAAACTTGATATAGGTAAAGAAATTTTGTTGTTCATAAAACTGCCTGTTACTACAGAGATGTTAAATTATATTGTTATGTGCACTTAGTGTATAATGCATAAAATAAATATTCACCCAACACCAAAGGGTTTTCTGCATATTTTTAATCCACTCATCCCCAAGCCGATATCCCCATCCCCGCGTTACATGTATGGTGAAGTAAGGGTACAAATAAGTTTAGGTCACTCTTGCACTCAACGTGGCCAGTCACCTGTAGAACTCCCCTGGTGTTGCAGGGAGCCACAAATAAGCACGTCCTAAACTCATGATCTCCAAAGCATAAGCTCTCCTGTCCAAGAACAGTACAGTAATCTCTTGTTTTCGAAATGGTAGCCTTATTTTTGTATGGTGCATTTCACATCTTTTTAGCCTTTGATTCAAATATACAGGATTATTTAGCTAAGATGTCCACCCCAAATATCTTCCGAACTGCTGAAGGTATCGAAATTTTTATTTTGATTTAGAAAATGGCACTACGGGGCTCGTAAGATATCTAATTAATTTCTGAGATATAGATATCGACTTTTAAAAATGTGGATGTATACTCATTTGGGGCCATGGTGATTGGGACTTCTCGCCTGCCACCAAGGTGAGCCAGGTTCAATCCCCGGGTCACTCGTGGATTTTCGCTGGGAGATGTTGCATCGGTGTGGACTGTAAAACAGACACTATTGCGCAGTGAATTAATTGTATTCAAGCTATGAACATAAAATTAAATACATGTTTTATTTGTTTGTAACATATTCAACGACAGTAATAAACAACCTTTCGCATGCATTCGTTACATATGTTACTGTATCATTAGCATCACCCGTGTAGAAACTATCCGCTGTACATCCCAGCGGATGACGCAACCTACCCTGCCACAGCTACAGTAAAATGCATACACCTATGAACACTTCCTTATATCACAAAAGTGCTAGTCGGGTTTTCAAAATAATCATGTCACTGAACTCGCCGCTTAATAACATGTTATGCTATTGAGAGAAAGGCTTATATTCCTATATAAAGGGGTCGCGGTGGTGTAGTGGTTTAGATTACTCGCCTTACACCAAGGCGAACCGAGATCGATTCTCGGTGGGGTTACTCCCTGATTTTCGCATGTGGGAATCGTGCCGGACAATGCCACTGGTCGGCGGGTATTCTCGGGGATGTCCTGTTTCCCCTGCCCTTTCATTCCGGCATTGCTCAATACTCAACTCGCTTCACCCTCGTTGGCTATCAAGACGTCGCTGTTAAGAGCTGCCCAAATCTCTCCACTATTCCCTCACTCGCTCCTATTAAAAAAAACCAAAGTTGATATTGATATCTCAGTACTTAATTACATCTCGGAACAGACATAGACGGTGTCTCATGAGCCCCGTAGTGCCATTTACGAATTCGAAATCAAACTTTCGATGCATTCAGCAGTTCGAAAGATATTTGTTGTGAACATCTTAACTTAATAATTCTGTATATCGGTGTGCTCACATAACTACAATGTGCACTAAATTAGAGAAATAGCTTCAGTCATTTGTCAATTTGCAAGACACTGCAAACAAAATAATACTGTTAGGGACTTACATGTAATGTATAAACGTAGAAATATTAGATAATAATTACATAACTATGTTTACATTACATTAAAAATATATTTATATTGCTATGTTTATGCCTACATGTAAACATATTTGATGGTATCTGTGTATTTTCCAATTATATTTTACACCGGATGCAAATAGGTTTTTCTCAAACTGCGCCCATGTTGTTTATATAATTAAAACGTATGGCAGAAGGCTTTCTGTGGGCACGAGTTGGGCTATGCACCGTAAAAGGAATCGTTTCAGAAGCACTCTTTCGACATACAATAAATATGGGTTGTGAATGCTAAGGCCTGCCTTTGACCTCAACAAACATTGAGCCCCGGCCTGTATCATCGCTGCCTGATTGTTGTCGGTGTCGATTCTGCGATAGTGTTTTCACCTTCAGTCAAATATGAGAGAATAGACTGTACAGACAGTCCTTTTCTTATTAGGAAACATTACTGCAATGGTCACGTGTAATTTATGCAAGGCGATACGTTGAAGAACCGCATCAAGAACTGCAAGTATTCGTCTTTTGAGAGCCAGCAATTGTTGCCACCAATCCCTCTTGCTGCATCAATGGATACTGATTCCACAGGCGATTATGATGAGACAGTTAGTGTTAAGATGGAATGAGAGACGTGCGTCGTGGAGTAGAGTTGGTTCATGCGAAATAAACACTTGCAAGACTTTCCCGTGAAATCGTTAAAAATAAACGACCCTCGGCTCTAATTACTGATGACCATACAACTTCTGCTACAAAGAAAAGTAAATTTAATTTAGAATAAAAAACAGGAGGTGACGATTACCATGAATAAATCATTAATGACAATGTAAATGAAAACAGCAATGATGCTCAAGACGATGGCGATTTTCTCGATGCTCTGACACGTCCTTCTACCACATTTTCTGCAACGACCGACATAAAGGAGACAGAAGATGTGGAAATTACTGGCCACATATTTCCCGAAGACCCGAATGAACTTGTTGATAGACTCCGACATTTGATCGTTTTGCAACAAAGTAGAGATTCCTCGCACAGTAAGAAAATATCTTCACTAATCAGTCAAATTATGCAAAGGGGCTACATCGAATGAAACCATTGTGTACTATCCATGATCTGCAAACATCAGAGAAATTCAAAGATTTCTTGAACCTTACCCTACCAGACGAGTTGAAAAAACTTCTGACTGACTCGCTAGCTGCTAACTATTCATCGCTGCCCTGCCCGAGAATTATTTTTTTTAATGTGAAGATATATTTCGCCCTCGTGTTATCTTCGCTCAGCTTGAACTAGTGGACGCACTTAAAGCAGACAACTGACTACTGGCATACCAACCCATCACAAAACTGACCCCTAAACGACCAATAACGACCCATGATAAGCCAAAATGACCCATAAATGACCCCTGAAGACCCATATGGACCAATAAATCACCCATAAATAGCCCATAATAACCTATAATGACCCATAAATGAACCATAATATCACATAAATGACCCATAATGACCGATAAAAGACTCCTTATTGTGGTGCATTCGGTGTTATCTGTGGTGTGTACATTTCTAACTGTAGTTCTTGCGGTCCTGATTGTGGTGCATGCAGTGCTGATTGTGGTGCATGCAGTGCTTATTGTAGTGCATGCGGTGTTAACTGCGGTGCATGTAGTGCTAACTGTGGTGCATGCTGTACTGTGGTGTATGTGGTGCTAACTGTGTTGCATGCGGTGCTAACTGGGGTATATGTGGTGCTAAGTGCGATGTGTGTCTTAAGTTAAAATAAAATCTCTATATTTTAAAATAAAATTATGTAGTCTTACCACCAAAGGTGAAAGGTGGGTATTTTATTTAATAATCTCGCTTTGAAAATTATATATCCAAGTCTCTCGGTACATTTAATCACTTCCTGGGTAAACTGTATTTGCACTTTTTTCTGAAAGTGCCTATCACTAAAGCAAGCTCCCACCACGCTTCGCCATTGGTCGATGTACGACTTGGACTTTGTATTTAACAATGCAGTACCATGGCAGGCCCACACCATGCTTCCCAATTGGTCATTGCGCGACTTGAACTTTGTACGGATTGTCCGCGAAGGGATACAAGAAAATAGTTCCACAAATATGATATAAGCTAGAAACACACCTGCTTCATTGCATTCTTCCTTGCGAACTTGCTGTGTATGATTCCGAGTGCTTCTCCTCTACTGTCCTCTTGAGTATATCAACAAGTTCATTCGGGTTTTCGGGAAATAGGTAGCAAGTATTCTTGGCATCTTCTGCCTTCTTCGTGTTACTTGTTGCAGCAAATGCGTTGGAGTGGTCTTTCAATGCATCGAGAAAATCGCCATCATCGTCTTCAGCATTATCACTGTTTTCATGTTAATTTTCATCAATGCTATCTTCATGATCGTCTTTACTTCCTGTTTCATCCTCAATATTAAATTTGCTTTTATTTCTAGTATGAGTTGTATGCTCATCAGTATTTAGAGCCGATGACCGTTTATTTTGAAGTTCGTCGACTTCAAGCAAAAGTCTTGCAAGTGTACATTCCACACAAACCGACTCTACTGCACTCATTCCGTCTTTAGCATTAACTGCCTCATCATTATCGCCTGTCGAATCGGTACCCATCTATGTAGAATGAGGTATTGTCGACAACAATTGCTGACTCCCAGTAGACCAATCTATGCAGATCTCGTCATGTTCTTTCAATATATCACCTTGCACAAACTGCATGGGACCAATGTCGTAATGCTTCATTGCGCGAAAAGGACTCTTCGTACAGACCGTTCTCTCATGCGGACGAGAATTTTGACCATAGGTGAAACTCGAACGCATAATTGACACTGGCGACAACCAGTTAGCGATGATGCATGTCACGGCTCAATGATCGTGGTATGACGAGCGAGCGCTTTCCAATCGATGTTCGTCTCACGGTGTCAGAAGGTCAACTGTCATTTTTTCTATATAAATGTGGTTCTTTTTTCCAGTAAATATCCTAGCTTGTGCCCACAAATTGCCTTCCACAATAAAATCTATATGTAAAAATAAATGTGGAAGCATTCTAAGAAAACCCACATATTTATTTGCCCAAGAAGAAATCACGCAGATAATTACATAAAAATATAAGTAAAAACTTATTTTATAATAATTTTATTCATAATTACGAATAAGTACATCATATTTTTAATTAAATTTATACATTATTATGTATGCATAAATATGGGAAAATATCATTATTTTATATATATTTGACTACAAGCATATTTAAATAAAAAAAATTTATATAAGTATCTGCGTGTTTTCTTCTTGGGCGAACAAGTATGTGGGTTTTCTCAGAGTCCTCCCATCTTTTTTTGTAAACAAATTGTATAGTGGAAGTCCTTTAGTGGGCACAAGCTGGGATCATTACTGTAAAAAAATTAATTTATTAAAAAAATTACAATTGATGTTCTCACACAATTAGGCGAACATTGCTTTGGAAGCGACCTCTCTTCTTACCACAAGGATATATTGCGAATACGAAGGCCTGTCTTTGACCTCAACGATAATGGAGCAGTGACCTGCATCATCGCTAACTGGTTGTCGCCAGTCTCGATAATGCGTTCGCGTTTCACCTATGGTCAAAATACTCGTCCGCATGAGACAATGGTCTGTACGAAGAGTCATTTTCGCGCGATGAAGCATTACGACATTTGTCACATGCAGTTTGTGCAAGATGATACATTAAAAGAACATGACGAGATCTGCATAGATTGGTCTACTGGGAGTCAGCAATTGTTGTCGACAATACCTCATTCTACATAGATGGGTACCGATTCGACAGGCGATAATGATGAGGCAGTTAATGCTAAAGACGGAATGAGTGCAGTAGAGTCGGTTTGTGTGGAATGTACACTTGCAAGACTTTTGCTTGAAGTCGACGAACTTCAAAATAAACGGTCATCGGCTTTAAATACTGATGAGCATACAACTCATAATCAAAATAAAAGCAAATTTAATATTGAGGATGGAACAGGAAGTTAAGACGATAATGTAGATAGCATTGATGAAAATTAACATGAAAACAGTGATAATGCTGAAGACGATGATGGCGATTTTCTCGATGCATTGAAAGACCCCTCCAACACATTTGCTGCAACAAGTAACACGATGAAGGCAGAAGATGCCAAGAATACTTGCTACCTATTTCCCGAAGACCCGAATGAACTTGTTGATATACTCAAGATGACAGTAGAGGAGAAACACTCGGAATCATACACAGCAAGTTCACAAGGCAGAATGGAACGAAGCAGGTGTGTTACTAGCTTATATCAGATTTTTGGAACTATTATCCTTGTATCCTTCCGCGGACAATCCGTACAGAGTTCAAGTCGCGCATCGACCAATTGGGAAGTGGTGGGGGCCTGCCATGGCACTGCATTGTTAAATACAAAGTCCAAGGTGTACATCGACCAATGACAAAGCATGGTGAGAGCTTGCTGTAGATATAGGCACTTTTAGAGCAAAGTGAAAATCCAGTTTACCGAGGAAGTTATTAAATATATAGAAGGACCTGGATATATACTTTTTGAAGCGAGATTATTCAACAAAATGTCTACCTTTCAGCTTTGGAGGTAGGAATACAATTTTTTTTTAATAGGGGTATTTTATTTTAACTTAAACCCCACATGCACCACACTTAGACACCGCATGTACCACAGATAGCACCGCACGCACAGCAGTTAGCACTGCACACACTGCAATCAGTGCCACATGCTCCACAATCAGCACAACACGCACCACAATCACCACCACACGCACCACAATCAGCACCACATGCACCACAATCAGCACTACACGCACTACAATCAGCACCACGCGCACCACTATCAGCACCGCATGCACTGCAGTTAGTACCAGATGCACCACAGTTAGCAAAGCATGCACCACAATAAGTAGTCACATATGGGTAATTTATGGGTCATGGGTCATTATGAGTAATTTAGGGGTCATTTTTGTGAGGGGAGTAGTCAGTTGTCTGCTTTAAGTGCGTCCATGAGTTCAAGCTGAGCGAAGATAACACGAGGACGAAAAATATTCTCACATTATAAAATATATATTCCCGGGCAGGGTAGCGATGATAAGTTAGCAGCAAGCGTTTCGGTCAGAAGTTTTTTCAATTCATCTGGCAGGGTCCTTCCTGGGCTAACTATAATGTACATTGTTTACGAATTAAAGTTATTTTTTTCCTCTGGCAGTTTGTATGTGAGGTTTTCTTTTTACTGTATATTGTTACAACTTATACTTTGGTGTAATGGGTTAAACATTAAAAAAAAAATTTCCTTTATGTTGTTTTACATTTGATGTGTCTGTAATATGCTTGATCGACATAATAAATATTTATTTTAGAATTTATGTTTCAAGTGTGAAATATTCAAAGTTTTGTTAGATAGCATGTATCAGATAAGGAATGGAAGGCGCAGCAGAGACTTCTTTATATCATATTTTCCCTGTGTGCTGGCTTTAATATTGTTTTAAAGAAATTATGTTTTATAAGAAATAAAGGTGTTACGAATGTGTTATGGGTGTTTTATTTTTCATCCATCAGTATGTTCTATCTGTTTTTTTTCCCCCTTCAATCAGTATGGTAATGTGGATATTTTTCCCAAATGTTGAACCTGGACCCTCTTGTCAGTGTGCCCTTGTGTATTCTCGAATGGGCTATATATATAAAAGTGTGTTAAAGTTTGTTTAATAAAGTAAGTATGCATTCGTGAATTCTTTTTGCAGCTTATTAAAGTCTTACATGTTAAATGAATACGCCATCCATCTCTGTTGAAATAATAAATTTAATGTAGCTAGCATAAAGCCAATGTGGTCGAGCGAGCTGCTCACTCCTTCTCAGGTTCCGGACGACTGCGTGCCTTCGACAGCTAGTGTTACAGGAAGAGCAAAGTGCAACTTATGGCTGCCAACTCGTGAATACTGAACGTGGTACCAACCCACACCTGTCGTCGCCTTCGCTTCTGGTGCTGAACGACACGTCGTACATATGCGAGGCCCCATCTCCTAAAAAAATGTATTTTTCGTCAGTGACAGCTACATATTACGTTTCTCGAGGATGCCCCGCGACCTGATGTACTGGAATATCTGAACTTAATAGTGCACTCCAGTGGATGGTAATAAAAATATATGGACAGTAGGTATGGCATGGTGTAGAAGGGGTCGAGCGAATCCGAGTAATGTATCAATTAAATAAACAATAAAAAAATTGACGAGGGTCGGTCGTGGTGGACCTCTGGAAATGTATGTTTTTATTGATAATATTTTATAATTTCTAATAAATTTGAAATATATTTTTATTAAATTGTTTGACTTTTTTTATCATTTTTGGAAATTTTTGTAAATTTTTTAAGGTTTTAATATTTTTTTGGAATTTTTTAGAACTTTTGGCTTTAAGGTGACCGGGATCAAGGTCATATGTCAAGGTTACCGACATCTAACATGGCTGACGAGATGGACACTGGTCAACCTAGCGAGGGCCGGTCATGTCGGGAACTTAGTCGATCCACCTATCATCGAACCCCGGACCTACATGTATATATTTAAATAATTTTTTTTAATAATTTTTAATTTTTATTTTTTTTATGAATTTTTTCGAGATGTTATATTTTTCCTTAACAATTTTTGAATTTGATTGGTCATGGTTCAAGGTCAAAGGTTACCTGGGTCCAGCATGGAAGTTGGGTGACATCACACCATGGCGATCGGCTGGCGCCGGTGCCAGGTGCCAGTTTTGTCCCATTTAAAATACATTGTGCCCGGATGCAGATAATCATTCCACGCACGTGGTTTTAAAAACTAAAATATTATATTTTAATGAACTTATAGCAAATAATTATATAGTTATTATGTACTCACATTACATCACTTACATTACATAAAACATCAACAAAACCACATTAACTCTAATAAAACATGTAGCTTGTATGACAACCAGTTCACATGCTCTCAGAACAATAATTTAACTGCTTCTCTTTGAACTGTTTCAAATCCTCATCATCAGACTGCAGCACTCTCCGGACGAGTAACAAATTATGATCACTTTGTCTACCTTATATGTACTACTTGGGTCCTAAAGTGATTATTAAAGGCTATTCACACTTGAAAATGGGAATGTAACAAACATTTACTTAATATTGGAAACTAGTAGAGACGAAAACAAACAAATACTCACAATGTATCAGCAAACATCGTCAACACCTGAAAATGTAATTGTAAATAATATCTCCAGTCAGAAACTAAACAGGGGTTGATACATTTCAATAAATATTGTAGCACTGAGTTTTTGCTAATATTACAAGACAGATCGTTAATCACTAAATACATATGTACAACAAATTTAGTTTTATTGTAATATTCTAATGCACTCCATTTGCGAGAAAATAATCCCTACAAATAGGGGTGGTAATCCAATATCTTGGAAGTGGCTAAACTTAGTCTTTAGTCTTTCTTTACTCTTTTGGCTTATTCTTGTCATTATTAGTTTTCAATAGCTGCATTGCACAGCCATACTCTACACGAAAATTCTAAACGAATTTTAAAGAAATCTAAATTTCGTAATTTGATTTTTTTAGTAAAAAATGTATTAATATTAATTGATTTTTATGAACATAGTAATATATGAAATGCATATATTTTGTGTGTTTTCTCAATGGCATACATCTGGTTTCGCCATTAGCTAAACCATTTTTCGGAGTTTACAAGGATTTCAATTTTTAAGTAAAATTACCGATGTATTAAATTTAATAAGCATAGTTAGGAAAAGTTTTACTTCGCATATGATTTACAAACATGTACATTTTAGATTTAAAAAATTATTTTGTATTCGGCTGAAGATTAAAAATATTTGATTTCGCATATCCTATGCGATATGCCTATAAAACAAATGTGACTGCCAGCTCACAGAAATAATCGTATATGCTTGAAGTGTTAGTGCTCGTAACTGCTGTCAATTCCTTAATGCTGCAGTTCATTTACCACTGGAACCCGAATATTGCTCTCCGGTCAAATGACACGAACCTCCGCTGCTACATTGCAGCCTATCTTAGCGGTGATAAGTTGTGTTTTTATCCATTACTAGCACACTATCGGTCAGTAACACTTCAGAGAGGTGGCTAAAAAGGGCCTCAATCACCGCGATTTGACTACACTTATTATTGTTGGCAAAGGCCAATGGCAAAACATTTTAAGTCTCTGAACCCTTAGCTGGTTCGGTTTTCCCAGTATCACGTTTAAGTAGATGAATTTGCAACAGAAATAGTATGGACTGGACGCTCATTGTTGCAACTTTTTTGTGACTGCCCCATCTATGTCTTAGGATAATTGGAAGTAGTAATATTTTCTCCCATACATTTTTGCAATGTTTAGCTGTATATATACACAAATGTTGTTTGAATCCACAGACACATTCGGGAAAGGTCAACCATAAATTTACCACTTATCCGTTCTTAAACTATTCACGGACTAGAAGAGGTTACAGTTTTGTAGTGGAATTTTCCCCGCCAGCAAAGTTCGACGGAAGCAGCACGGTGTCTGCATGTGCGGACGATATGTTTAGCTGTTCCCTACGTACCGTTGGTCTCTTTCGTCATCTGCCATTCCTTGTGGCTCGATGGGCACATCCTCTTGGGACATAGCTACTAGTCTTCACGGCACAGTGGCTCCAGCTGTTAGCTCTCTTGCTTTGTTCTTCCTACCCCTAGAGATCTGAGGCACGACTCCACAACACATACACACCAGGCCAGAAACTTGAAACTTTTATTGCTACTGGGAACTTCTTTCCTTGGCAATTGCTTCATTACCCGCTCTTAACGCCGAAGGAAAGTCTTTTGATTTTGTCTGAATAAACGGCATCTAGAATTCCACTGCAATGCAAACATTTTATTCTCTCTTTTCATTTATAATATAAAATCACGATGTTGATCAAGGGATCGTAGATACCGGTTGGTATCAGTAGCGGGTACACGTCGTTTGGCCTCAAATAGAATCACCTAAAATATGCTCTGAACGACTGTACGCAAAATGACTCTTTAGCCAAACTCTTATTAGGCAAAATTATTTTTCACAAAAAATCCTGTTAGAGAAAAAGGTTGCAGAAAAAAATATGTAAGCCAAATATCTTTCTAGGAATTAAAGAAAGGTGGTGGCTTTCAGATAAATATATTGTAAAATAAACGACTGGCAGGCCAAATAATGGTGGCTTCTCTAGAGATGCGTGTTTTTACCTCATAAGATATACATATACCATAATAGTTATGTGCATTAATATTATACACGTTGATGGCATCACAAGTACGATATCCCAAATCTGACTTCATTTCTGTGGTCAGATGTGAAGCTCACATCAAACAAACAAATAGCACTGTAAATTGTAGCTACCTAAAGATAACACCATCTACAATTTCCTACCGAAATGCAGCATTTAATATTAGTAGATGTCACATTACATCATAAGTCCGTAACACAAAACAATATTGTGTTACTTCTGTGGTAGTAAAAGATTAAAAAAACACGTGTTTGTTTGTGGATATAAAAAACTAGCCAAGAATTTATTTACGTGTTGGAAAAGGTGTTTTGTAAGGCGCTTCCAAAGAAGTGTGGGATAACTACCGCAGTCTTAAAATAGGTCGTGACGTTTGCTNTAAAAAAAACACGTGTTTGTTTGTGGATATAAAAAACTAGCCAAGAATTTATTTACGTGTTGGAAAGGTGTTTTGTAAGGCGCTTCCAAAGAAGTGTGGGATAACTACCGCAGTCTTAAAATAGGTCGTGACGTTTGCTACACTGATACTCATTAAAGAAACAAAGTAAAAATCCATANCTACACTGATACTCATTAAAGAAACAAAGTAAAAATCCATAATTTACACGAAATTTAGTCTTTATTCACCCTTGACTTCACAGATAAACGTGTGTAGAAAATTCGTACCCCTTAATATTCACTAGATAAAATTATCATTACATAATGTCTTCAATCTGTTTATTGTAATTAGAAGAGTTCAAAATATGTTTCGTATCCAGGATGTACGCATTTTATTAATGTTTGTGAATTATTTAAAATATTCTTTTAGTAGGTTTTGTGCATAGTGTGCTGTGGAAAGCCTAAAATGGTTCTTAAAAGTCACTTTATATTAACATTGGTATAAAACAAGTAGTGAGTCAGTTAACCAATAAAATTCTAAAAAAAATTTCTAATTGGTATCATTATATGTTGTAAATATTAAAATCCAATTTACAATTGTTTATTTTAAATCAAAATTCAGTGTAAATTGGGTGATTACACGTTTCGTGTAGTTTTCTTAGTAATCGTTAGTTTGTTATGACTCTGTTAAACATAATTTAGTTTAATCTAAAATTAAGTAAAATACTTAGCAGTGCTACACTACATATATTTTTGGATACTCCGCTCACGACACATTAAGCAAGCATTTAAAAAGAGTTATATATTTACATTAAGAGAAGTTTGAGATTAAAGTTATATGACACTTTTATCTACACTGCGTAATTGGCCGCCAATACAGTATTTTCTTTCACCAAACAATAAATTATAGAATAGTAAATGATAAATTTTGTTTCTGACATAGATGACTGCCGAAAATGTTCCGATATTTCCGTAATGCCATTTAAAAACCTACTAACGTTTTTTCTGAATAAAGAAAGAATTTTAAAAGGCCTTGCATTTTACTTTTTAAAAGGCTTAAGATATTTTCAAAAATTTATTTTGTAGCATAAATATTACAGTGAGTAATGTTCTGCATGCACACAGAAGATTTCACTTCTGTGTATTGTAAGAAGCGAATTTAAAGAATATTAGTGTATATAAATTTTTGGTTCTGTATTATATACATTCCATCTTACGCACATGCCAAATTAATAAGTTTAAAACAAATAACAAGCAAAGTGCAGCTATAGCTTAATTCTATGCTCCTTGTCAATCGTTTAAAAAAGATTTCCCGTATTTTTGTATTTATTGCTTAAAATAAATTTTTTGTAGTATGGCTATTATCATAAAATATATTATCTACAAACCACAGTTTTCATAATTTCCTGGTCACGCTTTGCCACTATCCCCACTTTTTCCTCCCAACTTAATACCATTCTAATCAATATGAAAAAAGTTAAATAATGATATTAATATGTAACAATATAAGGACATACAAAATATTATTAATGCAATATCATGCTTAAATTTATCAATTTTCTTTTATTTTAATACTTTATAGTATAGAAATTGATTTTTTAAATCCAATTTTAAATATATCTTGAACTTGTCTGTTACTAAAAGTTTATAATTATCATCCAAAACACAGAAAATTTTTTACTGTGATTAGTATAAGTAGTATGGTTTATTATGACCGAGCGCAAATGGTCCAGGGTTGTGGAGCCATAGCCGACCGACCATGCCAACACAGGCGAAGGTCGTGCTCGGCAACATTGTTCATCTCCCAACTCACCNCATTCCCAGGATTCCCTAAACCTAAACATTGTTGAAATAAAAATTATTTTAATAAAAAAATGTATTTATAAAAGACCAATTGAATTAATATTTAAATATTGGCCCACCACCTTCTATCACTAATAATGATTGCCCGTTTGCAAAAAAACGACAACATTGTCACAGCAGGTCATTTTTTTTTTCGATTTATGTGTTGGTTTTTAGTTTTTTTTTAAAGAAAGCGAATTTATTTGCCACGATTTTAATGGCGCGCAACATCATTGGTGCATAATGATCCCCTCAACTACCGGCAAGTCACTCTTAGGCCTCGATTGAATTAAGTTATTTTCAAAATATTTTTTTTAAATTTAGATACATATTATAATTAAAAACTTAAACTCATAAGTAACCAGTGTTATTTTTCAACGGATTCGTCTTTTCAAGGAGAATACGATCGTGATGTCATAACGATTATGCAATTCAAAGATAGGACCGCTATACTGGATTGGATCTGTGTGACCTTGACCTTGTGTAGTTAAATAACGAGAACATTCGATAATACCCTTCATAATTTGATGGAAGAGATGAAAATAGCAATTGCTTTTCAAACTGGATGTCGGAAACATCAGGAGAGAGGGTGCAATCTGTTCCCTCTTCCATTAGACTAAGGACTGTNACCAGTGTTATTTTTCAACGGATTCGTCTTTTCAAGGAGAATACGATCGTGATGTCATAACGATTATGCAATTCAATGATAGGACCGCTATACTGGATTGGATCTGTGTGACCTTGACCTTGTGTAGTTAAATAACGAGAACATTCGATAATACCCTTCATAATTTGATGGAAGAGATGAAAATAGCAATTTCTTTTCAAACTGGATGTCGGAAACATCAGGAGAGAGGGTGCAATCTGTTCCCTCTTCCATTAGACTAAGGACTGTGATGTGGTGCACATTTGGCTAAATTAATTAATTTCAGATGACGAGATACCAAAATGCCAACAACAAATAATGAGCTAACAATGTGATGTGATCGTGAAATCACCAGTGCAGTCTAGTAACAAATTTGGGGGTTGAGCTGTATGTAGTGTGTAAATTGTGGTCCGAGATATCAATGTAAATTTTTCCTAGATATTTAGGATTATTTTTCGATTTTTTGCTATTTTTCTCAATTTTTTATGATTGGGTGGGAGTGGGTGAGTGTTAAGGGGTGATTGCTACGGTGTGGTCGAGCGACAGGGAGGGTAAGGTTATATGGTCCTCGATTTTTATAATTTTTTAGATTTTTGGTGATTTTCTATTTTTTTTTTCATGAGTGGGGCAGAGCAAGTAGGGGTGGGGTGCGGTATTCAGACTCAATACTTATATTAGATAAATGACTTAAATCAATTCGGGTGTCAGTATTAGTTGAAGCATGCAAATTGCTCCCACATGACATAGCAGTGTTCTCAGGAGGTTTAAAGCCTCTATTAACACACTGATATTTACACTCGTCCTTGAGATATTCTGGGACAATAGATGTGGCAAATAATTAGACAAAATAACAAGAAACAAAAAATAATTTAAAGAAGACAAAAAATAGCCTATGTTTAATTTAACCCCAAAGCTTGCAGTGTGTGTGCCTGCATCACCGACACCAAAATCCCAAAACCAAAAGGCCCCCACAAAAGGGAAGGCATACAACATGTACAAAAAATGGCATGCACGAAAGGTACACACTCGTATACGACCATATTCTGTAACCCAGTTTGTAGAATAGGTGAAACTTCAAGGAAAATAACCAAGAAGATGCTAACAATTGTACTGCACCGCACCTCTCATAAATGGCCCTGGTGCAGAAACTCCAAACACCGTCGGGATACAGCCATACAGGTGTTCGGTGATCCACCAAGCCTAAGATCATTCACGAGAACTGCGGGAGGGGAAGCTTCCATATAAAACAGAGAAACAAAGAGGTCGAGCCAAAATTTATATTTCAGCACAATTACACATACATAATAATGATAATTATTTACAGCAATACAACAAAAAGTTATTAAGGGTAAAAAAATCAGGTTCTCGGTAAAGAAAGTAGAACTTACAATCGTGTGACCAAATGAGTTGAAATGGAAGTGAAATAATATATAACACTAATAAAATATTTTAAGTGTTGTTACAACAGTGTTATATAATATATATCTTATGTAAACTGTTGTATTGAATTAAAATTTTTATGAAAGAGATTATCGTTAATTGATCGGTATCCCGCGAAAAAGGTTAAACTTCAGAATTACATAAAATGCCAAGCCATAGAAAAAATGTTGAGGTTACATTCTCATTTTTTTATGAATGATTCAGTCCAAAAGTAAGTTTATAGAAGAACGGCCACTTGATTGCCATATAGTTCAAAGATTCATGCACATGCCGAAAATTATGTCAGAAATGCTCGATTTTCCTGAGACATTGCCCATCTTCGGGACATCTCCCTTGCCAATGCCAGCATCGGTGTCACTACATCATCATTAAGTCGGCCTCGAGAAGACGCAAGGCGAGTTCAAAAAGATTTGCCACGCCTCGGCATCAAGGTAGTGAATTGGCCTCAACACAGTATTTTCCGATCCAACACGTTGACCTCTGTAATAACAAAGATTTACGCAAAAAAAAATAAAGAGGCAAGAACAAAATAACACATTACTGGGGCGACTTCAAAAAGCAGGACAAGAAACTCTCACCCAAAGCGGTAAAACTCAGAAGATCACTCCATTAAAACTGAATAATAGCCGGAGCTACCAAAATTTTATGTCACGCCATAACAGGCAGGAAGCAAGAAGAAAGATGTTGGGTGTGTTCCGAAAATACCACTGACTATCACAGATATCAAGTCGCTTGACACAAAACTTGGAGGTACTATCCTTTTTCATTATACGGTATTTTACATTAATACCGTGAATACTTCATAAAATAATATTACAGAGAAGAATTTTAAAATCAAATTCACAAACAAAATACAGAAAATTTCATTGCAAAAATTACAATTACTTTAACTAAAGTTACTTCAATCGGTTGACACAAGAGCTTAACCTGATCAGAGTAGCTGGTCACCAATAAATTTCAAAACAACAAAGTAACGAAATCTAGGAATATTTATAGTTAAATAAACAAAATTACAGAAACCGTAACAAAAAAATTAACTTACCTTGCTTTTACATAAAAATAAGCAATTAAGAAAACAAGGTGTTGGAAAATAAAACAAGTGGCTTTGCCATGAAAATCTTAACTATTCCCTGAAAGAGAATGCAATGTTAAAAAAAAAACATGGTTAAAGGCAAGCAAGTCCCTACCAATGGAACACATTCCATCCCTTAACGAGGTCACGGGATTCAAGGTGTGGCAAACACTGACACGCATACACACACACTAAAATTGACAAACTAAGGTATAACAAAGATACTTAGCCGAAAAAAAAATTAAACTCCATTAGATGTTAATGTAGTGGGCAATAGAGACTATAACACAACCTTCTGGCACAAGAGCAGGCCGGTCAGAAAGTGGGGAACTTGCCTTGGCACAGAATTTGGTTGATTTCAACCAATAATACACGACAAGCAGGAAAAAAACAGCAATACAAGATACAATACTGGAGATGAGATTTATGTTGATAGGAGGTTGTGTAGGATGAGGGCAAAGGAGAGGTAGGATATCCTGAAAGTTGGTTCCATGAGGGTGTGACTGTGAGGCCAAAAGAGTGTCTAATACCTTAACAAAGAAATCATTCATAGCATGGTGAGGAAAAGGAGAAAAATTGAAATGAGAAAGCTTAGCTACTGGTTTAGGGACTTGGATGATAGGCAGAGATATGTTATAATGAATAGCAGATTTCACAGAACCAAAAGTTTCGAATAACGTACTCATGTCACAATGAGATGCATTATTTATCAAACCAGTACCTGAGAAAGCAAGAGTAAAAGAGGAAAAATATTCTGTAGTACACCTGCAAAAGAAAGTAACATCAATGGTAGTATTAGAAGCAAATAACCATTGAGAATTAATTTTACGTAAAAAGGGAAGTTTAAAACTGAAAACAGATTTATCGCAATATTCTAAATATGATTTTCATGTAAAAAGGTTAAATTCACAGTTGTTTACGTGTTCGTCAAAGAAAGGGAAAGAAGCAGGGCATAGGGAAATGCCATGAATGTTGCATCTCACAAGAGAAACATGGTTATTAGTAGCAAAATGCTTACGATCCCAACTAACACTCAATAAATCCTGAACATTGAGTAACAGATAAATGTTTAATTAAGAATACAAAAATAAAAGGAAAGGGGAAAATATGATATTTTTCACTCAAACTATCCTAATTGTCCAAGGGAACATTAACAACAATATTAAGAGAAGAATTGTAGACAATTACCTGAACATTACTTAGACCATAAAACATATATAATTTTTCATGTACAGCTGCCACTATCATGTAAAGTGGCAAGGTAATGTATTTTATAATGTTTAAGAATGAATCAGTATTTAACAAGGTTGTTCTTAACTTGCCATGTACACTAGTTTCAATGGTATGAAACAAATCCAAAATTTCCAATCTGGCATTAGTGAGAGCTTCACTGACACGAAGTAGCATACGGTTTAAGTCAATCCTAAATCTCAATATGATAATTCCAACAAGGATGTCACGTAAAGCAAAAGAGAGGTTGCGATACAAAGTATTATAATAGCCCATATACAACTGACCTAGTATTTTTATATATCCAGTGTTAATTATAATTCTATATTCCAAATTTTTGATAATAATAATTTGATTAGACACATTTGTTGAAATGTCATCCTGGGTGTTTGCCAGAGATTTCAGACGATGTTCCAAAACGTTAAATCTTCACTATCTGAAGTCCCAAACGTTGTTCAAAATCTTTCTTCCAAGACAAATTAGTACACGCTTCCATATGGATGGAAATCACGAAGTTAAGGTTTCAGTTTCGAACTTAAATGCAAGAAAACTATTTCTTAATTGTACCATAGTTAAATTAACATTTTGGACAAATGAAGAATTTTTAGCAGGATGCCAGCTCTCAATCTCACGCACTGACACAACTGTATTTATCATGGTTTCAAGTTCTGGACACTCATTTTGCAAGGTGACCAAATCAAAATTCAACACTACTGAGTAAGTATTGTCATAAAACAAGATGTCATCTTCATGTTCAAAAACTTCACCGAAATCCAGCGGTGTGATGGTGACTGTTGAAAGCGCAAAGTTGGCCACAGCCTGAACGGCGATGCATATGAGGAACAGTATACCTTAGTAAAAATAGAAAACTAAAACAGACAACAAGAAACACTCATGTAGAGTATAACTAGGAATTGAAATTTCACTTGAAAATAAATTTTTCTACAAATCATCTCCAAGGAAAATATTACAAAGGAATACTCTCTCAGCCACTACCACAACCTAAAAACAACCTAAGACAAGAGTGGAACATATCTCGAAGCTAAATATTAACCACTTTGAATGAAAACCTAAAATAAATCTGGTATTATCACCCATTGAAAACATGAAATGAAAATTCCAACATCGGTAGATTATTTCACAATCTAAGTTTAATACACACACAAAATTTATTCTTTTCTTATTAACCTATTAACGCAGTTTTTATACTATTATTAGCACGCAAACAGAACGGAACTTAGGAAGACTCGGACCAGTGATTGATCAATCCACATTCTCAACCAAGTCAAGGCCAAGAAGAATAATGGCTGGCCAGCCAGGTAAACAATAAAACTGATTGAAAACCACCCACAGATAGGGTCTGTAGCTCCTAGTCTGTAGAATACAAATTATATTCGGAAAATGGAGAATGAAACCTTTTTAACTGAGAAACGTGAGCTCTTGTAATATATGCTCCTGAACTAGGGTCAGCAAGGCTAGCAGTGACTGGCGTTAAGAAATGTTGGATTTGGTAAGGACCAGTCCAAAGGTAAGAAAGTTTAGCCATTTTTTTGTAAACTGCTCTCCTAACAGGATGAGCTTTACATAAAACTAGATCACCTACACGAAATGGATTGCCAATCCGATGTTTATCATATGTGATAGAGTTCTTGAAAAGGGCACGTTTTAAGTTTTTAAGGGCAGCTGCCCAGACGTTATGGATGTGCTTGGGATCATATGGTAACAAATAATTTAAGTGCCAAATCAATGACAGCTAAAGAGAGGTTTCGGTTGAAGCGCTCTGCATGCGAAGGTGGGGGATTATATTAAGACAAGATAATATGGCGAATACCATAAGTAAAACACATTTCACGAAATTTTTTTAAAGTGAATTGGGAACCATTATCAGACATAATTGATGAAGGTACACCAAAATTTTTAAATACACGGGTTTGTAGAGCATGAACAGTCGATATAGCATCAGCCTTTCTCATAGGAATCAACCACGCACATTTACAAAATACATCGATACAAACTAATAACATATCCTTACTTACTTCTTGGGAAAGGGAGAACAAAATCAACGAAAAGCTTTTGCATAGGTTTTTCAGCCACGTGTGAATAGAAAAAACCTAGGTGTGTGTTTTTTAAACAGGTTTGCTCAAATCACGTAATTTAGAGCATTTAACTCTCTCTGAAATTTCAGCATCCATGCCTTTCCAAATAAAATGCTTACAGATTGCCTGAATGGTTTTGTGTGTGGAAAATTGAGCTCCTAGAGGCGATGCATGAAAACAGTCTAAAACCATTGGTTTTACATGAAGAGGCAACACAAGACGTTTTACATTGTCACTGGATTTGCAACATAAAAGACATTTGACTAAAAAAAATAGTTTTTGTTCAGTACAAGATGATAATTTTCTAACAATTGCACTCAGTTAACCATCCTTTTCCTGATGCTATTTCATACTTGTAAATACCAAAAGGAACTCCAATAAAACATTACAATTTGGAAGAACTTCAGTTTCATCACTAACTTTGGAATTATCGAACATGCGATAGAGAGCATCAGTTACTACATTCTGTTATCCTTTAATGTATTGCGCCCTGAATTTCAAAGATGAAATCCTAATGACCCAAAGTCCAATTTTTCAAAGTTGTCATGGATAAGCCAAAAGCCACGAAAACGCCTGGTTATCTGTTTCCAGAAAGAATTCTACATGTTCTAAATATTGTCGAAACTTTTCGATACCAAAACCAACTATTAGGCATTCTAGTTTATAAATAGTGGACTTTTTCTACTTGGGTGTGAGAGTTCGGGATACAAACGAGATAGGTTGGAGAATCCCATCTATCTCCTCACACAAGAAAGCTCCTACAGCTGAGCTCAAAGCACCAGTGTGCAGGATGGATTCTTTAGAGAAATCCGGCATCCGCAGAACCAGAGGGTGCATAATGTCGTTCTAGAGTGTCAAAAGCTTTCTGCTGTTCCTCAGCCCAAAAATTTTTTACTGATTTCTTATGTAGCATGTTAAGTGGAGCAGCCTTTCCTTCTTTGAAAAGGAATTTTCCAAAAAAAAACTCTATCATTCCAATAAAATAGTGAAAGCATTTTACGCCGCGAGGTGATGGAAAATCTCTAATGCATTTAGTCTGCTAGCGGTCAATGAAAACTCCTTGTGACGAAATTCTATGACCCAGAAAGGATATTTTCTGAACAGCATACTTAACATTATTAGGGTTAACAGTTAAACCTGCCTTTTCCAAACGTGAGAGAACTTCCTTAATGTGAGCTAAACGTTGTTCAAATAAGTCATAATATATCACAAAGTCATCAAGATAGTTGTATACATATTTAAATTTCAGAACATGGGAAATTTTGCCTAGAAGGCGGGTGAGTACTTGAGCACCTGTGACCAAGCCAAAAGGCACACGGGTAAACTGATAAAGATTCCAGGTACAGTGAACCTTTTGATTGGTTTCGACTGTTTTGACAATGGAATTTGGTGATACGCAGCATTACGATCAACAGTGGTGAAAAATTTGGATTTGCCGATCCAATTGAAAGCCGAATGAAGGTCAGGAAGAGGCACAGACTATATTAAAAATTTTGTATTAATTTGGTTGAAATAATAACCATTCTCTGCTTTTCATAAGGTATTGGAACCAAAAAGGCTGGACTTAAGTAATGTGATGTTAAGGGTTCAATAACACCTTTAACAAAAAATTTGTTATCCTGTTTTCTTAGTATATAGAGGTTGATCATAAAATAATATCCCAAATATAAAGGTCTATAATATCAAAACTAAACCACCTACAACCTTGATTGACCAATAATATGAACCATGGAACAGTGAAATTTGTTTACCATACGTTCATAAATGTTCAATGTGACCACCATGAGCGGCCCGAACTACATATATGCGATCATCAAACTCGTTCCACACTCTTGTCAGCATGTCTGGTGATACGGTTTGGATGGCGCTCGTAATTCTCGGTTTGAGGTGGTGAGGAGAAAGCGAGCTCGCATTCGTCACGTCAATGTGAAGGGGATGATCTGATGTTTCCTTTATGTTCCCAGTATGAGGTAGACGATGCTTTCATGTCTAAGCTAGTTTTTTTAGCGATGAAGCGACGTTCCATACAAATGGTAAGGGGTAAGGAGCCTCCACATGAAACCACCGAACACGAGCGCGCTTTCCCCAAAATTAACGTGTTTTGCGCTGTATCCAAAGACACTGTTTTCGGTAATTTCTTTTTTCACGAGCCCACTGTTACTGGAACCCTTTATTTGGACATGATTACAGAGTGGTTGTTTCCTCAGTTAAAAGAGGCAGTGGGGGACTTCATTTTCCAGCAGGATGGTGCTGTTCGCGGATACCTGAACGAGACGTTGCCACGATGCTGGATTGATCGAGGAGCAGCAGATGACCAGGCTCTTTATCACTGCCCCCCAAGAATCCTGGATCTTATCCCGTGCGTTTTTTTTTCTATGAAGGTACATAAACTATCAAGTGTTTCGTCCACCATTGCTGGCTAACATTGACGATCTTAAAACAAGAATTGTGGATGCCATCCAAACCGTAACACCGGACATGCAGACAAGAGTGTGTAACGAGTATGATTATCGGGTAGATGTCGCTCGGGCCGTGTGGTGTTCACATTGAACATTTATGAAGATATGGTAAACAAACTTCAAGGGTTGTAGGTTGTTTGGTTTTGATATTATAGACCTTCAAATTTGGGGTATTCTTTTATACTCACCCTGTACTGTACAAATGGTACAGTAGGCTATGCCAGGAGTTATTCCTGTGTGTTGTTGCCATATACTCTCTGTTTGTTGCCGCTCTCCTGGCCGACGCTGCTTTAGCGAACGTCCGTCACTGGCGCCAAGGTAGAATCTGCTCCTATCACTTAATACCAGTCTGTGCTATTCTCCAGGTGGGCTTCATGGTAATGAGGTATGAGATGAAGCCTGGTGAGCAGCACCATTGATCGTAGCCCAGCTTCCAGCAAACGGTAGCTGATGGTCAAAGTTGACACCCTGGGTGCAATAGTGTCTCTAATATGTGCGGAGGGTCGCCGAACGATCAGCAATGGCTGCTGGCCTAATGAAGAGGTCCAGGCGGAAATATGTATGCAGCTACTATCCAGAGCCAGGTGCTCCATGCATATATAGTGTTTCTACGTCCTGTTTTAGTGGTGTTGATTTTACATTTTCCGCCATTGTATACAACACTGTATGATCATGATTAATGTTTTAATTATAAAATACATGTATTTAAATTTTGAAAAATTTGTTTTTTAATAATTTTATCCCATTGACATTTTAGTGTGGCTTGTCGGTGGTGAAGGGAATCAGTATGCCCTAATGATGATATACATCATAAATGTCGTGGTGCGAAAATTCTCTTTCATTTTAAGACAAATATAAAAAAATACATAAATTAAAAAACATTATGATCTGTGGCGAAACTGTAATCATTTGTTTTTCTATGCAAACAAGCAATCGTTATTGCTGATCGAAGGTAGCAGGCCGATATTTTAAGTTTCTATTAAATTATTCTTTTAAAATATGTTTTATTGAAACCATTTTTATTAAAATAATTTTTAGGGTTAGAGGTTGCTGAGAATGGCCTGCCGTGGAATGGGTAGCGGTGAAGGTGGAGATGAACGAGGCCACAGAACGCGACTTTCGCCTGTGACATCATGGCCTGTTGGCTCCGGCTTTAGACTGTTATGAAGTGATCAGGCCTTAGTTGGACGGCCTGGCTGATCACACCTTCAAACATTATAACCGGGCACGAATGTGATTGCAACAACACCTTGTGAAAGACAGTTGCAGAAATCCCCTCCACCGGCCAGTAAACGGGGCCATATTAAACAATGCGCCCGATATAGGCCAGAGTAACACTGGGAGCGGCGTATTTTATAGTCGGCCTGACCAGAGAGATGACCACTGAAGATGGGTGTGTCCGGCCGTCGTTAACCACCTCCTAGAATTAGCCTCCCGCAACATGAACAACGTGGGGACTTTCCAATTAGATTGTAATAGTAAGGGTGTGGGGTAATGTTGGTTAATATAATTAATTAGCATCTTGGTATACCATTTAAAGCTCCCCCTACTAATAGTCTCGAAAATAGTTATTGAACAATCCTTATGTGCAATAAACTCCATCTTATACTGCTGTGCTCTACCTAATCATGACTCATTATTTCAGCTATGCTCGTAGACACTTTCACGTATAAATTACTTCAAAATCTAATTCATTACAATGGTGGAGCCTTGGTTCATCCCTACTCTCTCGCTGCCTTGAATCAGCTTCTCTATAATCCACCCCCATTTCAATAAATTCCCCACCCACCCATGCTAATTTCCATATTAATAATACCAAAATTTCAGCCACCTCCACTTTTTGCATTAAAACATTTAGCTTTTAAGTAGCAGTATAATTAAAATAATGTCACAAAATCTGCTTTTAAAATGTATTAGGTTTAAATAATAATTTACCTTTTAGAGCCCAATATCTTAACACACAAAGCAATTACTTAAAACCTAAATAACAAACTGTATTATAATTTAAAGAATTTCAGTGTGAACCGCAAGACCCTAGTTGCGTATATATACTGGTAAATAATTTACATCAGCAACACTCTTCTAATAATTTAAATTAAGATATAGATCACCTGTGTGCGCTGGATGTATTTAATTGAAATGCAACTATTACTGCGATAGTAATTCATAATTCTGTGAGCAATTTCATTAAATTAACTTTCAACACATACTAATTTAATAAATTCCATGCAGTATACCATATTCCACATAGTAAGATATTGCTGTGCACAGACAAAAAAAATATATTTTATGATTCTTTCCCCTCAGTCTTCATAGTATATATTTAAGACATTTCTCATAACATGCATAGAAATAAGGAATGCCAGTTAACTATGATATTTTAGTATGCTGATAGAAAGCCCATATTACGTTATAAGAAGCCACATGGAAGGACGAGTATCTCGCAGCTTTGTGCCAGGTGACGCGACCCAGTTGCAAAGTGCTGAGCGAGACAACACATTCCCGCATCAGCATTCCCTCGCGGCTCGAGCGCCGCTGTATTGCGAAAAGGCGTGCCAGAGCCAGCTACGCAAATATTTCCTACACCCGCTTGTTAACTTAAGATTATTCTTTTAGTTTAAGTTTCTCATGATCTCAATATTTCCACGTACTTCCCACAACCAGTGCTATAAGGACACGGGGAGAATGAAATCCTTTAGGTTCATGCAGTTCTGTTTTGCGAGGACTTAGCCAATCCTCGTGGCTATTGGACATGCGAGCGACACGCCATGCCAGTCATGCAGCATCGTTTGATGCACAGACTGCTAAACCTGACATGAGAAGGAATAATTGTGTGCAATGTTAAGGGTATTCAAGGAAATTGGAGTAGTGCCCGAGACACACCCACTTCGACTGTGTCTGTCCATTCACGGTTCACCCACATCCACCCAATTGTCAGGAGTACTTACTCAGGAGGTCAAACCTTTTGTTTCGCGTGAGACGCGGAGCAATCTTTGGGCCTCTGGCGGAGTTGTGACGCGACCAGAGGGGCCTGTTTTCTGTGCTCTACTGCCCTTGAAAGAGTTCAGGCAGTAGGGGCGCAATCTGGATGCATTGGATTTTTTTCTGTCTGTCCTTTCTCTACTACACAGTACTTTGAAAGTATACCACGATGGTACTTTCGCTTTTGACCTCCCTGTTGTAAGTCATTGAGTGCAGATTTCCGCAATCCCTGTATGCTACACCTTTGTGTGGAAGAAGAACTGTAATTATTACGTACCTAATTATTTGTGTGTTATTTTCCTGTGTACTATCTTCTATTTGCATAATCCGTGTCATTATGTTCTACTTATAATATGTGTTGATGTCCCTCGGCCTTGTTAACATATTATACGTTCTTCTCCTCTTTATTGCAATCTTAAGTGTTAAATAATCAATGTCATTATATTACACTTATGCTCAGTGTTGTTGTCCAGCGTACATATAAACGTTATAATAATTATGAGCTTTATCTGCACACACTGATAACTACAATAAATCATTTTAGGAGAAAAAAATGTATGAAAATAGGTTCTAGCACTACCATCCTTATTTGCAGGCATTAACTAAGAAGTGGATGAAAAACAGTAATGTAACTATAAAGTTGTAACATAAGTTAGTATCCATATACCGCCCAAGAGAACAATTGTCAAAGCCAGTTCAGAAATAAATGAGCTATAATTCACGTTTAAATATATAGGCTTCCAAGGTCGGATACACCCAGCAATATAATACTACCATAAAAATAATAAAACAGGAATAAATTCACAAGTTAATTGAGTAAATATAAGCCTCATAAACTATTCGGGCGCTATTAAGTTATTTAAGCTAAAGGTTTTAATATGGTGTTTAGATAAACTGTAAAGGCATTCTGTTAATATAAATTTTCTTGCAAGTTTCAGATCAATGGTACCGCAAGTTCCATGTCAACAGCAACCAGCACGATGTCACAACTAACCCCCCTCATGTAAAGTTCCTCCAGAGGGCGACGCAAGCAACGCTCACGAGAACACCTGTCCGGACGTCACGCACAACAACCTCAGTACCGCGCTCACAGCCATCAGCACTACCGCTTAACCCAGCTCGCGAATCGTACGTTAAAATATTAACAGGTAACCAGTGGTTCACATATTTTACATACACCACTCACACCGCACCATGCAGGTACCTAACATGTAAATAACAAATTTTACTTTACTCAAAAGTTCCAACGTAACACAAATCATCAAGTAAATGAAAATTTAATTTTATAACTCTTAGGAGGCCTCCAGTAGGTATCAGTATTTGCACACTTTATAGTATGAAAAAAAACTTCCAAATTAATTTTTCATTTCTACAGAATTTGCAATTTTGTTCCTTGCAACTACACATATTACGTGAACATAGAATAAAACAATACATATTTCAATGCTATCGAATGAAATACTGTATTATATACATAACTTTCATAATGTAAAGTTTTCTCACATTGAAGAATGGCCATAGTAGAAAAAAATAATTAAGAAGAAAATTTTGACATAAGTTGTAGGCCTAATGACGATTTTAATTTTGTTTGTAACATGCAATACATTCTCAAAGCAGATATTCAATTATTATTACTGATATGGTAAAAACACTAAAGTTCTGTCAAAATTTGTTTTTGCTGTTTTATAAATACTATTAGTATATTTTAAAATACATGTCATAACATTATTATTATAAGTATACACTTCTCTCCTTCCCTCTTAAGTATTGAAACGTAGTAAAAATGCAGCAGCGCGATTTTTATTAATTTTATGGAAGTGTCAATTATTAATTAAATAATACTCTACGTTTTGATACCAACCCATCAGTATCCTATCATTGTGGCGTAACCAATCCATTTTATTATGTAACATTCTCCTATCACATCACTATTTTTGTCAGTGTTCTAACATGTATTTATTTTTAGCAAGTCTAACTTCTGTACAAACAACCCACAATAATTGTTGTAACGGGGAGAGCAGTTAAATTACCAAATTTAAATTCTGTGCATTCTAAAATATTGTTTTCTATTTTCATAATGATTAATGATTAATATTTTTTTCTTCATTCTTTACAAGGATTAAGGTATCAAAAGATCCACGCCACGTAGTACTTAGGGAATCAAAAACTCAAGAAAGGCTGACGCGTTCGCGAACCGCCCGCGGGGCATCTGCCGCGCTCGCTTTGAAGACAATTTGCACACCCAGCGGAAATACAAGTTCAAGGCCCGCAAGGCCACTGCAAACACATAGCCCAGCGTTTGATCGGCCCACCTTGCCCGAGGACTGCACGAAAGCAATTGGCATTTCCTTATACCTAACTTACCGGTCTACTATAATTCCTTTAAAAAATTTTCTTACTGTAGCGAAGAGGACTTCAACCCGATCCATATTCCTGCTGCCACAACATGAACCCTGCAACTCCCAGTCATCTTCATAATCCACACGGAGTATAGGGCGAGATGAGGGCATCTCGCTAGTGAACATTGGGGGAGATTTTATGAAGTGATAAGGCCTTAGTTGGACGGCCTGACTGATCTGACCTTGAAACATTAAACCAGGGCACGAGTGTGATTGCAACAACACCTTGTGAAAGACAGTTGCAGAGATCCCCTCAAACTGTCAGTAAACTGGGCCGAAATATATTGAACAACGCGCCCGATATTGCCCAGCGTAACACTGGGAGCATCGTCTTTTGTCGTCGACCCGACCAGAGAGAAGACCACTGAAGATGGTAGTGTCCGGCCGTCGTTAACCGCCTCCTAGAATTAGCCTCCCGCAAAATGAACAAGGTGGGGACTTTCTAATTAGATTGTAATATTAAGAGCGTGAGGTAATAACAGTTAATATAATAAATTAGCATCTTACTATACCATTTTAAGTTCCCCTGATCAATGGTCACGTAAATAGTTATTGTATAGATAGTCCTTATGTATAATAAACTCCATCTCATACTGCTGTGCTCTACCTAATCATGACTCATTATTTGAGCTATGCCCGTAGACACTTTCACGTATGAATGGGTTAAAAGTCTGTTGGTAACAAGACCCTGGACCCTGTGCAATCATACTTAAAAAAATCATAATACTAGTAAAGATAATTTGAAAATTTGATGATTTTTGTTTACAATTGACTCTTGCTAAAACAGATTTACAATAACATAATATTTATTTAATTAACTGATTTATAATTGAATACATTTTAATTTTTAAAAAAAATTGAACATCAAAATTAAATATTTGTAAATATAAATAAAATGAAAATCCTAGTAGTGATAAATAATTAAATTCAAAACTTGAAATATAAAATATCCTTTTAATAACAGGAATAATATATTTATCACAAATATTAAAATTTTGGAAAATTAATTTACTCTTAAAAATTATGTTTGAGGTATTGGATTATTCTCATGCGGCTATCAACACGTATTAAAATGCTCTTGTATCACTGCATTCGTGTATGAATATAACATAATATCAAAAGTTTTAAATTAAAATTTATCCAATAATTGTTTTGTCATATTACAAATGCTTTATTAATTATTATATACTACATATATATTTTTTTATATTAGAAAATCTTCGACTAGCATAGTTTTCCCACATTAACTGTATATTATATAAATGGGTCTTCTAGAAAATAGCTATTAATTAATACTATTACTATAAATATTTTCTGTTGATTTATGTTATAATTGACTATTTTCATAGCTGATACCCAGTTTAGTTTGATAATTCCTAAAATAATTATGAGCAAATATATTACATTGAAAACCTTTATAAAAATATATATTCCAGTATTCCTTAGGACAAACACCATTTTCACTATTTATCACACGATTTTTTTTTACATTGCAATGGTCGAACATAGATGCGAAATCTTACTGATAAGTACTAAATTTTCTATTAGTCTGAAATACATCCATTATAAAATAAATTGTAAACTATTAATTTTATTTTTGCAATATAAAATTTAAATAATTTTAACTATCCAGAATTTCTTTTTCTAAAAACTTCCTGAGGTTGAAACTTATAGGAATCTTAATATTTATAAACATAATACAATCCCAAATGCTAAAAAATCGTCAAAAATTATATATATATATATATATATATACCGAGTGTACTCTAACAAATTACACTAAACATTAGAGTAGGGTATATTAGAACAAATGGAGCCTATTTCATTCAGGAACAAATTGTCGAATGCCTATAATTAACCCGTTAAAAGCAATGGCAATGTGCAGTGGCTGGTTTAACCACATTTGTGTACTTGGCATTGTAACCAGCCTGTGCGCAGTTCGGCACGCCTGATAACACCGCTCAGTACCGCATGGTCTAAGTCTCAGTGATTCTACGTATCTCCAGTTCCTGAGAACTTGTTACTGGAATACTTGGAGGGTGTTGCTTTAGATGCTCGTGAGGTGATGAGGTTAGCAGTAGGACGGGGCCCCGCCTCAATTCGTCATTGCTGTTCGCTGGCACCTCGATGTGCACTACGTGAACCGGTAAATATGTAGATAGGGAAGGCCCCACAGCATGGCCACCATGCTCACCTGACGTCACGCCACCTAACTTCTGGCTGTGAGGCCACATCAAATTGATGGTGTATTCCACACCACTTGACACGAGGGATGAGCTCATGACGCGGATATGGAGAGCTGTTTGACACCGTCAATGCCACGCCGGAAACATTTGCAATGTGCGTCGCAACATGTTTCAGCGTTGCACTGTTTGTGTGGCCAACGTTGGCCGATACTTTAACAGACACTGTCCAAATGTGTAAATGAGTTTTAATTTAATTGGACTACCTGTTGCTTTAATTTTTGTAATTGCATACCCGCCCCTGCACATTGTCACTGCCATTGTGGGTTAAATATGGACGATAGACAATTTATTCCTGGATAAAATATGCTATATTTGTGCACATCTTCCTTATTCTGGTTTTTATTATAATTTGTTTTATTAAACCCAATATATATATATATATATATATATATATATACACACATATTTTTATTTTCTCTTATATCAAATTCAGTATTGCTTTCACATTCATATTATGCTATTACTAAACTAAATTCCTTATAATTATTTAAATTTTATCATCATAATATTTATTACCAAGCCATTTACTGTTCTGGTTGATAAACATAAAGAAATTAATATTGTTATATCACGAACTTCAACGAAAATAATATATTTATTACTTTCCAGTGTAATCCGTTAATGCCTCTAATAAAATTTAATGATTATATTAAAATATAATACATTAAATTTATTTGTTTTATCATTATGAACTGATTTAACTTGGCATTTAATGTCAGCTCAACACATTTCAAAATGCTTTTCTGCTGGTGATCTTTGTAAAGTATTCATTTCTTTATAATATTTATTTAGAGATTATCTACATCTTCTACATTACATCCATGATCTAGCATTTTGACTTCTAGAAAATTTAAAAAGAAAAATTAGACTATTCATGCTTGTTAGGATAATATCATTAGTATCTCGCTTCGTATATATGTACGAATCTTCAGAGGAATTGCAAGTCCTTAGTAAATGTCAAATTCTATTTTGCTATTATAAACACTAAAAAAAAAGTTTTCTTTTATCTGTTTAAGCAGCAGTTTGTCTTATTGTAATTGCTTTCTATTCAAATTAATTCATATCTTAAAAAATTGTATGGTTTTGATTTTATAAAGGCAAATAAAATAAAATAAAATGGAAAATAAACACTGCACAATATAAAATGCAATTTTATAAATTTTTAAGCTATGTAAATGTGTAAATTAAAATTTCCAAATATATAAATTTTTCCATTTAAATTACTTTCTGCAAATTTAATGATTATAAAAGAATTCAGCCCGTTGAATACGAAGAAAACCTTTTGAAAATTAAATACTTGAATATGATAATTATGAAGTAAATGATGGCGGAGAAAGTGATGAAGAAAGAATTGTATATGTAGATAAAAATTTACAAGATGTTAAACAAAAGTTTTAAAAATTTGTGCATTTAAAAATTATAATAAAAGTTGCCTTACTAAAGATATTTCATAAATCTTAAATGCTAGAGGTCATCAATGTTTATTGGTTTTAGACAATTATATAAAGTTTAAGAAATCTATCATTTAAACTGGATGAGTTAAATGAAGGACTTTGTAATATCTTGAAAATTATTGTTGAAGATTATACTAATTATACTAATATTGTATTGGTAACAAATGCATATATCAATAATATAATGCAGATCAAAATTTAATTCAAATACATTTTTTTATTTATCAATTTAAACATAATTATGAAAAATATATAAAGAGGCCATTTTCCATAACTAAACAAATTCCATCTTAAATAACATTATTATCACACAATTATGAACCGGGAATGTCAAAATGTAATTTACCTAATGCATATGTATAAATAAATAATGTTAGATAGCTTGTTGGTAGATAATTATTTATGTTTGGAGAACAAAATCTGATGAAAATATTTATAATGAAAATGTCAGTAGAGTAAAACTCTGTTAAATAGTTTTTGGAGGGTAAAAATTTTAGGTTTATAACTCAGGTAAACTTCTTAAAATAGTTATATTATTTGGGTTTTATGGACAATGTGTGAAATTATGTAGAATAAGTAAGCAAGAAAACGTCTAAAAAGGAACTTCTTAAAACAGTTTTGCTGTATAATGAATGTGTAAAATAGTACATATATTGAAATTGTTAACAATGCAAAAGGCATTTAACATTTAATAACTATTAAATGTTAGTCCTTACTTATTTTGGAATTCAGAACATCAGAGCTTAGGTAACAAAAAAATTAGCATTAAATAATATACATTTATAAGGAAGGCGTCTTTCAAGATATAATTACGGTGGCCTTTTCCTAAATTAAATGAAAGGGTATAAGAGGAGATAAAGGAATAAATCAATCACTTTAAGTTTGTAAAATCGTTTTGTAATATACAAAGGTCATAATTATTTAGAAATTAGATATGAAACCAATGAAATTTTACAAAAAGAACGAAAAAAATTGCATTATAATGATTAGGCCTACTCTTTTAGCTGAAAAAAATTATTTTTTGCAGCAGTAGCATTATAATGTACACCAAAACAAAATATGAATTGCGCATACATATTTTAGAATTATGTTATACAATAATCACTTTTAACAAAATTTTTAAATAAAAATTTGTACGTTTCCTTCCTATATGCATGGAGATAAAACTATTAAATTTATATTCCAATTGAATAACATAGAGAATAACATATTGAAATATGTTTAACTAAAAACAACCTGATAAAAAGATTATGTAAATGAAAGAAGGTAAAGGGCTTAAAGTATAGTTATTGATGTCAATAATAAACAAAACATGGAAATATATCAGTTTTAGTGTATTAAATAAGACAAGGTATGTTTATTACCACGTCTATTTCCTGCTTTATGTGCTATAGGTTCACTACCAGTAGGTACAAGTGCTATTTATAAATCTTTTGAACAAACTAGAAAGATAAAGATGGATTAGAATAATAATAGGCATCAAATAGACATCGAAAGTGATTCTGATGAACGATTAATTGTTAAGAAAAAAGGAACGAGTAACCCTGAGAAATCGAAATAAAAACATCATTATCTGGTATTGATATTATAAAGTATGTAACGACTTCTTAAATATATTTATATGGCAGTTAAATTGCTTAACAAAATATATAATTACGAATGAACTTTAGTAAATTTTGATACATCAAGAAATAATGGAACTCGGCTGGGTTTGTGTTGCAAAAACCATAATTATGTTTATTATTTTGAGTTCTTTAGTGAAAATATTATTTCAATTAATAGTTAGCTGATTAAATGTAATAATAAAGATAAAACTTTTATTTTAATTTTCAAGCTTATTTTATAATGGTTTTACCTTTACTGATGATTATTTAAATTAAATAATGATTATAGTCTGAATGCCATTAATAGCCACTGGGAGAATTTAAAAAATAATTAATAGTAACATACGGAATTTTGATCTGAACTCTATATTGAATAGGTAAATTTTAAAACAGATACAAAAAAATACCAGTAAACTTAATATTACTAAATTACTAGTAAATAATCCTTAAAAAATCGACATAGCCAGGTTTTTGTACTTACAAAACCATGTAAAACATATCTATAAAAAAACAAAATAATTTATAATATGGCTCATCAAGTAGATGGTAAACTTGATGTTAGTAACAAATTAAATAAATAATTAATATAATGATAAAAATCTAACTCATATTACAAATAGTGATAATAAAAAACCTAAAAATAATTATTTTTGAACCAGATACCATTACATTCTTGATTATCTTATTTTTTATTTCATTTGGATGCTTCAGTATTGTAAATTAATGCGGAAAACTATTATACAAGTATTTTAAAGGTTGTTGGAAGATGATATGAAAATAAATATACAAAATAATTTAGTGTTCAGGTTGATTATAAATTTGTTTTATATAATATGATGTAAATATACCTTAATATTTTGATGTGTTTATTTGTTTGGTGCTACTCCCCACCTGTATGATAAAGGGTGGTTCATAGGGTATGAGTTATTTCTCTGGTGCAGACTATGGGCGCCTGCGATATTGTTGAATAAGGCTGGTAAACAATTACTTCATTACGCCTTGGTCGTAACAGGTGTTTATTTCACCAGAAATTCGCACATAATTTACCGGAAATACATATTTTACCCTGCGAGTTGTGAGCTTGAAGGGCTGATAAAAGTACTCTGGGTAACGTTTCTCACATCTTGGGGGACACTAGGCGTCGGGACATGTCGCTGAACGACGACACTTGTACTTATCTGTATTGGTAGTTCTGGGTGTTCCGGCGGTAGGTTGAGGTCTGGTAAGTTGGTCGGGTCTTTTACAGGCCCTCGGCTGGCTTGTTCTCGTTGAATATTCACCACGACTGGCTGACTCCACAATACGACTGACTGACTCTTCTCTCGGTGTGGTGCCCTTCGTTCAGGCTATCACTCGACTCCCGTGCTCGGTATCGCACTCTGTGTTCCGATTTGGTGCTCTTAGCGAGCCCCCATCTTACCAACGCCATCCAGCGCCGTCTAACTTCCTCTCGGGGTGGCGCCCCTTGTTATGGGGCCGCCACTTGACCCCCTGGCTTCGTCTCGCACTTCGTGTCCCGACTTGGTGATACACCTATTCTATTCCCGTCACACGACTGACTAATCTCGCATCTCAGCATGGCGCTCCTGGCGAGCCATCACCCGGCCGTCGCCTCGTGGTGCGGCCGCCGTACAACTCATTCTTCATCACTGGTTCTGCCGGGGTCCAAACCCCGGCCTCGACTGACTGACTCACTCGACTGACTCGCATCTCTCAGCGTGAGGATACCACAACTGAGTGACCTCTACCTGTCAGGCTTACTTAACACCCTCTCTCTGCGTCCTCCACTTGTCAACTCCATCAGCTTTTTTCCATGGGTCTCCTCGG
>NQII01000174.1:775250-792422 GCA_002778355.1 Clitarchus hookeri | reverse complement strand
GGGGGGGGGGGGAAACCATTTACTACTTCCTCCATGTGCTAGGACTCTTAACTCCCCTCCTGGCGACACCCCAGATCCTCACATGTGTCTTGCTTGTTGGGGGAGGGGGTTACTTGCAGCCCTACGGTCAAACACAGTCAGCTATTCTTACTTGTCTAACTAGAGGTGTATTGGCGACATTATCGCTTACCTCTGTATTTTTCGTGGCGTGTGTTCATGTTCTCCTGCGTTTTGCTAGGGGAGGGGGAGACTCGTGGCACTACTACCAAGCTCTCTCAGCCATTTTCTCGTGTATCTCAGGTGGGTTGGCGATATTCTAGCTGCTGCCTTCCTTGGCATGTGTCTTAATTCCCCTGTGGGCGAAAATTGCTCGCCTACCTTAGCATTACCTTGGCACGCGTTAATTGCCTGTCCATCCTCTCGGGTCGACCTGACCTGGCTGCGCGTGTCCCGCAGTGCGTGTTAACTGTAGGCCCTCATGGGGAGTAAGATGGCGAGGGATGTCAGCGATGCTTCTACTTTTAATATGCATTGCACGTCAATTCCCCTCCGGTCTCTGCAGCGCTGACAGACCAGTACCAAGACGTTGGTGTGTGGTTGCGCTTGTGCCTTGTTCTCCTTCTCTTCTGTGAGTTCCTCTCTGTGCATTCGCGGCATGGGATGTCTCACAGACAGATGTGACCTACTTTCCTTGTCTCTCTTCCTTCCTCCGTTCGTCCCCTAGTCCATTATTTCGCTCAAGGATGCGCGCCCCAGCTAGCAGTTATCAGGTGTGCTGTCCTGTCTGCTAAAAGGATCTAAACCTCGGGCTCTGCGGTAACAATCACTGCGGAAGTCTCTCTATTTACAATGTGCATTTATACTCTCACTAATAACTTCGCAGGACGCACACACTGGGGAATAGAAAGCAAACTTCTAAGTTTATTGGAATGGTTTTAACACTTAATCTACTAGTCCACGGCGTTATGGGGTGGCACAAAAGCTGGTGGTTGTTATAGGGCCTAATTCTGCTGCGGACAGCACATTACTCTACCAGTTTAATCTCTTGCTACATATTTGAACTCGCAAAAACAAAACATAAACATGGTAATACACATCTTGGACTTACATTACATTACTGACAGACATTACATGGTTACACAGTTCACTACTTGCCCTAAAGTTATCTATCTGGATCACAGTAATTTTTACTTTCTTTGTTTCTTCTATGCTTCTGCCACCCTTGTCAATTCGGGGGCTTTATTGAACATTGGCAAACAAGTTAGGTGGCAGATGGCCGGTCATTGGCAAGGCTGCCTAGTGGCTGTTACGTGTAGTGACATGGTTTACTGTTACGTCGGCATGTAGACCGTACAAATAAAAAACCCTCTTAACTCCTATGCTGGCAACTCTATTCCTGAGTTCAAACCTATATCCTGCACTCTCTGCCGTTTTTACAAGTGGTCTTACGGTAGGCGGAAGCAAACTCACAATTAACTTATATTTCTAAACTTACACATGGTACACACTGGTACGGACGGCTCGCAGGCCATGTAAAGAAAAAAACAATAAAACCCTTATCTTATCCTGCCTCTCTGCCGCACCTCCGAGAGGTCTTACGCGGGCGGAAGTGAACACATTATGGGCCCTGGCAAAAGAAACACTATCACTCGGCTGAGGGCCTATATTCCTAACTTACAACTACAGATGAATTTAAAAAAACACTTCGTCGCACTTAAGTTCCGGCGTCTCAACACTATAACTCGGCTGAGGGCCTAAATTCCTAACTTATATATGGCACACACAGGTACCGGCATCTGGCTGTTTGAGGCTCTGGGATGTCTGACCTTTTGTCGCACTCATGTTTGGCGTGAGGTCGGGCACGCCATCCTAGCGCTCTCCTCTCAGCGGGTGACATGAGGTCAATAAACTTACCTCATGCCACACAGAGTCTATCTCCGTTGGATGAGGTGGCGCCTCGCTATGCCTGCACTGACACCTAGACAGCGTGCGGGGGCAAGGAGACAGGCTGTGTAAACTTACTCTCGTTCTGGTGTCCTCTCTGGACTGCTGCGGGTTCACCATTGAGTCGGCTGTGGTCTCCCGGGTTCAGTTCTCTGTCGGTATATTTCTCTTCGCTTCTTCGCTTTCACCTACTTACTCTTCCTCGACCACTTTCTGCATCCATTCGCTTTCTTTCGGCCTCCTTTAACATCCTTCCTCGCTCTCGCTCACCTGTTCCCTTTGGCTTGCTTTCTGTCTCCATTCGCTTCCTTCTTCTCGTGCGTCACCTTCACATGCTCATACCCGCATCGGCCCGGTAAGCGAGCCTTACTGGCACTCCGGACTCCGGACTCCGGACTCCGGACTCCGGCATGGTCAGCTCTTCTTACTCGTTTAACTAGTGGTGTGTTGGCGCCATTCTCGCTTACCTCTCTATTTTTTGCGGCCTGTGTTCATGTTCCCTTGTGTTTTGCTTGGGGAGGGGGGAGACTCGTGACACAACAGCCAAGCTCTATCAGCCTGTTCCTTGTGTATTTCGGGGGGGAGGGGGTTTCAGCGATATTCTAGCCGCTGCTCTTCTCGGCACATGTGTTAATACCCTTGTGGCGAAAATTGCTTGCATACCTCGGCATGACCTCGGCACGCGCTAATTGCCTGTCCGTCCTCTCAGGTAGACATGACATGGCCGCGTGTGTCCCGTGGCGCGTGCAACTGTAGGTGCTCGCGGGTAGAAAGATGAAGGGGTGTGTCAGGGATACTAATTCTTTAAATATGTGTTACGCTTAATGTTGTGTTTACTAATATGTGAAAAACTTATAAAATTTTGTCTATATTGAATGGAAAATAATAATAAGATGTAAAGATTTAAGTGTAAAGTTTATGTTTATATTAAAAGTATAAAATATTCAGTAATAATGTAGTGAAACAAAACTAGTTAATAATTAAACAACAATAAAAAAAGTACATTTAAGAAAATTCGAATATAAATACACAAATTTTATATATATGAATTATGTCAGTCTGTAAGGCANACAAAACTAGTTAATAATTAAACAACAATAAAAAAGTACATTTAAGAAAATTCGAATATAAATACACAAATTTTATATATATGAATTATGTCAGTCTGTAAGGCAGGATTTTCTTATAATAAATATAATTACTTTCGTTATAAAACACTAATAGAAAATAGAGCTTGCATAATTATATAAAGGAAATTAAAAAGTTATACTACCCACAAATAAAGGATATAAATATTTACAAACTATAACAAATATTTTTTTAAAATATGCATTTGCATCACATATCAAAGGTAAGCCAATGTAAAAATGGTAAATGCATTATAAAGTAAAACTGATAAAATATAGTAATATTAAAAAAAATTATACCAAAAAATATTAATAAATTAATAACAATTTATTATTGAATATTAATTAACATTTTATGAACATGAAGAAAGTGTGCCTGAAATATAGTATAGGAATACGGAATAAGCAATGAAATGTAAAAAAAAAGTTGCTCTATAAAAAAAGGATAAGTGGATGAATACTTCAGATGATTTAGTAAATGAATATAATACATACATACAGCGAAAATATATTTTAATGAAATCAACACAAACAAATAAATTAGATGAAACATATTGTAAGATAATTTAAATATTAAAACAGTCTTTTTGTTACATAAAAAATTGAAGATTATTATTAGAATATGTAAAATCAACCAAAAATTAAAAATTATATTGGCCAACAGAAATGTTTACTAATTAAAAAATGTTTTTGTAAATTCCTACTCATATGTTATAAGCTATTAATAATAAAGAAATTAAAGGTGATTTTTGTTATCATAAAATAATGAAAACTTTTTATCTTAATATGCATGTAGCGTCTCTCAAGAACTCATTGTTAAGAGCCGCCCAAATATCTTAACTTAACATAAATATACATGTGGTTAAAAAGTTATTATGAACGAAAGATGATAAAGATTTGACAAGAGTTTAGGATTTGATCATTCGTATATGAAGGGTGCCAAACCATAAGGTTGTATGTGCCAACCCCTCTTGAAAATGAAATTGTGGTGAAATCACGCTGTACGTGCCATTTTTCACCTGCAAACGGGAGGTTGTAGAACTACTAGCGCTCCAAGTGGATGAATAGTAAAGTGCAAGTCAGAAGGTTGTATGTCCCATCAGTTACTGCAATTCTGAACGTTGTAAGTGCATGCATGTGTTGCACTGTATGTAAGTCATGTTGTTTTTAGTTTAACAAGGACAGACCAAGCAGAAGGATGTCGTATCATTCCAGGGAAAAAAAGGCGAAAAAATATTACACAATGGAAGAAATCTGTTCAGAAACGAAAGAGAAATTCAGGCTGTGATTATGTAAATACAAGAAATGTTTCGGTTAAAGGAAAAAAAAACAACCTGAAGAGATAAGGCACTTTACATAACCCATGCTTCTTAGTAACAAGAAAAGCAAAACCATGAATGTAATATATAAACATATATATAAAAAATTGTGAACATAATGTTTTGAACTTTGTAGGCTGACACTAAATAAGTTTTTTCTTATTTTCTTTTAGATTACTCGCAATTGCCAGTTGTCATGCCGCGTATACAGAGTGAAGCTGTTTGACAAATTTCACGAATTAGATTACAATCAACAACAATATTTCTTCCTTCGAGAACTTATACGTCCATCATTAATAAAGAGACGGCGCCATGGAAAGTATGAAACTTCTGATGCTAGCAGAATGCAGAGGACATTCAAGTATTTTGTGAGAAAATCTGCAATATGTGAAGTTCAGGTATGATAGAATAGATTTTGTGACACGTTTGGTATTGAAAAGCGAAGAGTGCAACTTTTGCAGCAGAAAATAATGTCAGGTGACATCAATGTTTTCGACAAAAGGGGCGGAAATAGGCAAAATCGAGGCATGCAGGGAACAGAAAAAATAAAAGACTTTATTACTTCCATTCCTCCTAGAGAGAGCCATTATTCAAGGTATAACAACACCAACCGATCGTACCTTCCAGCTGAATTAAATGTCACAAAACTATATGAAGGCTTCAAAATGAATAATTTTATAATTTTAATACAATTATATTAAAAATACAACTAATGTTTTAAAATATATAACTTATTTAATTAGATTAATTTTATATTTATTAATATACTTTTCATTACTTAAATTTATACTATGCAATAAATAAAAGTAAATATTATATTATATTATGTAGGTAATTTTTTTTTATATTACTCTTTAAAAATATGATGTGAACATAAAATAAGTATAAAATAAAAGTAAAGTATAAATAAATATTTTAATTTCTACGAAATATTGCATTTTATTTCTATATATTTTTGTATTCTAGTAATATATATATATATATATATATATATATATATATATATATATATACAGGNAAAAATTGTGTGTATATATATATACAGGCTGATTCTAAAATCATGGGACAAACATTGAGGGGTGGTAGAGCTCACTAAAACAAACAATTATTGTATAGGAATATATGGGCGGAAGTGACACGTTGAGGCACAAACACAAAAATAACACATGCAATGCAACACATTGTTTATTTACAACATCGCCGCTAAATGCCTTTTTACAGCAATGATACCCCCCTATTGCTATGGCGTATAGTAGGTATTGAATCTGTTCTCGGCGTGAGGTGCCAGCACTTGATGTNAATGATACCCCCCTATTGCTATGGCGTATAGTAGGTATTGAATCTGTTCTCGGCGTGAGGTGCCAGCACTTGATGTTAGCCCTCAGTGTTAGGGCGGAGGAATATGTCGACGCTGTTGTCCCTAGGTCCAATCTACCAATAAATTCACCTTCCTTGTGGGTTACCATAAGTCAGTTTTATTATGCTTAACAGGGTCACTTTTACATGTACACACGAGACAACCTTCCCCTTCCCTTTTGTTACGTAGGCTACGTATTGCTTGACGCGGCGATGTGCTTTCGGGGGGGGGGCAAGATTCTTCGCACTTCCTGTATGACTCTACTTATCTGGCTTGAGGCGCTGGTCTTCTCTCGGCTGGCGACCTGGGACCGCTCCGGCACTTTGTGGGCATCTCGACGCCTGGACTCGAACTCCTCCTTTCGGCGCTACTCAGCACTGCTCGGTTGACGATGGCCGACTGCCGTTGGCATCTCGTCTCGGATCCACTCCGTGCTCCACGATTCCCGTCGGCCGACTGCCGTTTTTTCGGCCTCTTCCCGCCTGCTCTGCTCCGCTCTCTCGCTTGACGTCCTCCGACTGACGTTGACGTCTTGATGCATTCTCGCGAACTCGTTTCTCCTGACTTCGATCCGCACTTCTAGCTCGACGACGTCTGACTGACTGATCGACCCTCGAACTCGTTTCGTCCGGCTCCGATCCGGACGCCTCGCTTCAGGTCCCCCGACTGACTGACCCGTTTCCTGCCTCTTCCTCATGGTTTTGTAGGCTCGATCGTCATATTCAACTTGCACCATCTCTGCAAAACCCTTAGTATTTATTGCGGTCGTCCGCCTGTGAGTTTCGCCAGAGCGCGTCTTCTGACGAATAAAAATATAGGGACGCAGAATGCGTCAGCAATGTTTATAATAATTGCTCAAAATTGCTACCACCGACAGTAATGCAAGCTTTGTAGCGTCGGTGGAGTGATTGGCGAACAGATTCAAATACGCCGGGTATTTCACGCACGCCACCATTGTCAGCCAATCACGCCATATGTAGAGGTCGCCAAGCATGCGTGACTGTTAGTGGATGCATTTCCAGCAACTGTTTTAACATTTTCTGTAAGGAATCACTCGTTATTATGCTGCTAATGAACATTTTATGTTTCCGTTAATGTGTTATGTTTTTGTGTTTGTGCCTCAATGCGTCACTTCTGCCCATATATTCCTGTACAATAATTGTTTGTTTTAGTGAGCTCTACCACCCATCAGTGTTTGTCCCATGATTTTAGAATCATCCTATATATAGTAACCATTCCAAAATCTTTAGTCAACATTTTGAACATATATATAAATTTTTTTAATTTACCATATCACAGACAACAAAATCATAATGTATGGCATAACTTAGTCTTTAAATATTCACAAAAAATTATCATTACCTCTTACCACTGTTTGGGTACTTTGGAATAAGTTTAAACTAATCTAATATTCTGTATTCTTATAAATGCCTCTTGTACAATATAATTTTCTAATTTCTGGATTACCTCAAAATGCATCATCAAGTACCAATAAAAAATATATTTTCACTTACATGTAAAGTTATAGTTTATCTACTATTATTGAAGAAATAAAAAATTTGTTCTTTTCAGAATTTAGAATTTTTACTAGAGAAATTTATGAGCTAAATATGATTTGTTTTATATACATATTTTGAACATTCCCACAGTACTGTAGGTTATAATGTGGTACACGTGGAGATTATGTCCAGCCCTACACACTTTGCCAATATGTTTTTTTTTTTTTACCAATACTTTAAATATTAGAAATTATGTATATATTTTTTTATTTATTAACTATTTGCATTTTTATCACATATTTTTCCAGTGCATTTATAGTGCATGGAATGTCTATAATTGAAATTATTTTCAAGAGTTTTTCGAATATTATATTAGTCTTCATATGTTTATTTAAAAAATCTAAGTATTTTACAAACCTATAGAATTGCACATAGAAAGTACTGTATTGTAGGAAGTAAATATTTAAGACAAATTCGAATGTGGTGCCAGAATCGAAGTTTTTTTATGCTTCTCATAGTCCGCCATATTGTATTTTATAGCCCATTAACAGTTTCTTCTGATGTTTTGAAACAAACATTTGAAAAATCACCCTAGGAGTAATGTGTCAACCTGTGTTTTAAATAACTTGTATAAGACAAATATATAACACTGTCATTAACTTTAAAGTATTATATTATTGAATAAATTGAACTTTAACTTAGTATATTATATAACCTATAATATTTATTTCGTATTCAATACGAATTAAAACAGTACGAACAGTGATGTGTTGGCAACGGGTAGTAAGAAATAGTTCACAGTTAAAATATTGTTATAACATATTTTTTGGTATGCTATTTGTAAATTAAATGTTGCCTATTGAAATATCTAAGATTTTAGGTAGCACTGATGGAAACATATTTAATTGCTACAGTTAGAAATATCAGCGCAAATTACGGTGCGTAGGCACTAGTGACATGNTCGCTCCCTCTCTTTCTATATATATATATATATATATATATATATATTTATATATCTTTCTCTCCCTCTCTCTCGGGAAGATTTGCACCGCTAGTAGTAGCAGAAAAATTATACATTATTTAAATTTTAGCATATTTCATAATTATTACAGCAAAAATAACGATTTTTCAAATTTTAATTTACAACTGAAACGAGATTTTATTATTTTAATACTTAATATAATATATTTAGATGTGATGGCGAGACGGTTACAAATCCGAAGTTGGCACAAGTGGCGACTGGCGACATGGCACAGCGTTTTAATGAACGAAGCGTTAATTTCTCACCCAGAATGGACACATTGTAATAAATGCTTTTTCCGTAGGAATCGTGACCAAAAATTTTAAAAGAAAAACACTGTTGACAGTGAGATTTGAACCAAGTGTAACAAAATTTTATTGCAAAGTTAAATTTTCGTGGTTTTTCTTTACTTGCATATAACTCACACTGTATATAAGAATAAAGGGATTAAGGCATACTGTTAAAAAAATTTCCCTGAAATGATAGGAAAGTACAAGTAAAATATATACAACACAAAAAATTACGGACACTGCCTTTCATCATTAAAGAACTTTCAGTTAATTTCAAAGAACGTTCCGTGACTTCATGGAACTTTTGGTAAATTTGCTATTTTCTCTCTATTTATTTACGATTAGTAATTTAAATTACGGAAAGTAGTTTTTTGTTTTTCTGTGGGGATATTTTACCATGAATAAACAAGAGAAAAAATGCAAGTTTTAAATGTGAATCAAAAGTATTATACAAAATAAGTATAACTTCTTATACAGTAAAGAATATTGTAGTTTTACAAAAAAATTCAATGAAAACTAATTTTTAAAGTTATTTTTGTAATGCAAAAAGTTAAATAGAACACATTTTGCAAAGCTTTCTCGTGGGTCATATAAATATAAGGTATTTTAATCAACAAGGGCCACAGATTTTGTACAAAATTTGATGCAAAAATGGACATGCAGAATTAATTTAGCATGTTTTATATTGCAGTGCTTTGTAAAAAAACACAAAATTTTTCTTGTAGTGTTACGAAAGAATCGGCAACTTGTTTCTAAAGAATTTTTAAGTAAACGTACAAAAGATTTTTTTTATTTTCATTACCAGCACCACTTGGTCCATTACATCAGCTGTGTGCTGTAGTCTTTGCTTATAATTGTATAACATTTTTAACGCAAGCGAACGGATATGGCAGGAACCGGAACTTAATTAATATTTAAATTTCTAACTACGTTTGTCAAGAAAACCTATAATTTTACAAAATGTCCTTCGTGCTTATATATTTTATCATGCACTATTTATTTATGAAAGAAGTTTAAGTAATGTGAAATAAAAATGAACTTTGTTTACAAATGATGTATAAATAGAAAAGGACAATAAACCAAAGCTACTAGTTGGAAGAAACCATGAAACAGACAATGAAAGAATGCGAATCTAGTCAATAAATTCTGTTGCTAAAAAATATGGAATACCTTTCGCGACACTGTACCGGCACTGCAAGTCATGTTCGTGGATAACTAACTTGGACAGTACAGGAAAGTATTTACTGAAGAACAAAAAATGGATCTGGTAGAATACTTGAAAGAAATGGGCAGCATAGTGTATGGATTGACAAGTAGTGAATTCATGAGACTAGCATATGACTTCGCTCAAAAGAACAACATAGCTCTTCCACTTAACTGGGATACGAATCGTAGTGCTGGTCATGAGTGGATAATGTGATTTAACTGTGGGCATCCTGAATTTCACTGAGACAGCCTGAGCCAACAACAATTGCTAGATAGAGCCAGGGGTTTAAATTGCACGAAAGGTGGCAGATTTTTAAAAATGTTATGGGACCAGGTGGCGAAACATGAAATTAGTGCAAGCACTATTTACAACATGGACGAAACAGGCATTCAGACAACGACAAACACACCACCTAGAATCCTTTCTGTATGTGGATAGAAACAGGTAGGGATAATCTCAAGTTCAGAAAGAGGCATGCTTACTACAGAGTTTTGTTGTTGTAATGCAGCTGGAGCATTCATTTCGCCATTCTTAATTTTGCGAGAAAGCGCATGCAATGAGACATGTAGATGATGCACCACCAGGAACACAGGCAACATGCAATGACAATGGATGGAGTAATGGAGAAGCATTCTTGCAGTGGTTACATTTCTTTGTTAAACATGTCGGCTCAAATAACGAAAAGAAAATTCTACTTTTGCTCAACAAATCACGAGTCACACAAGTATTATCTTGCTCTTCAGTTTGCAACTGACTAATTTGTCCCATATTATTTAATCAATCGTTTAGACTATTGATATTTTACTAACAGTGTGTTTGCAGTATATTGAACCATGTATAATAATAATTCAATACAGCAGTCCGCATTTATATATCGTCACTAATAACCGAGAAACGTGAATTTAAAATTAAGTTATTCACATTGCGCGGACTTCCCCTAAGTTGCATAATAACGCAACTGCATATTTATTTATATTTACAATTTTTAGTTATATAAGATTTTCGATTTCTGATATTGGTTTTTTTTTCTTTTATTTTATATTATGTTTCATCTTCACGTTTTACCTCGCCACCATTATTCCTGAAAACAATAATACTAAAAGAATTAGAGAATATAAAGAAGCGTAAAAGAGGAAGAACAAAAAATTTAGCTTTACTGATACAAAATGTTACATGTGCACTTGCAATTACTGTCATAATCCACGCAATAAAATCTTAGTCATTGAAGTGGAATGAGGTTTAACAAATACATTTGCAGCTATAAAAGTTACTTTGCAAATTTTGGGTAAACAATAGATGTTTCGAGAAAACGAAAAATTTAAAACTGTCTAGTGCACACGCTTAAAGAGTATCGTTATAACATTGCATTGCAATTTATCAAGTATTTATGACGTATAAGTAGGGACAGGTGTATTTCGCGAAAATATTTATGTCCATGCTAGACTTCAATATCCTGCGTCCACAACCACAATGTCCTTTGGTTATTGGCCTCGTCTCTACGTGAGAAGACATGCTCTTATTTGACTGAGCACTCTTAATAAAGTACTCGGAAACTGAACGTCCATGATTCGCGGACAGACACTTGATGTATGGGACATTAAAAATAATCGAATCACGAAAGTGAATTTGAACTAAAGTTTTTTGGAGTACAACTGGTTTTGAAATCATTTCGCGAAAAAAACCTGTCCCTACGTATAAGTATAGGTACTATACATTTTATTTTCTGTGTTTACTTTGCAACATTAGTGCAGTTAGGGGCCGCGGTTGTGTGGTGGTCATACTACTCGCCTCCCACAAATGCGAACCCTGTTCGATTCCCGGCAAGGGGTCGCTACCGGATTTTCACACGTAGGAATAATGGTGGCCGATGCCGCTGGTAGGTAGGTTTTCTCGGGGATCTCCCCCCTCCTCAGTTGCATTCCCGCGCCACTCCATACTCACCTCACTTCACCACTTATCGGCTCTCAAGACCACTAACTACATTAAGAACGGCCCAAATATTTCCACTTTATTAGTCCAATTGATACTGCATTTTAAACATAGAAGAGGTTCTCATTCCACCCTCGAGCATCTCCAGCTACAATAAAGTTTGAGTGACAATCAGTTTAGCAGTAACACTTCACAAGATCACAGCAAGCTACCTATATTTGAGGAAGAAATCTTTTTCACTGGGTATTCTTCGCCTGCTTTTTCCATCCCCAAAATTTAGGGCTTTGTATCAAAGAAAGAGAGTCTAGACACTGGCCCCAAATCTGACCACTGTGGTAAAAGTAGCTCTCAGGATGTTCTGACGCAGTGCATCTGATGTTTGTGAAAGTCTGACAAATAGTTGCTCCTGTTCAATGAAGAGTGTTCTTTTCGTGTCGTTGAGAGACATACCCAGACCTGATTTTACTATCCTGGATCTTTTTTTAGTGTGCTCTGCATCCAGATTCAATAGAGGTGTTTGCTTTTGTTACACTGAAAAGACATTTCCAGTGGAAACGTCTACCAATGGGAGTTAATTGCTGACTCCAAGACGATATCACGTAATCTCTTTAAAGTGTTGGATATATAACAATAAGAGTTCCTGTTCACTTATATTGGTAATATCTGTCTATGGTTGTAACTTAATTTTCAAGAACATTTAAAACATCTACGCCTTGTGCTTACAGTTGCGCAAGGCAAACTAGTCAGGCAGTACTGATTAAAAATAATGTGGGCACAATGCAAGTCAAATATTTGAGTTCAAACCAGCATTTGGTAATACATACTGAAAAGATAATGACAGTGGTAAATTTTCTTATTACTAAAAACAGAAAAACATTACATGTTTTCGATGCTATATAGGTATAGTGCGTTCCTGCTCTGGGTTTCTTCCTGGTTTCACGGATATTGCCGAAACGATAAAAACCCTAAAAATAAAAGTAGTTGAGGTCAAGTGGGGTGACAAGAAAAATTTATATATTTTTAGCCAACTTGCAGAAAATTATCTTTGCCTCTGGTGTTAAGATTGCTTAATATAGATAAAAGATTTGTGCTGCAAGTAGAAGCTCGTCCCTATGCCCTAAGAACAATATTGTGCCACAAAGTATGGGAGGCACCTGTAGATTTTGCTTGCAGATGGTTGACAACAGCTGAAACTTGGAAATAAGCTGATATACACTGAAGAGCCAAAAAACTGGTATAGGCGTGCGTATGCAAATTACAGAGGTATGGAACCAATCAGAGTAACGCGATGCGGTTGGCAGCTAGATCGGTTACTGCTGCTACAATGGCAGGTTATCAAGATTTAAGTGAGTTTCAACGTGGCGTTATAGTCGGCGTACGAGAGATGGTACATAGCATTTCCGAGGAAACGGTAACATTTGGATGTTCGCGTACGACCATTCACGAGTGTACCGTGAATATCGGGAATCCGGTAAAACATTACATCTTCTACATCACTGCGGCCGGAAAAATATCGTGAAAGAAGGGGACAAACAACGACTGACGAGAATCATTAAACGTGACAGACGTGCAATCCTTTCTCAAATTGGCACAGATTGGATATGTGGACTGCCCTGCAGGATTAATGGTGTTGATTGCCTCCTGCATACCTTCAGACATTAGTCGAGTCCATGCCACGTCGTATTGCGGCACTTCTGCGTGATCGGCGGGCCCTACACGATATTAGGCAGGTGTACCAGTTTTTTTGGCTCTTCAGTGTATAAGCCTTGGTTTGTGTCATATATTTCGATTAAACAAATTTTTTTGTAAATTTACAGCCGTATATTAAATAATGTGAATGTGTTTTATCATGAAGGTAATTAAGTGTCTTTTGCTGGCCTAAATAACAACGAAATGTAAAATATAAACAATAGCAGAATAATATGCAAAACCATTTGTCTATTTATCGTGCTATTCACAGTTCCGCGAATACTATCCTTAATTTTTAAAATTTTTGGACTACTCCTTAACTAGACTAGTAAAAGATAGCGCTTGATTTAATAATTTGTACCTTCTAAATACTAACATTGCACATCAACACGAAACTACATTCGAGAGAGCGACAGACGTAATACGAGGTCCTTACTTTGTAAGTATGTGACGTCTACAGCAATGGTTCAAACTGGCGGAAAATTTTTAACGGTCAGGTTCTCATTTTGACAATCCTCCGATTGTATTGTTATAAACTGGGTCTTCAGATTATAATAGTAAATGTTAATCAAACTTAAAGTTCTTTTAATTGTAATTTTAACACATAAAATATAGCGAGATTAATTGCCCCATATTCTAACAAGGGATTTATTATCAGAAATACTGGTGGTTAAGAAATAAAAACTGGGTCCTCGGATCATACCTTAAAGTATGAAGTCCTTGAATCATACTGTAAACCCGTATTAGTGTTTCTGTACGTGTGTGTGTCCTCCCTTTCAATTTTTGAAAGCGTAGACCGAATTTTATCAAATTCGGTACACATATAGTGCTAAGTAAGGACGCCCGACTTTTATCGTTTTCGACCACGCCAGGCACGTACTTTCAAAATGGGGGCCATTTAAATTTATTACGGTGATATGTCATATCTCGGGAATCATTCAACCGATTCCAACCAAAATTATTATACTGGCAGAGCATCGTGTAAGCTGTAAATTTTGAGATTTATGTTGTTGTTGTTGACGCGCCATTTTGTAAGATAACGCCAAATTAAAAAATTAAGATTTTTTCAAAATAGCTCTAAAACTGTTAAAACAATACTCACCAAATTGGCACATAAGTAATTATATGATAGTCCAGGTAAAAGTAAGTGATTTGAATTGATTATGTGCTTATTTTCAAAATGGCGGTCAGACAAATATTTTTGGTGTTTGGTGTGTGCTTATCTGCCACACTATTTAACCAATTTGCCAAATTTTGTATGCCGAAAGTATATATTACAAGCATCATATATACCGACACATAACCACCTTTTTCAGCCATTTTGTAAGATAATGCCACAAATAAATTAAGTTTCTATGTAATTTGTCAATTTACAGATTCCTAACAAATTTGGCAAACGAATAATGCTGCGACAGATGGTGCAAATAAGAATATGTTAAGAAGGTGAAACACCTATTTTAAAAATGGCGATCATATAGCCGTTTTAGATTAGTATACTTTGTGGTCATAACCATGTAATCATTTCCAACTTAATTTTGTATCCTGTAAGTATATACTACTACTATCAAATGCATCTACACGGAGCATCTTATATCCGCCATTTTGCAATATATGTCAAAAGAAAAAGTTAAGTTTTTATGTAATATCTCAGGAAACAATTGATAAATTCCTACCAAATTTGGCAAACAAATAGTACTGCAGCTGGTAGAGTAAACTGATCTGTTTTGAGTGGGTCAGACATTCGTTTTCAAAATGGTGGCAATATAATTATTTTAACTCAATATATTTTATTAAGGAAACAAACTCCAACTTAACTTTGTATGCTGGCAGTATCTATTACAACCATCAAATTTGTCTATACATAGCTTCATTTCTTTGGAATTTGGTTAGATAGCCCCACAGTAAAATATAAAGTTTTTTAGTCACATCTCGTGAAACGATCAACCCATTCTTATTAAATTTGACGATGAAGTTGTACTGTGTTGAGAGATTTGGGCGTCTCTTAACAACGATATCTTGAGAGCCGGTAGTTGTACTATGGTAGGTCATATATATATACGTATTTTTTAATGTAAGAGAGACACATTTTCAGAATGGTGGCTAAAAAATCATTTCAGCTTACTGTGATATATCTACGAAATCATGTATTCTAATTTAACTTAACTGTGTATACTGGCACAATACAATCTATTAATTGGGCTAATACATTTTCTTTTTGTCCTGCATTTATGAAGGTCATCACATGAAAAATATGGAGGTTATAAGCCTTATCTTAAGGACCAATTAACCGATTTCCACCAAATGTTATACGAAAGCAGTTCTACATTATGATATGTAAACTGACATGTGCGGCAGTTCTTTCTTTATGGTGTTAATAAAAATAATTTAGTTAGTATGTTGTAATTATGAAAAAATTAAAAAAAATTTTACCAAATTTTGTGCACTAACTGTATTCATTAGATGCATCAATTATGCACACAGAGGTCCCATTTTCCCAATATATTAGCAAAATTGTGTCAGTTAAAAAAACTGTACATTTTGCTATATTTCTGAAACAGTTCAACTAATTTCCACCAAATTGTGCACGCCATAAATGCTGCAGAATGCCATGTAAACGTACATGGTTTAAGTGGGTCCAACATCGATGTTTAAAAGGACGGCTTCATAAATAGTTTAGATAAGTTTGCCACATATATTAAACAATTTAACCAAATTCTACCAAACTTCGTATGTTGACAGTATATATTAGAAGCATTCAATATTAAGTCTCTTTTTATATGGCAAATTTGTACGATAGCACCACTTAAGAAAATAATTTTTTATGCTGTATCTCAGAGGCCAATTAACCGATTTTGACCTATTTCTTCACACATCTAGTGCTATTGTATGTCAAGTAAACTTGCATGTTTTAATTGGCTCAGTCACTTATTTTCAAAATGATGGCCGTGTAAATATTTTAGGTTAGGAAACTTTGTCATTTGCAACATTAGACTGATAATATCCGGAGTTGATGCTTCGAATCCGACCTCCTTAATACAGTTGATTTCACGCTAGCTTATGGTACAAGGTTTTCTGGGTTTAAAACCTATGGTAATTCACGCTGGTGTATTCGTAATTGGCTCACTACTGTTGCATATGTTTCTGATTTCATCTCCAATGATATTGCTTTCAACGAGACGTCAAGTCCTGCATACCATCTTAGGTTTCAAGAACTTATTTAAAAATTAATTGTAAACATTTTGCGGAAAGTAGTCTCATTAGTTATATCAGTAACTTCTTGGTCAATTATTTGTTGAATCCTAACTACACCAATCTTCGATTTTATTTCTTGGCGCATTTATGTTAAGGACGCCATCCACCACAAAAAAAAAGCACAAAAACTAGGCGTGTCTTAGTTTTTGTGCCACGATCAACCATCACATGAGAGCCATTCTGTGAACACTTCTGAAATAAAAGTCGTACAGAAGCACCATTGGTGTTTTTTTAGTCTAACGTACTTTCTAATTGAATCAAAATTCTTAATATCACACATTTCACGCCACATATCACAACCAATCACATGGAAAACCTCACACTACTCTTGACAAAATTCAGCAGATTTATTGAGTCGCCAGCACCAAAACTCTGCATTTTAATTAATAAGAGTACATGGTCACGCGTCATTCATTGCGCGTTTAAGCCACAGAAGGAAGCGAACGATACGGGCGACGCTGACATGCACGGCTAGCACACCATCGCTCCTATGCGTAAGGCATGCAGTGTTGCCGTCGGTCGGTGCGCTATCAGGGCC
>NQII01000174.1:734996-772513 GCA_002778355.1 Clitarchus hookeri | reverse complement strand
GCATCTGTGGCGACCATAGGATGTAGCACTGCTGTGTGCGAATCTACATTTTCAACTTTGACTGCAATCAATAGGCCTCAGAGGCTATCAATGGGTCACGAAAGAATGGCAGGCATGGTATTCCTGGCCTTTGAAAAGAAAAGAACCAAGTCAGTTGACCTGAATGAAGTCCTTCGCATTTTTAATAATATGGCAAATCGAAGAATTCAGCTGTTTTAAGGAAGGTTTTTTTATTGTTATATTGAATTTGTTTGAATATGATTGGAGAAATAATAATATAAATCGGAGTAAATAACTTTTTTATATATTTATACAGGTGTAACAAAATTCCATTAAATGCCGAATGAGGGTCATTCCACCCATCAATACGAACAACTTTTACAGTGGGACCAACTTCGAAATCGCAATTTAAGGGAATTTTGTTACACTCTGTATAAAACCACGACGATTTCTTAAGTATTAACCTGACTCACACAATATGTTACAAGTCAAGAAAGCCAAAAATCGATTGACCACATAGAAATCGGAATAAATTCCGTTTTTTATGATTGACCAGAACAGATCAAGTAACATTTATACNTGATACTTTCGCCCTACCTGTAACCACAGCTGCCCTACCTTAAATTCAAGTCTAGCTACGGCCCTGTGCGCTGTACTACGAAAATTAAATCTGTAACAGGTGGACTTCGTCACACGCGATGAAAGCCCACAGATAAAACTAAGTTAATAAGTCCCTTTATTTTATCCTGCCTCTTAAGGAATCTGTGCAGGTAAATTCTAAAAACGCGATTTTTTTTACCATCCCTACGATTTGTTTTTTTAAATACAATTACTATTATAATTGAACATTTTCCTTTCCGGGCAAAAAATTCGTATTCCCAGGATTTTTATCTACTGAAATACGAGTAACCGCGCAAACAACGATTGAAATAAAAAAAAACTCATACTACTTGCTCTTAAAACAAAGTAGCCGTAAAATATTCTGCGATCAACTTTTGCGAGTCCGACCGCGTGCTCGGCGGCATGAGGGAGCGCATTCTTGGAATTCACTTGCCCTGTTGCCAGCTCACGCGTACTGCCATTGCCAGCGAACCCACCTCCCTCGGCTGACAGCTAGCCACCTGCGGCCGCAGGCGCGTCTTCCACGCATCGAGTGAAGATGTTAGCTTGTGAGTTAACAGGCGACTCGTCAATGCTGGAGGCAAAGGAGCGAAAGCAACTTTGCCTCGACATCGGCAGTCGATAAAGAGTAGATTTGAAAATATTGTACAGACGAAATTTATAAATTCGTTGTTAAATTGAATGTTTACATAGTTACTTTACTGAAGGGTCGTAGACGTGTAGACGCCAATTTTAGTTTCATTATGCGACAAGTAACGCAAAAAAGTAAGGATTAGAGAACGTGGAGGGGATTGTCTGTTAAGATCCAGTTACAAATAAAATACCTATAGTTGAGCTCGTCAACTTCCCACACTTTCTGGCAACAGCCAAACTTTAGGTGAAACAGTAATGCCAGTAAAAATAGCAAAAATACGGAATATGCGAATTTCAGTGACGGCTTAAATGTTCTATTTAATTGCCAATTGTTTTAGATNCGGCTTAAATGTTCTATTTAATTGCCAATTGTTTTAGATCGGTGAATGAAAATAATATTATGTATTACAATTTTCGGAAGTATGTTAGCATGGTCAGGTTCTTTAACGGAGGGGGGTTTTAACTCAGTTAATGCGCTAACGATAATCTCCTAATTTATTCATAAACAATCCACAAAAATACTCTAAAGTTACTACACATTCGTACTCTACTTGACGAGTGACTCGCCCTACGCAGCACTCGCACGCTATACTCATCGCCGCNGCAACAGCCAAACTTTAGGTGAAACAGTAATGCCAGTAAAAATAGCAAAAATACGGAATATGCGAATTTCAGTGACCGCTTAAATGTTCTATTTAATTGCCAATTGTTTTAGATCGGTAAATGAAAATAATATTATGTATTACAATTTTCGGAAGTCTGTTAGCATGGTCAGGTTCTTTAACGGAGGGGGGTTTTAACTCAGTTAATGCGCTAACGATAATCTCCTAATTTATTCATAAACAATCCACAAAAATACTATAAAGTTACTACACATTCGTACTCTACTTGACGAGTGACTCGCCCTACGCAGCACTCGCACGCTATACTCGTCGCCGCCACACCCACACTCGTCCACCACTGTCTATCTTGCCTTCTACCGGGGGCCGCGGTAGTATAGTGGTTGGATTACTCGCCTCCCACCTAGGCGAAACTGGTTCGGTTCCCGGTGGGGTCACTTCCGTATTTTCGCATGTGGGAAGCGTGCCGGACTATGACGCTGGTAGGAGGGATGTTTTCTCGAGAATCTCTCGTTTCACCCGCCCCTTCATTCTGGCGTTGCTCTATGCTCACCTCGCTTCATCCTCATCAGCTCTCAAGACCTCGATTTTATTAGCCGCCCAAATCTCTTCACTCCCCCACTCGCNCACCTCGCTTCATCCTCATCAGCTCTCAAGACCTCGATTTTATTAGCCGCCCAAATCTCTTCACTCCCCCACTCGCATTCTTACGCCGTTGGTCCTCTTGGTTCACTGCTCACTGCATTTCGCCAGGTGGCTACCACGAAACTGCCTACTCTCCGGATGCGGCGCTGTTTGTAGCAGCAATACAATAAACTAATAATAAATACTGCACCCCTCTTGGTTTGACCTGGCGCTTCTTTTTCTCTTCTTTCTATCCTTGTATACTGCATATATTTTTATTTCCCATAATTTTTTTATTATTACTAATAATTTAATACGTTTTTTTTTCGTTCGGAATAAGGTGAGGAGACATCAGCTATCTGCCTTTGTATGCCTTGACTAAGTATCATTGAGTATTATTTTCGTGTACCCCGTCAANCGAGGAGACATCAGCTATCTGCCTTTGTATGCCTTGACTAAGTATCATTGAGTATTATTTTCGTGTACCCCGTCAACTAAAATCTAAAATAGGTCATTTCAAAACTTACTTCCATGCAGCAAAAAAAACACAGTATGTTACGCACACTTAAAAAAAAAGTTGAAATTTGCAGTTTTCAGCATATAATATATGCAATGGAACTCAAACGTCAGGTAGACGACCACCTTGCTGTAACGAGTTTAGTGACGATATATGCAATGTAACATTCCTTATCAAGATAGGCCTAACCATACTGAGCTATACATGCTGAAAACACGCATTCTTTGAATATTTTTTCCGCTGTGGATAAGTGAAGGTGAAATTATGTTTGACTCTTGCCAGTACAGAACTTTGTAATGTGTAATAGAGCAGCAAATTATGTTACAAAAAACATAACGAAAACAACAAGCTAAAATTAGCTATTGTTAGCATGTAAGTAAATAACTATTAAAGATTTCCGCTGAAGAAGGACCAATAATTACAAATTAAATAAGGCAGAAAGTAACCTAATTAGTCAAAGGGAAAATGAATACAGTATGTTTATACAGATATGTCTCAAAAACTCTGGACGACACAACAACGAGAAGATAGAGAGCACAGGGCGAAAACAGACATTATCATGCATTAAAACTGGAATATATAAAGTTGACATCATAAATAAACTTACTAGGTTTCCTGTGTGGAAACTGCAGTGACTTTTCTAGGAACTGGTGTCTGTTACAACCATTAGACGTGCGTGACAGAACGAGGAATATGTACAAACACTGCCGTTTCGTCATAGAAAAACGATAAACGTTCCTATGTCTTCGTTGCCATTCACAGATATTTTCATGTATCTTTATATTCCCTCCTCGTTTGATTACGCGTTAACTTATATTTTGTTTTCTTTCATTTTTACTTGTTGACTTTGTTTTTCTGTGGAATTATTACTATATTATTAACATATTAATCTTGAAAAATTGNTTTCATTTTTACTTGTTGACTTTGTTTTTCTGTGGAATTATTACTATATTATTAACATATTAATCTTGAAAAATTGGATTTGAAATAATTTAATATTAATACATTAATTAAAAATTATTTAGATAGACTATCCACTATGTATTGAAATTTATATGTAGCATTAAAACGTAATTCTTACAGGTTAACACATGATTTCATGTTAATGCAGTGTCCCAGCACTCAAGTAGCCCCCTCCACTAATAGCCGAGGAATGAAAATNTAACACATGATTTCATGTTAATGCAGTGTCCCAGCACTCAAGTAGCCCCCTCCACTAATAGCCGAGGAATGAAAATTGTACTTTCTAGATATCACGCATATTGTAAATATTATTTTAGAGCGCTTCAACTTCGTTAAGAAAGTATTTTTAAGACTGCTGTATCTTAATACATACTACCTGGACACGCACTAAACTGCGACAGGAGCTTGTATGAACCTTGCTATACACTTGCCACCAATAAAAAGATGGGGTCACCGCTGAAAGTCCCATAGGCACACGCAGTACGACGAGAACACTGCACGCCAGTTCAGAGCCTTGCACATAAAGACGATGACACACTTGATGCACGTGGCAGTTTCGCACTATCAATACCGCGCTTATGAATTTTAAAACTCGAAAATAGCTCCAGATAGGCGAACGCTTTAAGCTGCTCTAGTAAATATCTTTTAGAAGGGAGTGTTTTTTTCGGTAGCTTAAAATGTCCCTAGTATCGTACTCAAATTGGGGAATAAATGGAGGTGATTACAAATATAATTTACCCTTTCATAAGCGTAAAATCGACAAGCACTGCCATGGATTTTGTGAAAGTCAAATCCAGAACCTTTCACAGCATAAAGTTGTGTCGCAACTAATACGCTATGAAGGTTGGTCTTGGACTTCTAGAATACTGTAATTTAATCTAATTTACACTGAGAAAAAGGTTGTTTGAGTGGACAACAAATTTGTTTATATGCACAGTTGACTCAATTAAATATTTAGTTAACACTCAAATTTTGTCAATTTAAGTGTTTATTTTGTGAGATGAAAAAAAAAACAAATTTGCTGCTTTTCAAGTTTTGACTACTAAACGAAATATTTTGTTGGAGCAACTATATATTTGCCTGGCCATATACAGACAACTGTTATGTTGGCTGGAGCCAACCTTTTTCTCAGTGTACCTAAATGATACAAGCGCGTATACGTATGTAACACGGGCGCGCATATATACCACGGGCGCATACACGTAACTCACTGTTCAATCCATTGTGCGTATGCGTATGTGGATACGTGCGGAAGAACTTAAGAAAGCTGGTCAACTCCCAAATCTTCCGTGTCCATGAATTCGATTAGCTAACAGGAATCAAGTTTTTGGTGTCTTGGTATTCGTTTGCGGGGTCGTCGTGGAATACAAAGCAACAACGGCATGGGTATGCCGTGGCTATTATCATTTTTGTTTAATAAACACGCGTGCATTGCTTTGCAGAAGTATTTACGCAGTATTGATTACTGAAAGAATATTTAAAAATGAGGTGTGAATATTATAAGCCTTATATCAGCGTGTTTTTGATTTCGTCAGTTGCAGAGCTTTACATTACTATGTATTGTTTATAGAATTGCTCACATCCATCCCGATTTGTCTGCTCGTTTCATTTGCGTGTTTCCTTTCCGTTTGATTACGCATTCTTGTATTTCAGAACGGACCTTCGGGGTTGTGCTGTGCTAAATGGCAACACAGGAATTTTAATAATACGAGGACAACAGCTGATTTCTAATATAACTGCAAACATAAACTTTATCATAAAAAATTTTCTAACACTAATTACAGTAACATAAAACACATTCAAACATTTCGTTTGAAATTAAATATATATCGCTGTTCGTGTTTTACTGAAAAGCTTCTTTATTTAGATAAATTTTAAATAGACCTAAATATCTTCGTTATACTCTATTTTACCATGCAAACCTTAAGAATTTATAGAAAGGGCACAATAATATGAAATATTGCTTCAATTCTCCTGTGAATTTGTTGTTTTTATACAATACTGCATGGCTCTTTTGATAGCAAGAAAATGCTTTTTTTNCTTCAATTCTCCTGTGAATTTGTTGTTTTTATACAATACTGCATGGCTCTTTTGATAGCAAGAAAATGCTTTTTTTCCACCAACCCAGAAACTTACATCCAAAATATTCTTTACTGAAAAAAATTTAAAAAAATCCTTTAAGAATAAAAAACTGGCAGGAACCATATATTTGTAATATTGTGTGATTCTACATATTTCAGGTTTCGTTGGGAAAGCGGTTTTTCGCACCTCTAATTTTTGCACAAATAGCTCATTGCGCGGCAAATAAAGCAAGCGCTTTCTTANCTTCAATTCTCCTGTGAATTTGTTGTTTTTATACAATACTGCATGGCTCTTTTGATAGCAAGAAAATGCTTTTTTTTCACCAACCCAGAAACTTACATCCAAAATATTCTTTACTGAAAAAAATTTAAAAAAATCCTTTAAGAATAAAAAACTGGCAGGAACCATATATTTGTAATATTGTGTGATTCTACATATTTCAGGTTTCGTTTGGAAAGCGGTTTTTCGCACCTCTAATTTTTGCACAAATAGCTCATTGCGCGGCAAATAAAGCAAGCGCTTTCTTANGGGAAAGCGGTTTTTCGCACCTCTAATTTTTGCACAAATAGCTCATTGCGCGGCAAATAAAGCAAGCGCTTTCTTAGTGTATCACATCCAACTCATCTGCTGGTTCACGTGAAAAGATTATTTCGACATATCTCATACAGCTTTGTTTGAAATATTTAGATGCCAACACAACGAATCGTGTACTCTGATAACCCAGAGAACTTATTGCTTATGTCAAATCACCAACGAAAGTTGGTGTCGAGGAAGAATGGGCAAAATTATACACACATGAACGGAAACTACCTACCTTGTCAAAAAAAAGTAAAATAATCAACATGTGCACACATAATTCAGGAACCCTTCACATGATCATCCTGTGATTTCAGTGTCATCTGCAGTAGCGGCCGCCGGCATTAAAGAGCACAAGATCACGTGCACACCCAGTTTTCTGCAAAGATTTTTTGTAAGATTGTAATTGTTTTGTTTCCATTTTGTGGTGTCAATACAGTTTTTATTTATTAATTTTTTCTACTGATCACGACAACTGGCAGTTTTGTTCTGTAAGGTTGAGATGTTGCAACACTGTAATGTGCTCAGCGGCTTTGCACTACAAAGTGACGTAACCTCTTATGGCAGTTGTAACATTGTTTGCGCTCCCTAGGTTATAGTTCGTGCGGAACTGGACCGAAGTTAGCTCTAATAGACGTGGGAATGATGCTCATCGTTTTGAAGGTGCGTTTCGGCTGATGTACAACCAACGAACTTGCCATAGAAAATTAAGCATGTCACAGTGAACTGTGGCGGAATTTCGAGGTTGGAAAAAAATATTTTTATAGCTTTTTTATGTGGAATTTTTTTTTATTATGTGGAATTTGTGCGCGTGTATTATTTTTATTCCTCTAGACTCTACCTAGACTGGTTTTTGCTGAGGTACGTTGAAACATGGTTTTTAAGATTTCTGGACTTTTTGTATTGTCTGTGTATTNTTAAGCATGTCACAGTGAACTGTGGCGGAATTTCGAGGTTGGAAAAAAATATTTTTATAGCTTTTTTATGTGGAATATTTTTTTATTATGTGGAATTTGTGCGCGTGTATTATTTTTATTCCTCTAGACTCTATCTAGACTGGTTTTTGCTGAGGTACGTTGAAACATGGTTTTTAAGATTTCTGGACTTTTTGTATTGTCTGTGTATTNTCTAGACTGGTTTTTGCTGAGGTACGTTGAAACATGGTTTTTAAGATTTCTGGACTTTTTGTATTGTCTGTGTATTGGTGCGAATTAAAGATAAAATTGCTTTTCCAATACACAACAATGAATTCCTTTAAAAGAATTTTAGCAAATAGAAATATTACTTACGAAGAAAAGTTAAATATTTAAAGTATAGGCAATGATCAGCCACATTTATAAATTAATACAGTAACGAAAGCAAATAAACGCGTACGATTCAGACGTTCTTTCAACAAAGACATTGACAGTAGACACAAGTGGTTATGTGGATGTGGTCAAACAAATGCTTAATTTTGCTTCCCGTGTCTAATTGTTAGTGCTGATATTAGTGCCTGGACAAAGTCAGGTTTCAAGGACATTGCACATTTGAGCGAGAAAATAAAAAAAACATGAAAATTCACATGCTCACAAAAATGCCACGGTTGAGCTATCATTGCTAAGCAGTGCGAACATACGCACACAACATAACAGTGCTTACAGACAGTCGGTAAGAAACTATTTTGACATATCGTTAGTGTCCATCCCAAAAAAATTCTATTAAAATGTTACCTCCATTGCCAAAATTAAGACTTATCAAATGGATCAAATCAATAACATATTTTTTACATATTACCAGATACGAACAAGACATCTTTATTATGAAATGTATAAATGCTGTGTTCACCGAAAACGATTTTCTCATTTGTACGTCTATATTTTACGGTTTACTGTAAAAATACAGTCACTCGGAGCTAATAATATCAACATGAAGATTTAATTAACTTTGCAGGTTGACATTAATTTCTTGTTCAAATTCTGAATAAAATTATTTATAGAACAGATATCTGAACATTTCACCTTGAATTCCACACTTAACCAGTTGAGTGCTGTTCTTTCTAAAGAGATGGGCAGAATTTCTCCGATATATTCTTATTAAATAAATGTTAAATCTATTTTAGAAGTAACTTTTAGAATAAATTGTAATTATTTGAAAAAATTTAAAACATGTTTATTTAAAACTAATTGCCGCCAAACGTATGTTAAAGAGCTACAGCAAAGAATTTACTACGTTTGTTATTGAAAATTGTCAGTATACAACGCACAAAAGGGAACAGATATTTTTTCTATTAAGCTACGTAGCCGAAAAACTTCTTCCTAGTCTTATTTATAATGATGTTATACTGCCATTATATGTGCAAAAACATTTCATTTTCAAGTACACATATATACTTTTTTATGGAGACAGGAGAAAGTATTATGTATTATTTACGAAACACGTTTCAGTGGCAAAATTACACAAATTAATTTATATTACAATTTATTCATCCAGTAAAAAAAAATTTCTCAAGCCTACGTGGCAGTTCTGAAACTTCTCAGGCATTCGGCCCTGGGTTATAACAACCGAGGGAGTGGTGTCTTCTAGTTCATATTTCAGTCAGACCGAAAAAATAACTACAGTGCATTTGGGTCATTAAGATGTGTTAATAGAGTTTGGAATGTGCAGGTGTTGTGCTCGCATTTAATGATGCAACCTGTGTAACGTCCATGCGTGTATTCGTAATAGCTAGTCGATTCACGTTCGCAAGCGTTAGGGATTGCAAATGACTATATTTTGCTTACAGTAGATAACTACTCTTACTTTCCAGTACAGTACGCATGTGCAGAACACCATCAGATATATTTGCGGCTAAACGTAGTCAAAAGTGTATAGAAAGTTTGATACACTCCAAAGCGAAATGAAAATTGCAGTTTCGTGATTTTGCGTCTTATATTGCGTGCCTTATGCTAAAAAATATATATTTCTACATAAAGAAATTTAAGACAAAAAATTTAATTTCTCGAACTGTTTATCGTCCCATTACAGACGTACGTATGGGTGCTGTTCGTTTTTTTTCTTTCAAAGAAATTTTTTATCAATTATCTATGTTCAAAAAACTTAAAAAAAAAACCGAATTCAAAGCGATATCATGAAATTGATATTTTTCTTAAATACATTCTTTGTTAGCTGCATTATTTCAATATTTTACATGATAGTTGATTCTCTGAATTGAAATAAAAATAATAAACACTTAATCGAAGTATGAATTGTGTTTTCGTTATTTTAATATGTCTATAAGATGACAAAGAATGAAAACATGTTCTATCTCAAACCCCCGTTTTTTTCCTCACCTGTCTAATCTCGTCAAGTTTATATATATTTCTCGTACTAATTACTTCAATGTTTTTGATAACAATGTGACGTACTTGTTATGGTAATGTTCACAGTAAAATCTGAGACAACGAAGGTGAAAACTATAAATCAATCGAAAGAAATGCAGTTATCTCGCATAAACATGGAAATAATATATGCTACTGCACTGCACAGTGGAAAGCGATCTAACAACCGAATTGCAAAACGAAAGAGATAAACTTAGATTTAATTTAGGAAGCATCATGACTAATTCAGCAGAAGGTGTCAACAATTAATTAAAGTGATTTAATGGTCAGGCCCCTTATAAGATAGCTAAGAAGTGTGAGTCGGCATCAAATGTTGGATTCTGTGAGCAAATATTGACACGAATCCATCAATGATTTACTGACTAAATTACGGTATAAGTTTCNTTCAGCAGAAGGTGTCAACAATTAATTAAAGTGATTTAATGGTCAGGCCCCTTATAAGATAGCTAAGAAGTGTGAGTTGGCATCAAATGTTGGATTCTGTGAGCAAATATTGACACGAATCCATCAATGATTTACTGACTAAATTACGGTATAAGTTTCGCATCTTAAAAAAGGTTGTTGCGAATACGGAGTTGACTCAATTCATGTTGACTCTATTCCGGGACTATTTACATGTCAAAAAGAAGGTACCATTAAATCCGGAGCTCTCTCAACTCCGGGTTGTCTTAATTCCGGCCAGGGTACCATAAAACCTGGAGTTCAATTGCTGTTTGACTTATTTTCGCATCCCAACTAAGGGGCAGTACTGAAGTGGATCCGGAATGTGGTCAGCTAGATTTGACCTAATTCCAGTTGCCATAATTCCGGTAGGTCTTGAAATGCATAGCGCTGTAAAAATTTCTGAGTTGAGTCAATTCCGGGTTGACTTAATTCTGGTAAAAATGTTTTATATAAAAGTGGGTTGTTGAAAACAAAGAGTTGAGTCAAATCCAGTTGACATATTTCAGGTACGATTTTCGTGTTAAAAAAGGAGTATACCTTAAAATCGAGAGTTGAGTCAGTTTCAGGTTGACTTTATTCCTGTCGAGGTACCACAAATCCGGAATTGACTGAATTCTGCGTCCGCTTGTATAGTAGATATTAGTAGTATTAAGTTGTCATTATGGTTATCTCGCAGGGACTGGAAAGTTACTTTTTAAAAGTAACTGTGTTAAAGTTACAGTTACTCCACTGAAAAAGTAACTCAGCTACAAATACCAATTACTCCACTGAGAAAGTAACCAGTTGTAGTTGTAAATAAAATAACTGTAAGTTACATTTTGTGTTATTTTGAGTAAAACATAACTTCGCATATTTTACTTCAAGAGTAAGTTTCGAACTCTTTCACCATACAGCATTTTTACTGTTGGAATAACACTGTTACAATTATATGCATATTTTTTAATGTTTAATATATTTCCTTGTCTTATTTACTGTAGACATTACATAACTTACAAAGCCTGTATTAACTTATACCGGTACAGTTTGATACTTTGAGGAATAATTTATCTTTTTCGGAGAGAAAGCGAGAACTAGAGCAATAATAATGAAATATAAATAATGAAACAAAATTTAATAAAACCAATAAACCACACAGGATAATCACGCTGCGTTCACTGCATGACAGCTATCACACGAGAAAAAAGTTTATTTTGATCAATTATAATCACGGGTGCCACCGCCTGAAGATATACATTTCTGCAGTTATGTATGTATAATTTACGGGTAGGGGGAATAAAAAAAATTTTTTAAACAATTCGTGCGTTGAAAAAGTAGCGCGAAAAGGAACGATATTGTTTTTTACTTAGAAAGCTAAAATGTAATTTAATTACAGATTACGTTACTGAAACATTAACGTAACATCGTTACCACATTCGTTACTGAAAAAGTAGCTGTTACAAGTAACGGCTTTATTTTGAACACATTAATTCAAATCCCTGGTTGGCTGCGAACTATGTGCCTGTTTATGTATTACATTTATACTTTGTATCTTGCGTGCAGTCCAAAGGAAATTGCAAACAAGTAAAAACACGTGATCACAATATATATATATAAATGGATATGTATAATCGTATTTTTTTCTGTCAACGGTGACTGTTATGACAATGTGATCATAATGCCGAACAGATGATGATTCAAGTTCGAATCGCTTCATAAATGATCATTTTTGTATGCCTGGTTGGTATGTACGTGTTTGGCTGCCCACAAGTGTCAGGAGGTCCGGTCGCTTTAGCATCAGTGGATAACTATTTGGTGAAAAAATAATTCTATAATACTTTTTGTCATTGCGTTGTAGGATAATTACGAGGTGTCAAATCACCATCCAATGTTTCGCTGTAGTATTGCATCGAGCAAATGCGGGACTTAGGCTAACCGTGTTGGACATGATTTACGTAAATATGTAGACTAACAAGTGTGCGAGTAACTAAAATTTTATTAATTTTGCGTCCGCTGATTCACGAATCAAATAAATCCACTAACAAACAGTACACTAGGGCAGCGGAATCTCAGAAACTAAAACCGACGTGAAAAATGTGATTATTAATTTCAATGCCGAAATAGTGCTCTTCAGATAGTCAAATTACAACACTGCACTAATAAGTTAAAATGGGTGAAACTTAAATAGAACAGTCCGCAAACGAGTGATTGAATGAACGCGTCGTTGAGTTGTACATTTGCACAGCAAAATTAAAGTACATCCACAGTAAATACTGCACCCTAAATACAGAAGCATTGTTGTGCTGTTGGTAGGCCTGCCGTACGTTCCGACAAAGAAATAGCGCAACATCACAAAGTTTTTAGATCGTCGGCCACAAAGTGCCGGAAGGGAAAAGCGGCTCATGGGCAATGGCAGAGAGACGAAGTCCTTGTGGGGGATGAGGCTGGATGCGCCCATTGAGTTGTGAACACGGACTAAGCTATTGGGACTGACACTAAGCTGTCGGATAATCACAAAATAAATAGCGCTTCGCTGCACCTGTAAAACTTTTCTGCTGGAAAATGTGATCTCACAGTGGCGAGCCTTGCTACGAAAGCACTCTCAGACTCATTCTTTCTTCTTGCGGCTTCCTCTCTTTCTCTNCTCTCTCTCTCTCTCTCTCTCTCTCTCTCTCTCTCTCTCTCTCTCTCTCTCTCTCTCTCCCTCCCTCCATCTATCCCTCTCTCTACCCTCCCCCTCCTTTGTAGGAAATGCTTTGCAAAACGTTTAGCCGAGAATTTCGTGCAACTAACAGTGGAGAGAAAAAATGCCGCAATAGTAGAAGTGTGGATATTTTGGCGTTAACTATACTAAAATCAAGAAAACTTATCTGAGTGGTGTACTAATAAGTTTCCTCAGCTATAAAAATCCATATAATTTATGTCATAATCATGTTTTGAAACGTGGTGTGCTTGGTATCTTTGTGATTTCTTAAGCAACGAGATTTAATCGAGTTTGCTCATTTCACTTGAAATGTTAAAAGTTAAAGACTAAAATCTTATTTAATCATTTATACAATATTGCATTCTTGTTTACTTCTCCCCGCATCCCTTCACCGTAGACCTATCGTGAGCAAAGAAGTCTATTCTACTTATAAATGAAAATATTAAATTTAACAAAATCAGTGAAATATTGAAACAAATTCTGACCTCATGTATTGTTACAACGCGAGCTTGGTAATGGTAAGTGTATTTAAAAGTATATGGTTTTGTATATTGATTTGGAAGAGCGAGAGCCCTGTCCAAAAAAAATTGCATTATACAAATATCAAAAACTTTGGAAAATGGAACAAACGACACGAAATATTTGTTCCTGATTTACAGTCTGAAACTAAATTAATATTCCATCATAGCTCCATCACATTCGGGTCGGTATTAAATTTTTAAATCCGATAAGGGTTATTTTCCAGATTTTTTTTGACCGAACTGCTGGAAGTGAACTTAAAGTTTTTAGCGATGAAGCGTCCTTAATAATCCAGACTGCAGTATCTTCAGACGTCTCCCCGACGGTAGACAAGCAAGCCCGGCGCCGGGCACGACCCCCCTCATTGAGCAAACTCACGTCCAGGTGTTCAAAATCATGGCCACGCCAGAAATTTCCAAGCAGAATTCACTATTTCAGTGGAACCCAAATATCGGGAAGGTTATGCGCACTGCGAGCAGTCAACGCTCTAATACCGCCGAGCCTAACCAGCGCACTGTTCTATAATACAAACGTTCCAATTCGCCCCTACCGAAACAGGGAACATTATGACAGCGCGGCGACCCAGAAAGTGACGACCCCGCCCCATACAAGAGTTTTCCCTGCCCGGGACCAGCGAAACTCGGTGATCGCTAATTACCTTTCCCTTGAGCCCCACTCTGCAGTAGTCCTCTTGCTCCCTAAATTAACAAGAAATAAATTGTTGGTACGGAAAATATTAGTTTCTGTTAACAAAACATTATGTTTAAAAAGTGCCAATTAATTATTTTGTTGTTGTAACCATGTATTACATTTTTTTAAATTGTGTTAAGGCAAACATACGCTCTGTCATTTCACACAAACAAAGCAATTAGGCGATTCCCAATTAATTTGTTACAAAGGAAGGAATGCTCGTGTGAGAACACATTTTCCTAAGTTATTGTATAGAATAATCGCAATTTTCGGTATGCTAGCGTTATGTTGTGTCATAAAAATGATTAAAATGCAGATTTCTGATTTTAAATACTGACGCTTAGCTCATAGACATACGAGTACCGTGTTGAAAGTAACTGATATATTTGTTACTAATAGCGTTAATACCGTAAACCCTACGCACAAACGTATTCCATTTTATATATTTTATTTTTGCTTTCACTTGAAATGATATTTTTGAGCCTGTTGATGCAAAAATTACGCTTTATCACCCAAACTGAAAGCACTGCTGACATCTTTATTCTCACATAAATTGTAACCGAACGCTTGAGCTGTATTTTCGAACGAAGGCTCCCACAGTACTCGATCATAGTAAAGCCCACCAAATGTTAGTTGGTAATGTAAGCAGTTGATTTTGTTGTTACTATAAATTGGGGTATTTACAACGTCAGATTCCAGCCAACAAACTATTTGCTCAGTTAAAAAAAACGTGTTATTTTAATCTACCATGATCTCATATAGATCACTTAAGACAACCATGTAAGTGAATTATTGTTCAACATAAACAAATACTCTTCAAGTACATTTATTCTGTGCTAAGAAATAAATATTATTCTCTGTGTTTTCTTAACAGACAATACTTCGGTTATTATTTGTCTTTTATGTTTATTTACTTGCTCCTTTATCATTTCTACGCCGCTTTTGTAATACCTAATATCTACTTTTACTTTTTCTATGAACATCGTTGGCCGTGCACACTAATTCATTCCTACCGATAATTTTTTTAATATCTATTTACAAGTCTATTTTCCGAAGGTGTATGTATGTATGCCCCCTTAAAAACGTTTGAACACGTGGAAGATATTTCGCCAAACCTTATTCTTCTATAGTACTTACTTAATAGTACCTGGCCTTTAAAGTTTTCGACAGTGTCAGGTGCTCATTTTCTTAATGGCAGATTAAAATATTTTAGCTCAATTTCTTAAGAACCATTCTACAGATTATGACCAAATCGGCACATATGATCAGCATAATTTCACAAGTTAGTCCACAACTTTGCAAGATAGCGCCGTTTGAAAAAAAATGCTTATACAGAATATCTCAAGGACTACACAACCGATAACCGCCGAACTAGACATACAAGTAGTGCTATGGTAGACAACCGAATTAATACGTTTTCAATAGCTCAGTCTTTCATTTCCAAAATAAGGACCTATTAAATATTCTAGCACAATGAGCTGTATCTAGTTAGCTCTTGAACATATTTGAATAAACCTGGCATGTTCTGGCAGTACATATTGCAAGCGTCAAATATGCTCATTCTCACCTTTTCTATTGTCACGTTGTAGTCGTAGGGTGGGGGATGGGACAACACCTCCCCCCCCCCAAATATATTTGGTATTTCATTTCGTCCCCACTCCCAGAAATTTACCCAGAAACTGAACTGTATTTCATTAAGTATGATAGCAAAATGTCATGAGATTGTTCCTAAATATAAGAAATAAATGAAGACACGAAGGTAATGTTGACGCTCCCCGCGTCCATGCATTTTTGGCCGTCAGAACACACGCGCTAGCGAAAAGCCTGCCGGCGGTCAANTATTGATTTATTAGGAAATTGGACCTTTAGAGAACAGTGTCAATCACCTTCCTCCAAAACCACAGCTCTGGGAGTTTTCAATGTGACTGTTGATTATTCGACTAATCACGCTGCCTTAGAATTTCCGATCAAGAGAGCTGATCGTTCTGAAGGAAGAAAAGAAGGGTGGAACGACTGAGAAGCTTGGCCGGCCAGTGTTAAGAGTGAATTATATGTTCGCCTCACTAAGAAACGGCAAGATCTCCGGTATCTGTGGATGTAGTTCAGCTAAATTTTCACAGAGTACCGCACGAGCCCTTTCCTTTTCTTACCTCCGAAAGGATTATAGGGGGGACCACCACTTCTCCGATTGTGCATTTCTCCGATTGCTGTTTGTTCGCCCTCGGAGGGGGTAGATGCTACCCCTTGTCTGGCACTCTGCCTTTGCTTTCCACTCCCTTTCTTAACTTTCGCCGACCAACAAGAGAGAAGGATTTACTGGCAGCGCCCGACTGGCCGGCAGGCACACCCTTCTGCGGTAATCACTCCGGCTATTTATGAGGTCGTCTATACAGAAAATACATAAGTGCCGTGTAATATTTTACAACTCTTATTAACAAACAGCTATTGTAGCGATAATAATAGTTTGTGGTACACATAAACTAGTATACATTACATAGAATACTGATAGTACTCACGAATAATACACTTTAAAAAGCTCTTTTTCTCTTAATATATCTTGAGCTAAGTATTACTCTTCACTTTTTATTTTTTTTGCAAAATTTGTTTCGAAATATACGATGCACAACAGCAAGACATTTTCTTAGCCAATTCACATGATAACCATTTCTAGTCGTGCCAACGTGCAATAAAATCTTAAGTAAATATCCTTTCATGGATTCTCTAGTAATTATAACTGTTACAAGTCAATAATGCATCGAGCTCAGTTTATTTATGATTTTTCTAAAGTGTAACATTTTGTGATATCTAGTTTCCTTGACAGCTATTTTGGTATGTTAATCTTATTACCGTCTACCTCATAATGCCATACTCTGTTCACACGGACACACATTAGAAATTGTTCCTGATTTGCAGAATAAGGAACATGGTATATATGAAAGTTGAGTTTTATATTGTATAAAACGATTTTTAGGGATAATATTTTGAAATACGTTAATTAATTTTCTACTATTTTCGTTATTAGTAAATGTGCCTTACGTCCAAAGTAAACACTACTTTCATTACTTTTTTTAAATTGGCACTACTTTTTAAGACAGTCTTTATGGACTTAGTCTCATACCATATCTTAAAACCAAGTTATGCAGGCCGTTCAAAATAGGTAAACACGCAGCTGTTTTTCTTCGTTTTAAATTTGAAAAATATAAGTCTAGGGTTATGTATGCGAGGGTATTTACAAACAAATTCCAAGATGATTATTAATACACTCGCAAACATATTCAACTAAAACTCACCGATTATGACGCAAAATAGTCATATGAATTAATTTTATCATAAAAAGCTGGCAGTGCCTTTTCTAGTAACTGGCGCTGCTTAATTTTTACATGGGGATCGTTTTTGAGGTCAAAGTCATGTAATACAAGGCCTAGTGTTGATGGCGCTAGGCTGTCAGTAAAGTGTTATAATTGAAACTTCAATTTTGTAAGGAACTTAAATGTGTTGATTTAATTAACTTATAATAAACTTCATGGGATTTTAAGAAAATAAGTCTGTCTCTCTGTAGCGGAGTTGAGGCGTGGTGTTTTTAAGGCTCGCTAGTAGAACAATTTATGCGAGGCGTAGGTTTAGTTGTACTAAGGTTTACTCTATTCAGTTTGTGAGCAAAACCAGATACCTAACGTAGCACTTTGACACAGGGAAAATTTCCACAGTTGGTGAGCTCGTATTCCAAAGAGGTCGCTTTTAACCTGGAGATAAATGGATAAATTATATTCATTCGATTATAAAAGTTTTTGTTTAGTCTTTATTGTGATATAGCCTATATTTTCTCTAGGCAAGTATTAAGTATTGACTTTATTTTGTAACTACACACCTCAAAAGAGTTTTGCACCACCGAGATCAGTGATTTGCTAGGTTTCTCACAGGCCAAGAAAGTATGGGATGAAAATAGACACTATTTGTACAGACTGCCACGGATAACTCTTATTCCCCTGCATTACCCAGAAAGGCCACATATGCAGCGGTTATAAGAAAGCGTGTCTTGCCTTTGGTTGAACACACAAAAAATTACAGCGGACATTCTTTATAAGCAACCAAATTACAGGTGGTAGAAAATATTCCAGAAGTGTGTTTTATGTCGAAAAAATGCTTTTTAAAGTGCACTACAGTCGTAGGATATACTTGGGAATGTCAACACATCTGCCTAAGAAACGTCTGTATAAACAAAAATTATTTATTCACGCATACTGAGTTAAAGCATTGAACGGCTTTGTTTTTTGACCCGCTCGTCAAGGCGTGATGGCAGGAAACGAATACAACTTTACTGGAAGACACTTTATTACCCTTTTAACGGAAACATTCTTTTTTTTTTTACCTATTGCTGAAAACTGTCGAAGACTGGCTGGGCTATAAAACTATGTAACAAAACATAATCAAAGAAACACATGGAATATAATACTGATGATCATAATTATTGCTGAATATACCACACTACAAATAAGTTTGAAGAATAATTATATTACTGATAGTATTTGCTATAGAATTGTAATAAAACCTTTGAAAAAGAATAGCGCTCATTTATTTTAGTCTGGTCATAATTAGTAGGACAAGCCAAATTCATTGATTGTTTAACACTAGCTTCTCTCGTGATTTAGGTAGGCTTTAAGAATCAGCTTTTTCCGTAACAAGTAAATTTCAGGAGAAATTAAAAAATTACTTAAAAATTTATCAAATTCTTTTAATTAATAGTTTTGCTTAGCACCGAGCTACTGATTCTTTCTACCACGGTATTGTGAATTAAATTGCGGAAATCAGTTCGGGTTTTAATTTCCAAGATGGCAGCTATAGGTTTCTAATTAATAATTTCAAATTGAATCCCTGCATTAAAAATGATATATTCGTAGCATGTGTATGCTGTTTTAAAAATGTTGTAGAAGTCTTGAAGTTATCGACGATCTGGGACCTGGGGCTGGGAATTCACCAGAATACTACGGGCTGTCTTCTGTCTTGATTTACTTAATACCTACTGGCATATAGTGCAATGTTAAAGTCCGTTCTGCACTTCATGTAAGGCGAGGGTTGTATAGCTATTTAAACCCGGAAAAACACACGGGCAACGAGTTTACGGACCTCTTTGTACACTGAAGAGCCAAAAAACTGGTATAGGCGTGCGCATGCAAATAACATAGGTATGGAACCAATCAGAGTAACGCGATGCGGTCGGCAGCTAGATCGGTTACTGCTGCTACAATGGCAGGTTATCAATATTTAAGTGCGTTTGAACGCGGTGTTATATTCATCGCAGATGGGACATAGCATCTCCGAGGTAGCGATAACATTTAGATGTTCTCGTACGACCATTTAACGAGTGTACCATGAATATCGGGAATCCGGTAAAACATTACATCTTCGACATCGCTGCGGCCGGAAAAATATCGTGAAAGAACGGGACAAACGACGACTGACGAGAATCATTAAACGTGACAGACGTGCAACCCTTTCTCAAATTGGCACAGATTGGATTTTTGGACTGCCCTGCAGGATTCATTGTGTGAATTGCCTCCTGCATACCTTCAGACATTAGTCGAGTCCATGCCACGTCGTCTTGCGGCACTTCTGCGTGTTCGGGGGGCCCCACACGATATTAGGCAGGTGTACTAGTTTTTTTTACTCTTCAGTGTATAACTGCACCTACAAGACTTCCTCCCATCAGGACGGCCTGTTCCTGAACTCGTAACTCGCCCATTCTACCATTGAATTAAATGAAGACACAGATAGCATTCACCCACTTGGGTAAGCTGCCCTCCTTAGGGATCCAAGATGGCCTATCACAAATAAAATCGCCTTTAAAACATATTCAAATGAAGACATATTTGAATAAGACACCAATCGCGAGAACACTAATCAATTTCAGTATATCGTACCACTTGGTCGCCATAGTAACATTAAACTATATCATCCATTGGATGAAGCTTTTGTAAACATAAAAAATTTAACAAACTAGAAAAATGTATTAAATGTATTGGACTCATAAACTCCGAAAACCGTACTTATTTATTTAATAGAAAAATTAAAAAATTACTACTGCTACAAAAATACATATATAGAGAGTAATATTATGTCATCAAAAAATTAATAATCTTATTATTATCAACACTGCTGAAAACCAAATTCCACGGCGTTAGTGTGTATCATTCACGCCCTGCAATTGTGCAAGAGCAAGCAGCAAAAATGCAGTGTTTGGCATTGAGCGTTCATAAACAAGCTTATTTAGTTAAAAAAACATGACGAAATTAAGGCACAATAAATATAGCTATCATCAGAAGGAACTTTTCGATTACCATGTAACATTTAATTAAAATAATTGTGCAATACAAAGTTTTTCAAAATTTAGTTTTACAACAGAATATTAAACAACGTGTGGATATATTTCGTTATATTTCCTATATTCCTCTTAGTAGATTCTTACACAATACCAATAGTCAGATTTTACTCAAGTATATTTATTTTATGAAAATTGCTATTATCCAATTTTGTTATATACAAAACGAGAAAATCCGGTATACATACGACACCATTGCTACCAAATCAGGTGGCGAAAATGTTTAGTTGTCAAACTAATAGCACTGATCTTCCCATGATTAGTAAAAGAAAAAAATATATATGCTTTAGATGCGCGTAATTTTTTAATTGGTATCTTTTAGAATTGATATGAAGAAGTGCTCAATATAGCTTAAGTGTGCTTATGTTAGTGGAGATTCGCATTTCTGTTGGCCTTCTGGCGCGTTTAACTCTTGTTTATAATGCATACATCTATAACGAGGCTTTCATTAATGACTACAGTGTTGAAACCAAAGGGCTTTACGGTGATCATGTAATTTTAACTTAATATTTTGGGGAGATTAAATGTAGTTTTAAGACCAATTTCCAAGCTGTCATGGGCTTGTAAGCTTCAAGTTATGGCATTTAATGAAAAAAGTAAGTTTTGCCTATGCTAATGAGTCCTCAAATAGTTGAGACATACTACAGGAAAACTTCATTAAGAGATTTCCTTGAAGTCTTTTCAAATGGGTTATGGGTTTGTATTAAATATTTTTTTTTTTTGTTTTTTTAAAGAAACCCTGGAAAATCAGTTTTCAAGTGTTTTCGGTACCACTGCAAATAAGATACCGTAAATTCTACACTAATTTTCTTGACTTTTGAATAATGTATTACATATATTTACGAGTCAGTACTGTACTTTAGTTTACCGTTTCAAATGTTGTAGGGATACAATAATGTTGAATGTTTTCCTCCCGTAATTTTTCTGCAAAATCAAATGAGTTCCTTGAACTTGTACAAAATTCTTATAATACATAATTTTTGGCATTAAAACAACGAATAAATCGGGGGTTTTATAAGAAACCCATAATGAACTGAAATATTTCAGCCGCGAAATCTTAGACTGAACTTGGAACCCTCTGATCTTGCTCTACACATGTACCAGTCATAAATAAAAAAAAAATTAGTTTCAATTTGGTGGCCATGTTTTAATTGACCATGTAGTATATTATTATTTAAAATCGTTCAATTCGGACACCGTCAATAGTCACTTGTTCAAAATGGTTGGTATTTGGTAATCCAGTATTTTAGTAAGTTTCGTTACATACTTAAATATAAATGCTAATATACCAAATACGTCATAATCTAATTATGGTCACGTGACCTTTTAGTAAACTAAAAGTGCCAATTCGAACACGGCCTAAGGAAGACCATCTTTGGTGAACCCAATATTTACCCTAGTGAGACTGTTACTTCCAACATACAGACGTATTTATCGCGTCGCGCCTGTAAGAGGGCGACCAGAGTTAGAAGCGTGAATGCCTTTATAAGCTGTTGCCCTGATGGTCTGAATATATTAGTCACTACACACGAACTATATGACATGACTAATTTTTGGGCAATGAAGGGTTGAGGGGTTGAGGGATTTTCTTCGAGTCTACGCTAAGTCGGGAGGGTTATCTCAGAGTCTACGCTAAGTCGGGAGGGTTATCTCAGAGTCTTCCCAAATATGATATATGGCCATTTAATCACCAATGCGAACTTATAAGCATATTTGGCCGTAATTCCCGAACCATTTAAGGTGTAGTCATCAAATTCATATCATAGGCATCGTCACCAACAAACAAAATTAACAAATGGCCATTTAAGCCCTAAGCGAACTTTTAAGCATAGTTGGCCGTAATTCCCGAACCGTTTAAGATGTAGTCGTCAAATTCATATCAAAGGCATCAACGCAGACAAGGAATATTAGCACATGGTCATTTAAGCCCTATGCGAACTTATAAGTATAGTTGGACGTATTTCCCGAACCGTTTAAGATGTGATGTAGTCGTCAAATTCATATCATAGACATCGATGCAGACAAGGAAAATTGTCAAATGGCAATTTAACCCATATGCGAACGTATAAGCATAGTTGGCTATAATTCCCGAACCATTTAAGATGTAGTCATCAAATTCATATCACAGGCATCGATGGAGACAAGGAGAATTAACAAATGGTCATGCGAACTTATAAACATAATTGGCAGTAATTCCCGAACCGCTTAATATGTACTCATCAAATTCATAACATTGGCATCGCTGCGAATAAGAAAAATTAACAAATAGTCATTTAAGCCCTATGCGAACTTATAAGCATAGGTGGCCGTAATTCCCGAAACATTTAAGATGTAATCGTCAAATTCATAACATTGGCATCGACGCAGACAAGGAAAATTAACAAATAGTCATTTAAGTGCTATGCTAACTTATAAGCATAGTTGATCATAATTCCCGAACCATTTAGGGTACAACCAGAAAATACAAAACATAGGAAATAGGGTGTCATCCGGGTCTTCCCTGATATTCCGACTGGCCCCTACATCACACTCTTGCAGGGGATGTTCTCCGAGTCTTTCCTTATCCCTGCCATGTCACCCGAATGGCCCCTACATCATACTCTTGCAGGCAGATTCTCCGGGTCTTCCCAAATCCCTACCATGTCACCCGACTGTTCCGTATGTAATGGGTTATCTCAGAGTATTCCCAAATACTATTACCATTTAATTCATTCCTACTAGATCATATACTTCATGCTCTCGCATTTCAAGCATGAGGTTGTCTCAGACATCACACGCTAGCATTCCAGGCTGGGAGGATTATCTCAGAGTCTTCCCCAGTTGCCGTGACGCGAGGCATAACATAAAGGACGTCGCAATGGCACTTGGTGTAACATAAAGAAAGTTTCCGAACACTACAACGATGCACACACCCTAACATAAAGGATGACACTGAACACTGTGACAAAGCACGCATAGCATAACATAAAGGGTGCTACCATACACTTCAATGACACATGCATTTTAATATAAAAGGGTGGCACCAAACACTTCAACGATGCACGCCACCTAACATAAAGGGCGATTTAAGCCCTACAAGCAAAGGTGCGCATAAGTTCACTATTGTATCGTGTAAGATACATTCGACAACTTCATAACATCACTCCTGTCATCTCGAAAGGGTTAAATCTTCCCAAAATTAGATTAAAATTTAAGTCCTTCCTACAAAATATACATCACACTCTGCAGGCCAGGACCGGGAGAGTTATCTCAGGGTATTTCCAAACATATGCATGTAGGTTATCTCAGAGTCTTCCTAACCATACACAATGATAAAGTATTAAAAGCAACACACACTTCTATGTAAACAATGGCAGGAATAATCACATCACTTCTTTAACATATCATTTTCATATGCCTACAATGCGAAGAGACATATAAAGCATAAATGTAAGCTACCACTGTAATAAAGAGAGAGAACTACACCGCACATAAAGGGGCCTAATAGGTTATGTGAAACTCTCACAGGTATAACATAAAGGGCGCTGTCGCACACAACAATACAGAAGCCTAACATGTCTCGAAAGCATCTTGACACTAACAAAGCTGACATAAAGGTCACAGCTGTTGCATCTGTGTGAATTTATATGTGTATATATATAAGTATAGGATAGGATAACCGACTCAGTGGCTATTCAAACTTCGAAGAGTGAACAGAGCTGTTTTTTCTACGATGGGAAATAATCGAGAAGGTTTTTTATGTCGTTACAGTAAGAAGACTTTTTCTCAAAGCTGTCTTTCTCTTCGACACGAGACTGGCGGCCAAAAAAATATGAAATGTATTATCTTATCATGTGAAAAATGCAAATCATCTTTTCGAAGACTGTGACGCAGGTACCGCCACTGTCGAGGACAGGGTGGCTTATCTGGTCAGAGTTAATGTCCTCCATGCACCGACTAAAAAGTGCTTGGAGGTTGCGGGTATTATAATGAGGTAGACTATCACTGTTGTATTTTGAAGTACGAATATATTGTCTCGTATATATTCACAAATACACAACATCAAAACTTTCGAGGTGCGGTACTGTCATAATTTGTTTACTCGTATTCACGGGGCGAATTCGTGGTTGAGTGGGGCTTCTTTGGACGAAGAATTCTATACTTAACTCAGCAGTGAGTGTGGGTAGGCTGTCATCTGGGAATGAGTTCCAGCGAAGTGGTAGGCCGTGGAAGCCGGCCCGCCGGTGCTGATTCTCCCTGGGCTGCTGTTCGGACTCGTACTCACGTCTTCTCACGATTTCTTCCCGCAACTCTTCCCTTGGCTCGGTGATGATCAACTGTTTTTATATGACTGACCCCTTAATGATGCGGCTGACGGACGTGGCCATGTTCCGATATCCCGGCCCTGGTAACTGTTGTACTGACTTACTCTCTGCTCAAACTGACGTCTCTCGGCGGTGGAGATGAACTAACAACTGCCCCGATATGACTGCCTGACGTACCCGATATCACTGACCCCCTCCTATTCTTGGAAAGGGTTTTTTTTTTTACACGCCAGCTGCTGCCCTGAATCGGCGGCACATGGCGCATTTTAGGGGGGGAAGGGGGTAAGAGGGGTGAAGTGGAAGAACACCTAACAAGCCGTCCAACACATGTGTCCTCGTTTCTGAAGGTTTGGAGGGGCGGGGCGGGGGTAATACCTCGGCACTAATACATCTCGTCAGGTATTTCTGCCGTGGTGCGTATTTACTGCGTTCAGGCGAACTACACGTGATAATTTGCTGATAACTCGAAAAAGCCCTGCACTCCACAGATCTCGCGGCGGGCAATAGGTGTCTTTGGTGAAGGGGGTGAAGGGGGAAGGCCTACACTTCAGCTCCACGTTTACCGGAATTTTCCACCTGCCTGTGGTACCACATGCCGTCTAGAAGGCGCCTAGTGAAGTGCGCGAGGCGGGGGTGGTGTGAGTGGGTGATGGATGTGAGCCAACGGCGTTCCTTAATCCCTAAACAAGCATGCGACAATTCCCCCCTTATCTCTTCGACTTTGGCTCACTCTGTATCAAAAATCGCGGGTTTCTGCGAAGTTTTGCTTCTGAAGACTAAGCTATGCTGTGTTCTTTGTGCCTTGCGCTACGTATTTTTCTCCGGGGCGGCTATCGGCCCGGGCTCTCGCTTATCAGGCTGCCCGCTGTCTCACCTCCCGGCGTGAGCTCTATGTTGACAGGCGTGGTTCTGCGCGTAACAAGGGCCTAACACTCCGGCTTTGCGGGGTTTATCATACACAAAGTTTTCTATTCACAAAAACCTACGCATTTCTTCTGGGTTCTACTCCTGCGGACGACCGCTTGCTACTGTACATTTCTAACTGCTGGCTAACTATTTGACTCGCTAAATACTTAGGGCGATACAATTCTGGACTAATTTAAACTTTTCTAGTACCACACCTCGGACTCTCAGTACATTATACCTTCACTTTCTTACATAGTTACTTACCAATTTACATGGTACAAATGACATGGTTACACAACATGACCTTCACAATTACCTCCTACCTTATTGGTTCTTCTGGCTTCGGTTTCCTCGTAAATCGGAATACCCTCTTGATGATGCAAACAAACAGTGGGCTGATGGCCTGTAATTATTGCCCAACTGGCAATTGTTTTACGTTTTGGTGACAGGAATTAATTAATTTTTTTTACGTTACACACAACTTCCACAGGTTGTCCAAAGAAAGAAAAAAACACTCATATTCTAGGTTGGTAACTGTTCAATGGTTCACTACTACTGGCTGGCACACAGCCCGTTTTTACAAATGTCTGACGAAAAAAACAAAGCACCCTGACAAATGTTACGTTTTTACTTTATGATGACACATAGTTCGTGAAAAGAAAAAAAATTAGACTCTTGACTGTCTCTCGGCTGTGGCCGCGGCGTTTGCCGTTAGGCCAATTGTAAACATAAACTGTCTCTCGGAAAAAAAAACTTACAACATGGAACTTGCATGAAAGTACACTCAGGCACACTTGAATGTTGCGTCTAAGTCTTTTGACTGCAGGTCGGAATACACTGTTCACTGTAGACGGTCCTTGTCGCACTTAAATTGTTTAGCAGGTTGTATAACCTGACCTAGTTTTCTCCGCGGATGGCATGGGTACACTTACCCGAGAGTCTGTGTCTGGCTGTGGGGCGATGTCTTCTTGCACCTGGCACTGGAACCTGGATGTGTCTCGGCATCCGTGGTGGTGATGAGGGGGTGAGGGGCCACCTCACTTCCTCTCTTTCTGTGGACTTACTGGACTGCTGTGTTGCAGGCCCGTTCTCGGCGCGTGACTGCTGTTTCCCGGTTCGTTGCTTGGTTGGTGCACTTCGCTTCTCGTCTACTGTCTATTCTGCGTCCACTCATCTTCCTGCCCGCCCTTGTTCTTCGTGTCTTCGCTGTCGCCTGTTCTATGTCCATGCATTTTCCCGTGCGTCATCGCTCTCACTCGTTTGTCTGACCTTCGCCCGCTTGTACTTTGCTGGACGGTAATCGCGTCTCTGGTGCGCTGCCTCTTGAGCGCGGCGACATTTCTTATCGGCTAGCGCGCTTCACACCTCGTTATCGCTCCCGACAGCGCTGTGGCTCAGGCGTATTATCTTTCGGCTCGGGATTTCTTATCCCGTCTCTGACTTGCTGCTGCCTTATCTCTCTACCTCGGTGTGTATTAAAGGAGATAACGCGCGCGCTCGGCGCTGTGTGTATTAAAGTAGACAACACAAAGGGCTGTGTTACTTCACGATTTTTATTACTGTTATCGGTTATCTTCCTGACCTGGGTCACTGTCCCCGTGACCTAGTGACCCACTGCCGGTCAGTGGCCTAGCTATTCACTTCTGTGCGCGTTTGAGGCTTAATTTACTAGTCGGTTCGGCGTGGAATTTCATCCTTACTGGCCGCGCGTTTTTCTACTTCTCCTGTCATTTACAGTCACCCTCCTGCAGGGTACTAATGACTTAACTGACTATCGGTAGGCGCGGAATTGTATCCTAGCCCGCCTACCCCACGTCATTTCTCACTGAGCCAGTGGAAATGACTTCCCTTACCGCTCCTCGCTCGCTTTGCTTCTGTCTTTTCGCTAGACCCGCTCCTCGCTCGAAATTCGCGCCACATTATTGCCAGCCATTGTGCAATGGGCTGTTGTGGCCTACTCCCCCGCTCCCCGCTACTGCTTCGGTCTCTCCCGCCTCGTTTCCGCTCTCGAACTCGTTCCTGCGCTTCTCGGTTCTCGACTGGGCGCCAAAGGGGTTTGGGAGACTCCCCTTAAGTCTTTGGGTTCTTCCTTACTAGCTCGGTATACTTCGGTATGTTCCGCCTGACTAGTTCGGCAATCTGGTACATGTGAGATCTCTTTAATCGGGTATACTGGTATAGTCTGGTTCTTTGATACTGTCTGTATAGACGTATCTGCACCCCACGGTTGGGAAGCCAAAACTAACTTGACGCAGGTACCGCCACTGTCGAGGACAGGGTGGCTTATCTGGTCAGAGTTAATGTCCTCCAGGCACCGACTAAAAAGTGCTTGGAGGTTGTGGGTATTATAATGAGGTAGACTATCACTGTTGTATTTTGAAGTACGAATATATTGTCTCATATATATTCACAAATACACAACATCAAAACTTTCGAGGTGCGGTACTGTCATAGTTTGTTTACTCGTATTCACGGGGCGAATTCGTGGTTGAGTGGGGCTTCTTTGGACGACGAATTCTATACTTAACTCAGCGGTGAGTGTGGGTAGGCTGTCATCTGGGAATGAGTTCCAGCGAAGTGGTAGGCCGTGGAAGCCGGCCCGCCGGTGCTGATTCTCCCTGGGCTGCTGTTCGGACTCGTACTCACGTCTTCTCGCGATTTCTTCCCGCAACTCTTCCCTTGGCTCGGTGATGATCAACTGTTTTTATATGACTGACCCCTTAATGATGCGGCTGACGGACGTGGCCGTGTTCCGATATCCCGGCCTTGGTAATTGTTGTACTGACTTACTCTCTGCTCGAACTGACGTCTCTCGGCGGTGAAGATGAACTAACAACTGCNGGTTCCGATATCCCGGCCTTGGTAACTGTTGTACTGACTTACTCTCTGCTCGAACTGACGTCTCTCGGCGGTGGAGATGAACTAACAACTGCCCCGATATGACTGCCTGACGTACCCGATATCACTGACCCCATCCTATTCTTGGAAAGGGGTTTTTATACACGCCAGCTGCTGCCCTGAATCGGCGGCACATGGCGCATTTTAGGGGGGGAAGGGGGTAAGAGGGGTGAAGTGGAAGAACGCCTAACAAGCCGTCCAACACACATGTCCTCGTTTCTGAAGGTTTGGAGGGGCGGGGCGGGGGTAATACCTCGGCACTAATACATCTCGTCAGGTATTTCTTCCATGGTGCATATTTACTGTGTTCAGGCGAACTACACGTGATAATTTGCTGATAACTCGAAAAAGCCCTGCACTCCACAGATCTCGCGGCGGGCTATAGGTGTCCTTGGTGAAGGGGGTGAAGGGGGAAGGCCTACGCTTCAGCTCCACGTGTACCGGAATTTTCCACCTGCCTGTGGTACCATGTGCCATCTAGAAGGCGCCTAGCGAAGTGCGCGAGGCGGGGAAGGTGTGAGGGGGTGTTGGATGTGAGCCAATGGCGTTCCCTAATTCCTAAACCTGCATGCGACAACTGGATAGCTTAAAAAGGCATAGTGCAACATGCAAAGCTCTCCTTCCTACACAGGTCAATAATTATTTAAAGAGAATAGAGCAAATTTTTGATGGGAAGGTATCCGCAAAAGAAAAATCCGAACCATCTACATCATTAAAGTCATCATACCCTACTATGAAAACAATGGCTGGAACAGGCACAACTCCTAGACATCCATGCCATTACTGTAACAGTACATTTGCATATGCCTGCAATGCGAAGACACATATAAAGCATAAATTCAAGCTGAATCCATATCGCACAGGCTATCGATGTCATATATTCCAAGGTATGTTCACTCGTATAGATAGTTTAAACATACATATGAAAAAGTGCAAAGATCTTGTTTCTCTACATGCTAAGCAACACAGCGCATTGTCAATGTTACAAAATTGTGACGATCATATGTCTGCTCTACAAAGTATTGATACGCCTTCATCACCAACTTCTGACCTTCATGTGAATAATGAACACAATCCTTCACCAATGCATAGGAAACATTGTCGCAAATGCAGTAAGATCTATAGTAAAAGTAGCAACGCACATCGACATGAGAGATGTAAAACGGTGTGTGGCGGTGGAGAGACATTAGCTGAATATATGTTTACAGGACACATAAAAAAACTTAAATCCCACTGGCGAAATATGAAGATTTGAACATATATATGTGAAATTGATGGAATCGCCATAGTTGTTATTCGAATTTCAAAGGTGGAAGTAAAGGTGGAAAATATGTCAGAAAGTAATTTGTGCTGTTTCTGCAAGAAACCATTTACTAAGAGCTGTCATGCTCGTCGACATGAAACTGCTTTTTCTATGAACATGAAGCAATCTAGCTTAAAATGTGAACAGTGTAAGTCTCAATTTGGACGACGCGATAACTTAAAAAGACTTCTTGCAATGTGTAAGGTACTCTCTCTTCTGTGTCAGCTAAGAGACGCAGCGTATTGCATACATGTGTAAAAACATGTGAAGGGCAGACACGTGCTGCATTGGATACGGGCGCGCTGCCATCATCGTCAACATCTGACCTGGACATGAACAGTTTACCACAGGCATCAAGATATTTATGTCACTACTGCAAAAAGACCTTTAGTAAAAGTAGCAGTGCTCACCAACATGAGAAATCTGGAAAATGTTTGAAGAAGACGAAATGGGCTCCATATAGTACTAGTTGCTATAAGTGTGGTCGTGAATTCAAATGTTATGAAGTAACACGTGTTCCAGACAGCATGCGATTCGAAATACACGACCATCGTGTAAAACTATGTCGTGAGACGCATTTCAACCATACCAAAGTGTGTACATATAAAACACCTACACCTGTATCTCCTGTAAACTTACCAAATGAGAATGGGCTCATACTGAAAGAATCTGCATTCCGAGGTCTTATGAAGATGTATGTTGCATCTTATTCATCAGACATGGTGGATGATATTTGTACATATCTTAAGCATATGAAACAGAATATTGTAGATCAACTTACATGCGAGATGAAAAAACAAGGTGCATTAAAATATATTATATGGCTGGAATGTAAATATACCACACCAGAACCACACGAAGATGAATATAGCGACAGAGACTTCAAGACCTCAACTGTACCTCTGTATAACACACGCAAAATTGAAGACAGCGTTGAAAATAGTATACATTTAATAATTTTTTTTTCGTCTCGAAAATTTTTTTTAAGAAACTATATTAATGTTGGTATCAAATGTTCAGAACGGAATTTTTTTTAAACCTTGCTTTCCATAATTCTGCATTTTAATTAACTGTTCGAATAACCCTAAACAACATACATAACTCTTAAACTGCACACACCACACTCTCCAGACTCACATCAATCGAAAGAGCACCCCAAATAACTATAGGAATATACTATCTTCATTGGTCTGTCTGGCCAATTTAAGACGCGATAAATGGAAAGCTAAATAATGAGTTCGTGGAGACAATCTTAAGTAAAATTAAAACCCTAATTTTTTGCAAACTATTTATCCGATTTAAATGATCAACATATCGTTGGATTCCCCTTAAATTTATATATAATGTGACATATAAGTGGATCGGATTAAGATAGATATTCGAAAGAAATATCGGAAAAAGCCAAAAATTAACCGAAGTATTATCTCTATCTTAGAAACTGCTAACACCACACTCACCAGACTAATTTCAATCGAAACAGCGCCCCTGAAACTCTAGGAATATGCTATCTTTAGTGGCCAGTCTGGCCAAAATAAGACACCAGAAAAGTAAAATAAAATAATGAGTTAATTGAATTGTCATTTTTCATCAACATAAAACCCTTATTTCTCGCACACATTTAATCCAATTCTAATGATCGACATATCTATGGATTCCCCTTTGAAATCTCTAAAATACGATTTAGAAAAAGTATTCGAATTGGTAAAAAAGTTTTACGTTATATCAAAAAATTCCAGAAATCAACCAAGGGGGAACCCTGCAAAAAAAAATTGTTTCACCCAGAATTTTTTTTTTTTTGGAAACTATATCAATTATGATATCAAACTGTTCAGAATGGAATTTCTTTTAACCTCTTACAATCCATAATCCTGCATTTAAATTTACTGTCCGAATAACCCTAATTAACATACCTTCCTCATAAAGTGCCAACACCACACTCTCCAGACTCATTTCAATCGAAAGAGCACCCCGAAAACTATAGGGATATACTATCTTTATTAGTCCATCTGGCCAAATTAAGGCACGATAAATAGAAAACTAAATACTGAGTTTGTGGGGGCAATCTTAAGTGAAATTAAAACCACCATTTATCGCAAAACTATGTATCCGATTTAAATGATCGACGTATCGATCGATTACCCTTAAAATTATANTTAAAATTATCTATAATTTGACATGCAAGTGGATCGAATTAAGATAGAAATTCGAAACAAATTTCGTAAAAAGGAAAAAAATACCCAAATAATTATCTCTATCTCAGAAACTGCTAACACCACACTCACCAGACTAATTTCAATCAAAAGAGCACCCCGAAAACTATAGGGACATACTATCTTTATTAGTCCATCTGGCCAAATTAAGACACGATAAATGGAAAACTAAATAATGAGTTTGTGGGGGCAATCATAAATGAACTTAAAATCATCATTTCTCGCAAAACTATGTATCCGATTTAAATGATCGACGTATCGATTGATTCCCCTTAAAATTATCTATAATTTGACATGCAAGTGGATCGAATTAAGATAGAAATTCGAAACAAATTTCGTAAAAAGGAAAAAAATACCCAAATAATTATCTCTATCTCAGAAACTGCTAACACCACACTCACCAGACTAATTTCAATCAAAAGATCACCCCTGAAAACTGTAAGAATATGCTTTCTTTATTGGCCAGTCAGGCTAAATTAAGACCCCAGAATAGGAAAATTAAAAAATGTGTTTCTGGAATTGGAATTTTCAGTGAAAATAAAAACCTTATTTCTCGCACTTCTTTTATCCGATTTTAATGATCGACATACCATTGCATTACACTTTAAATTTTCTAAAATATTATTTAGTAAAGAATTCGAAATTGTGAAGAAATTTTACTATATATCAAAAAATACCAAAAACAATTAAGGGGTCCCCCAGTAAAAAAATTTTTTTTTTTTTTTCGGAAATTAATTTTAAAGAAACTATATCAATGTTGGTAAAGAACTGTTCAGAATGGTATTTCTTTTAAGCTCTTACATTTCCATAATTCTGCATTTTAATTTACTGTCCGAATAACCCTAAATAACATACCTAACTCTTAAACTGCTAACACCACACTCTTCAGACTCATTTCAATCAAAAAAGAACCCCCAAAAACTATAGGAATATACTTTCTTTTTTGGTCTGTCTGGCCAATTAAGATGCGATGAATGGAAAACTAAATAATGAGTTCGTGGAGGCAATCTTCAGTGAACTTAAAACCCTCATTTCTCACAAACTATATATCCAATTAAATGATTAAATTTTGTTGGATTCCCCTTAAAATTATATATAATATGACATATAAGTGGATCAGGTTAAGACATAAATTCGAAAGATATATCGGCAAAAGCCAAAAATTAACCAAAGAATTATCTCTATCTCAGAAACTGCTAACACCACACTTAACCAGACTAATTTCAATCGAAGGAGCACGCCTGAATTCTGTAGGATAATGCTATATTTATTGACCAGTCTTGCCAAATTAAGAAACCAGAAAAGGAAAATTAAATAATGAGTTCATGGGATTGTCATATTTAATGATCATAAAACCCTTATTTCTCGCACACCTTTTATCCTATTCTAATGATCGACATACCTATGAATTCCCCTTTAATTTCTCTAAAATATGATTTAGTAAAGAATTCGAATTGGTAATAAAGTTTTAAGATAAATCAAAAAATGGCAAAAATCAACCAAGGGGTCCCCCTGCTAAAATAAATTTTTTCGTCTCGGAAATTTTTTTTAAGAAAGTATATCAATGTTGGTATCAAACTGTTGAGAACGGAATTTGCTTTTAAACTCTTACAATCCACAATTCTGCATTTTAATTTACCGTCTGAATAACCCTAAATAACATACCTAACTCTTAAATTGCTATCACCACGCTCTCCAGGCTCATTTCAATCGAAAGAGCACCCCCGAAAACTATAGTAGGTGATGTTATTCCCGTATTGCGTACACTTATGGTAAAACCATGGGAAGCCCGCGAGTGCAGTATCGAGTATCCATTCAAATTATTTACTTTCAAGTCAGTGAACTGTTGCGTACCCGGTCGAATTCCGTTTAACATATCCAAGTTCAAGTAAATTGTTCCGTATAGCGTATCCAAGTGTGGTTTTATTTAAAAACCTAAAAGTTTTCAATAAGGAAAACGTACAATGGTGTGTGAGTGGTGTAAAATCACCATGTTGAACGCTCGGAAATTGATTTATTACTCACCGGACGTAAACACATTGCCTCGACGAGCATGACATCCTTAAACCGCCAATACAGTGTAGAGGATGCAGAAAAGGCGAAGCCAATCTCGTGGACAATCGAGGTTTGTTTTACTGGTGTCAACAGTGCATGGAGAATAGCACAAAATGTAATTTTAAAGTGTCGGCAAGACAGGGCAGTTTCGTGGGTGATTCAAATTTGTCGCCGGCTAGTTCATCGAGTTGTGTTTATGTGGTGCCTGATCACGTATCCCCGACAGCAGACTGTAAACGAGCTTCATTGCTTGGGTAAGACAGTCGTCGCCTGGTCGGATTTCTGCCGCCAAGTGTGCATAGACTGGGTGTTAACTTACAGGCAAAGAATCGGCGGGCCTGGCAAAATAGTCGAGATAGACGAATCAAAGTTGGGTAAGCGTAAAAATCGCAAGGGACGAAAAGTTCATGGCCAGTGGGTTTTCGGCGGTGTGGAGAGAGGCGATCCAACTTATATCTTCCTGGTGCCGGTGGAAAAGAGGAAGGCCGCGACTTTATTCAAATGTATTCGTGAATGGATCGTGCCTGGCACGACGATAATTTCAGACTGTTGGCGAGGTTACAGTAACTTGGACATGCACGGCTATCGTCACCTGCAATTAAATCACCGGAAGGAATTTGTGTGCAGTGAAAAGAGTGGAATAGTTAACACCCGAAACAAACTAAAGTTGAGGCAAGGCGAAGCTTTAATAGTACACACACAAAACATCGAACGGAGTTGGTGTTCGGTGAGGAATAGCATTCCGTGTTTTGGTAGACGGGAAAAGTCGTGGGCCGGTTACTTGGCAGAATACATTTGGAAAAAGAACCACCCATACGGGCAACGACTGCACTCTTTTCTAATCCATGCAGCTGCAATGCATGAGGAGACTCGTCACGAAGGAGATGAAGGCCGTTCTCTTTTCGAAAGGTAAATTATTCGCATTTGTACAAAAACTAAATAAACGGATAAATGAAAAGTTTATTATCATTTTCAGATACATACAAGGATGAGTGAAACAAAGCGTTAAAATGAAAATTACTTGCTATTTATGTCAGTTTAAATTTAGGTGACTTATATAAAATTAAATTGCTATTTTTGTGGTTTATGCTTAAAATGTATACGAGCAAAAATTTTAAAGTGTGAAATACTTGCTGTTTATGGTGTAGGTTTAAAATGACTTGTTATTTAGGTACGCAATAATTTGGTAGCTCAAGGGAAGCCCCTTTCCGATATATATAATTTTTTTGTACTTGACTAGAAATTTCACAACTGGTTTGGATTTAAAGTAATTGGCTTGTTTGTGTGTGATGTCTGTGACAATGGCTCATTTGAAATTAAAATGACTTGTTATTTTTTAAGTCAGTCTCATTTAAAATTTAAAAGACTGATTTTTTTAGTCAGTTTAAAGTGTAAACAAATTTTGCTAGTAAAAGATTCAAATGTTATTGACTGGTAGTGTGCGGTGTCTGTTTTAAATAACAATAAGTAGTTATTTGCTTCAGTTTAAAGATGGAATGTCTCTTTATTTAGTTGCGCAATACATTGGTAGCACAAGGGAGGCCCAATTCAGACCCCCCTTGCCGATATATATTCAACTTTTTTGTACTTGATTAGGAATCTCACAACTGGTTTTACCAGTAAAAAATTAAAGTATGATTGGCTGTTTGTAGTGTCTGCTGAAAATTAAAATGTTACTTGTTTGTTATTTGCATCAGTTTAAAGTGTAAACGAGTTTTGCTAGTAAAAATATTAAAGTGTGTGTTACTTGCTATTTGATATGTATTCAACTTTTGTTCCTAACTAGGAATCTCACAACTGGTTTAGTTTCGACAATTAACATCAGAATAAACAGTAGTTGGTTTTACCAGTAAAAAATTAAAGTGCAAAAGGTAACTTAGCATTTGTAAAAAAAATAAACATATAAACGAAAAGTATATACACTGAGGTGACAGAAGTGATGGGATAGCAATATGCAAATATACAGATGGCAGTAGCATCGTGTACTAAATGTATAAATGGGCAGTGCATTGGTTGGGTTTTCATTTGTATTCATGTGTTCCATGTGAAAAGGTTTCTGACGTGATTATGGCCGCACGACGGGAATTAATAGACATTGAATGCGGAATGGTAGTTCGAGTTCAACGCATGGGACATTCCATTTCAGAAATGGTTAGGGAACTCATTATTCCGAGATCCACAGTGTCAAGAGTGTGCCGAGAATACCTAATTTCTGGCATAACCTCCCACCATGGACAACGCAGTGGCCGACCGCCTGCTCTAATGACCGGACCAAAGCCGTGTGTGCACAATTGTCAGTGTTAACAGACAAGCAACACTGTGTGAAATAACCGCAGGAATCAATTTGGAACTCACGACAGACGTGTCCATTAGGACAGTGCGACGAAATTTGGCTGCACTGGGCTATGCCAGCAGAAGACGGACTCGAGTGCCTTTACTAACAGCACGACATCGCCTGCAACGCCTCTCCTGGGATCGTGACCATATCGGTTGGACCCTAGATGACTGGAAAACCGTGACTTAGTCAAATGATTCCTGTTTTCAGTTGGTAAGAACTGATAGTAGGGTACGAGTGTAGCGCAGACCCCAGGAATCCAAGGACCGAAGTTGTCAACAAGGAACTCTTAAGCTGGTGGTGGCTCCATAATGGTGTGGACTGTTTTTACATGGAATGGACTGGGTCCTCTGGTCCAACTGAACGGATAATTGACTGGAAAGGGTTATGTTCAGCTACTTGGAGACCTCTTGCAGCCATTCATGAACTTCATTTACCCAAACAACGATGGAGTTTTTATGGATGACAATGCGCCATGTCACCGGGACACAACTGTTCGCGATTGGTTTGAAGAACATTCTGGACAATTCCAGCGAATGATATGGCCACCAAGATCGCCCGACATGAATCCCATTGAAAATTTATGGGGCATTATCGAGACGTCAGTTCGTGCACAGAATCCTGCACCGGCAACACTTTCGCAATTATGGATGTCTATAGAGGCAGCATTGCTCGTTATTTCTTCCAGGGACTTCCAATGACTTGTTGAGTCCATGCCACGTCGAATTACTGCACTTCGCCGGGCAAAAGGAGGTCCGACGCGATATTAGGAGGTATTCCATGACTTTTGTCGCCTCAGTGTATA
>NQII01000174.1:633542-734965 GCA_002778355.1 Clitarchus hookeri | reverse complement strand
TGTTTTTTTTTTTTTTAGGTTACATAGGTCAAGTTCTTCGCCTCGCTATCTCGGTGAATCCAGTTGCCGAAATTATTTTTTCTTTCTGAAAACAAAAAAAAATTCAATGTTATGTACAGATGTATTTTTTTCGCCTGGGGTATGTGTCACGATCGGCCACTACAAACACTCACTTAGGTTTTCTGATGATAAACCCATTTGAACTCATGATTTTTGACATTGGGTCGTATGTGATGTACGACCCATCATCCCAATTCTCTTCCGAACAATTAATGTTGGAGGAGGGGAAGGGGGAGGGAGAGACAAGGGCAAAGAAGATTCTACAAATGCGGGTAGTGGAGATCCTGTAGTCTTGGTTGCCATCTCCACAGCTGTCCTACATTTATATAGGTGCCTCTCCATTCTCGATTGTAAAATCATATGCGATCCCTTAAGAGGGCACTGTACGAAGGGGTCTTGCGGGTCCTCGTATATATTTGACCTAAAATGCAAAACCATCATGGACCACTATACTAGTCGATCGTAGCTAAAAAAAACTAGCTTAAAATAAAGAAAAGGTGTATATGTTACATATGTTGGTAAGAGTTCCTTTTGTTGATCGACTGATGATCTNCCCCCCACAATGCAACCAAAGTTATTTGTTTCTTCTTTTGTAATCCATTTGGTAAATAAAAAAAAGAAGGGGTTAAGATTATGGAGGACTTGGAAGAGCCTTACACAACACTCACGAGTACAGAGACATGGTATATTATGTTTAAGCTTGTGAAGCGTGTGTCGTTTACTGTTGGCATCATCGACATATTTAAATCGCGACTACAAAGGCGTGGATTGCATAACATTCATCAAAAACGAACAAAATGAAAGATCCTTGCACAACACTGGTGAGTATGATCATCATTTAAAGTTGGGTGACTTGCTATTTGCATCAGTTTCAAATTAAGGTGATTTGTTATTTGCATTAGTTTAAAATGTAAACAATTTCCACTACTAAAAAATTAAAGTGTTGATGTCTAACTGTTTATGGTATCAGTTTAAAGTTGGGTGATTTGTTTAATTTTAAAATGTGATTGACTTGCGATATGTAATGTCATATTAAAGAGTGAATGTCTGTTTATTTAATTGCGCAATAATTTGGTAGCACAAGGGAGGCCCAATTCATACCCCTCTTGCCGATATATATTCATTTTTGTGTACTTGACTAGAAATCTCACAATTGGTATAGTTTAAAATTACAATGGCAATGTGTGGTATCTGTTATAATAGCTAATTTAAAATTAAAATGTGATTAGCTTGCTGTGTGTGGTGTCTGTTTAAAATGAATGTGTTGGCGTGGTACATGAGTCGTTATTATGTCAGTTTAAAGTTTAAATGAGTAGTTGTTTTAATCTGTAAAACTAGGATGGCTGAGTGCAAACTTGCAAACTTGCAATTGCAATACCAAGCCAATATTCACAAAGTGTTGCACAACTTTCAGTAGAATGAACAAAACGAAAAAGCCTGTGCATTTAAATAAGCCTGTGATTTCCTCTTGGCATCACCAACCTACTTCAATTTAGAGTGCAGAGACATGACGGCCCTGGAGGGTGTATAAAATCAACAACTTAAAAAAAAACCAACAAAACGAAAGAGCCTCGTGAGTGCAGACACCTTGACGTTACACAACACTTTCCTTTCACCAACCTACTTAAATCTCGAGTGCAGAGGCGTGACAGCCCTGGAGGGTCTATAAAATCTACAACTTAAAAAAAAACCAACAAAACTAAAGAGCCACACGACTGCAAAGAGAGAGGTGAGTTACACAGCACTTTCCTTTCACCAACCTACTTAAATCTCAAGTGCAGAGGCGTGACGGCCCTGGAGGGTCTATAAAATATACAACTTTCAAAAAAACCAACAAAACGAAAGAGCATCGCGAGTGCAAAGAGAGATGCGAGTTACACAGCACTATTTCCAGCCTTCCTCGTGACATGCTAACATTTGTGGACACCTTGGAGTTGCACAGCGTTCATTAAAACGAACAAAGCAAAAGATCCTTGCACAAACTCGTGATTCTGAGGCATTAATACATGAAATGCATTAATTATAATCTCTCACTGTAAGCCAGTGAAAGCTTTAGAGTTTCCATGTCTTCATATTTTTTAACTGATTATTATTTACACAACTCATTTTACTAGCTGGTTATTGGTTTTGGATTAAAAATGTAAATGAGTCGTTGTTGGGTACGCAATAGGAAATTTTTTATCAACAAGTCACTTCCGCACGGGGATACGCCCAGGAAAACAAATGGCAAAGTGACAAATTATTCCATTTTCAGTTTGGGTATGCCACAGGAAACAATTAGGTGTTTTTCGAAATGCTTTTTAAAAGGCAAATGGATACGTAAATCTATACAAATGAGGCTTGGTGGCAATTTCCACCTGTCGGTTTAGATATGCAAACCCACCACTTTTCAATTCAGGTTGTTTTTCTAGTGGATACACCCAAGGGAAACAAATGGCAAAGTGACCACTTGTTCCATTTTCAGTTTGGGTACGCCACAGGAAACAATTAGGTGTTGTTCGAAATATTTTTAAAAGGGAACTGAATATGTGGATCTAAACTAATGAGGCTTGGTGGCAATTTCCACCTGTTGGTTTGGATATGCAAACCCACCACTTTTCAATTCAGGTAATTTTTCATGTGGATACGCACAAAGAAACTTTTGGTAAAAACCAGGTAATTACAGGCAGGTTGGATACGCAGGGAGAAATTTTGCATTTGTTTTGGTCTTCTCGGGACTTGCGTTCGATACGAAATAGACGACTTTTTTGGGTGAGTTTTATGTATCATTGGATACATAATATAGTGCGTTTTGGGTGATTTGGATACACAATATGAAATAATCACCAGTTCTTTGGATTTTTTGCCCATAGATCGCATGGTGACCTTTCAAGTTCCAGAGAATTGGAGAAGGAAGAAGAGTTAACAGAGTCGAGTGATGGGGAAGTGACAATTTCAAGTGACGCAGTCCCAGGCCCACATTCCACCGTCCTCGCTCCACATTCCTTTTTAAAGGAATATCCGTAAGTATCGAAAATGTATTTATACAATGATTTTTTTGCATCACTAAAATTACATTTTACTTGAAGAGTACAAAAAGTTTTTTTTTTTTGCCAACAGATACATTCAGATATCACAAAGGCTTAAATCATCAGTCGTCCCCCATCAACCACCCTAAAAAACATCTTCCGATGTCCACCAACAAGGAAGTACAAAACGGAAATCATCACCTGCTACTGGCCATAAAAATTCAAAGAGGCGTTCAAGACCAAGATCGACATCTAACAACCCATAGCATAAAAAAAACACCCTAAACACAAAACCAAAATTATGGGTGACCTTTCTGGTAGTAAATTAAAAGAGACCAGACCCACTCATTATATCTTCGAAAAACTGTTATACTAAATTGCCTGTAATATGATGGAATTTCTTATTGAAATAATTTCGCAATTATATTTTTCATTCTATTTTGTAATTGTTATAATAACATATAACAATGATATCAAGAAATTGTAATGGCAATAAGGTAATAAAAAACAAATATGTTAATGGAACACATTTTATTACTTACCATATCAGTCCTCAGTATTACAAGTACAAATAAAATGACAATTACACCTACACCACTTTCAAATGCACGTATAACTACTATTTATGATATCGACAAACGGTAATGCATTTGTTTTTCAGTAAAATTAATACAAACTATTCGCAATAATATTTTTTAATTATGTTTTATAACATGTAAAAAAATAATAACATAAAAACATACCTGTTAGTAGAACACATTTTACTACCTGTCAATTATTTTCTCTATTCAAATACAAGCACACCACTTTACACAAGTTTTATTGCAAGTTTTTTTATACTTTTTTATTTTTAAAACAGTTTCACACAATTGGTATGTAGATTTGTGTAATAGCAATGTGACCCGCGCTCTCGACCACAGTAGCCGCGTAATATGGGTTAGTTTTCGTGTATCGAATTTACCGAATAGGTTGTCAACAACTGTCGAAACATATTTCATTATAACATCTGCTTATTATTTTTCAAGTTTCAAAAAGTTTTAGCATTAGTAATAAAACTCATTGGAAAAAATTTAAGATTTCTAGACTCTTAGGAGGGCACAATTACAATCAGTTTATGATCTGACCCATAAACTAATTCAATTCCATTCTCAAACGTCCATTAAATGTAAAATTGTCTATAAATTAGGGGTTTGTCAAGTAAAGTTTTATAATTAATTTCATTCACATCCAACGAACCGTTAATTTGGCCATCTTCATTGTCATTTAGACGAACAGTGAATATTATTTGTGAATTTTCGTCCAAAAGATCAGAAATTGTGTTGAATGCTTCAAAATTCAAATGCTTTAAATTCTTAAATATTAACCAAGTAAATACAACAGTGAGAATATTAAGAGTGTACCTTTTAGTAGTTTTAAAACGAATCATACTCACTTCACCTGGCTTGATGATGGATGCCTTTATCGACAATAGTTCTTCATCGGTTAAGCCATATTCATTAGTATTTACAAAATCTGTTTCTATCATAAACTCATTTTCTTGAGATGGGGCCATAGTCGTTGAGATGTAATTTTCCTTTTTTACGTCCCCACCAACCACCTTCCCCATCTGATTCTATTTTAGAGGTGTCAAAATTATAGTGTTTCTTCCAGATAAAAATACCAATTGGAATTACAATAATTAAAGTAACTATGAGTAGACCCAATCCCACATAGAGTTGTTCATTTATGTTATTCATAGCTCTTATCTATATATTTGCAAACGATAGTAAAAAACTTAAAATTACATATAATACTTGTCTATTGTAAAGCTGTCCATGAGGTGACACGACGACCGAGACTGGATCGTATTTAATAACAGGTACACCAAAAAATACTTGTCTCATTGATGTTTTAATAGCAGTTTCATCATATTTTAAAGACATATAAGCAAGAAATATAGACATTATTTCCAAAATTTGAGAATAACTCAAGGTATCAACTAAGGGAAACATAAATTTACGTATTTTCAAGGGGTCGTTCGTCTTTAAAAAAACCCTCCCATAAAAAATATATATCCGCCAATACATAATCGCGATAATTGGAAAAGAAATGTATTTTCTTCACATGGTAAAATATATTTTCATATGTGTGTCGTACAGACCCAATCCCTATTCTAAATTGTTCGATTTGGAATGATAAAAAATTATTTTTATATAGTAATTTTGTAAACTTCTTAATACCCTCATTTTCTGAATGTTGATCATGCTTCAAAAATATTTTGTAATTTTTACGAGTGACATGCGGTTCCAAACAATTTTGTTGTATAGTGTACTGTTTCAAATATAAAATATTTAAACAATGAGTTAATTGTGAAATTTTAAATTTAATTTCAGAAGCAGTTTTATCACATTCAGATCTTAGTGAGTATATATTTACCCCATTTAATCTCAATATAGATTCGTAAAAAATATTATAATTTACGATAATAGTCAACTGTAAAAAATCCAAGTACATTTGTGGATCAAGTTTTATGAATTCAACCGTTTCTATAAATTCAGAATGTGTTACATTTTTGTTAAACCTATGCCTCGTTTTCATTTTTAATAATTCCCTAATTGCAAAAATTAAAGTCACATGATATTATTATTTTTTTCATGGGGTAAAAAGTTTCTTATCAGGATTCAATTACCAGATCCAGATCCTGAATTATTAGTTGCTTTAAAATATGTGCTAGAACCAAATTGTGAACTCACCAAACTATTAATTTTATTTTTAAATTTACATATTACGAAACCTAAAATGCCAATAAATAAAATAGAACCAACTACAGTCCATGCATAAATTTGGTGTATTTTATTCATTAACTTAAATACAAGAAAAACATTTTTTATATTTTTTCACAAACAAAAATTATGTCTTTACACTTGAATAAATTTCAACTTGTCCTTATTCACGGTTCTCGATAAGACTATGTAAATCTCTTCCAGAGTGCATCCTGTTAAATTTGCATAAATATAATTGTCGATTGTCAATCCTATGCTACTTTCAACTGTGTTTCCAATACATATTTGAATAGGAAAGCCATTTACCAAAAGATTGCTGTTTTTAGATGCTTCGCATGCATGTTCAAATGTAAATTTATTTATTGTATAAAGATTCATCTTAAAAAACATCTTGGTATCCAAAAAAGTTTGTTCTTTTCCATATCACACATAAGTATTTCGTCTCTGACACGTCCTAAATAATAAAAAAACTTCACCGATGCATACACTGTGGCTGTGGGTTAAACTACGATATGGAATACCAATGATTAGTGGGCTTAATATTGAAATTTTTTTCATGTATTAAAGTTTTTTTGTCGTGTGAGAAAAAAAATTGGAGTGAACTGGGGGTGGTTATTGCAAATATTTTGTTTAAATGAATTATCTACATCGAGACGACATCTACAATCATTTAGAAAATTTTTAATTTGTCCGAGAACAGCTATTGATAAATTCAGATTTACAAAATGAGCTTCTATATTTGTAAAGCCGAACAAGGAAAATGAATCAAATTTCACCAAGTTTTCCTCCGCCCAATTCAAAATATCTTTTACATTACATATTAAATGTGAAGCAACCTCAATGTTCGTTTCAATCACAGTCACCAACAACTCTATCGGATACTAAAAATCTAAAGTAAAAGAACTTATATTTCCGATTACATACACCAAAATGAGGAGTGAGTAGATTCTTCCAGTTTGGAGTAATATTTAATATTGTCAGGAATTCCTGGTATTTAAAATCCGTGTTCTGGAACTGCGTAGTCAGAAAAAATTTTTCATTACGTAGTTCACGAATGAGGAAGAGGTTGTTATGTTTATTTGTTACAAATGTCTTTAATTGATACTGATCCCCACAAAATATAATTAACATTTTACAATAAGTTTGTGTTGTAATTTGAAAAATTCCAACTACGAATTTTGCCAAGCATGCACTTTTCATGGAATATTCATCTGTAAATGTAACAATGGGTAGATTGTAGGAACCACAGGGGTATTTATTATATTCCACGAAAAAAGACGATGTATTGTATTCAAGATCGCAAAATTTGTTTAGTTATTGTACTACAATTTGAACTTTATCGAAATCAATTAGCAGTAATAGTTCCATGAATTTCAAGTATCCAAAGAACTAAATTTTGTTAATCGTATCAAAAAACTTGATAAAGTTAATACATTTGCCAGTTTCATTTGACATAATATATTACATAGTAAAATATGTTGAGTTGTTGTATAATAAACTCTGTATATTTTTTCTCGAGAAAAACACGTATTAATGTAGATTTTCCCGTTCCCGCAGCACTATTTAAACTTACAAATTTGAGTTTATCAGACGGTTCATTATTGTCGAGCCATGTAAAAAAAGTTGTTTTAACATATTCCTGTTCTTTAGATAGAATTATATTTTCCGATGCTAGATGTGTTGGATCCATATCTTTGAGTTCAGACTTAGAAAATGAATACACACAAGTAATTAATTTTTTCTCAAAATTTTCAAATGAAGGCTCCCATAAACACATTTTATTACTATTTAATATTTTTCTGACATTTGATGCCCAACCACTCTTTCCCAACAGACCTCCTTTTATTCGAAATTTATATTTCACAATTTATCCAAAGGTGTTAAAACATGCAATGGGGGTTGTTTTTTACAAACGAGACTGTCCATCACATCCAAAAAACTGGAAGGTATAATTAGGGACAGTTAACTTTTTCACAACTAAAATTAAATAAAATCCTTGTTTATAGCTTGTCTACTCATAAACTAGTTAACCACTGACATCGACATTGCTTTTATACCTCATTTCTCCAAAAAAAAGTCTTAGTTTTAATTTCATAAACTTTTTTTTAAGGCTCCAAATTTTTTTTTAGTTTACAGTGTAGTATTAAACCACAATACGAAGAGGTCAACGTAAATTATATTATAGATATGGCGGGAAGAGGCCGCCTTTACTGACTAACAAAAAAAATTGCGTAGTTAAGTTAATAAAATTCATTAAATAGGTAAGTGACTGTGGCCAACTTTCAACATTACCGAAGACGTTAATATTTTCACTTTTACCACTAGAGAATAACCTTTCAACAAAAAACATGCAGCATCAAACTGCATTATTCATTCACAATACCATGAAAGGAAGGCCAGTTGCAACGGTTCGACATTAATGTAAATGGTGTTAGATACAACTCACAATCTAAGTGGTTATTCACAGTACATAGAGAGTGTTAAGATAACTGCCTGTGATTGTATTGCATAAATGCATAAAAGAAAAGGGAGGGTCTCTGCATGAGTTGCCGATGCAAGAATGCCATTCTGAGTTTGATCACCTGACATATAGCCAAAGTTGGCTTCCCTCAGGCGCGAGGTTTAATATATTCGAATCTGTTTACTGGTAGGGAGAAGGAATTTCTACAACTGCCCGTATTACTCCAATAACGCCCGTGTCCTAGTTCAATGTTTAAAACTGTGATCAAGCAGGTTGTCCAGTTAAGGTGGGATTACACCATGGAAGTAAAGTTTATACATATATAGAAAATTTACTCAAAGGTTCAGTTTTAACACAGTAGTATTTGCATATATGATTTGTAAATACCAAAATATATCAATCTCATTAACTTCATGTTTTATCCAAAAAAAAAAATTGACAATTTGGCAGAGATTATTGACAAAGCAAAAATGTCTTATAAATTGGTATATATTTATGAAAAATGTAAAATTATATTGTTTTGTGTATAGGGAGTTACAACATTATAATAGTTTGTGTTAAAAAAGTAAAAAATATGGAAGATATAGATTTTTGTGAAATTGTTCAAACAAATAATTGATGTAAAGTTTCGAGTATCTTTGGGATGAAACTTTTATACATTATTATGATCATATTGGTAATTTGGTCATTAAAGAGAAATATTATGTAAATTACCTATGCAATAATACGGTTTTTTATAATGAATAAAATATGTTATTATTTCTTTACATATTTACATTTATGCTTTTTTTTAAGTTTATAAAATTGAGTTTTTTTCAAAAGCAGTATATATTACATTTTTAGAAGTGACAATAATATATTGTAGGCTTGATCGCTTTTATCAAAATGTTTGTCCAATTCATCACATACTTATTGATAAAAATCATTAAATTTGGTTTCAGGAAACAAATTCTTGTTATTTTCATACCACATTTGAATAAATTCTTCCAGCCGTCTTTCCGACATTTTTTCACTGGACACACGAATTTTTACAGTCGAAAAGAATTTTGAAGTTTTGTGTGAATTTAGCACAAATTCTTGGTACTTTGCATCGACGTACGAAGGTTTAGTCATAGAAACCGGCCTATTCGTTTTATAGTAAAACAAGTTGATAAATAACAATGTATTAAGAAGATGGATTCCTAAAATATCTTGCCCTGATGTAAATTCTGGTACGCGTTGTGTCAATAATATACCACCTAAAAGCCGGGTCGCTTTGCTGTGATTACCCAGTTCGACTTTGTCTAGCAAGCAATCAACCAAAGGGTTATTGGGATTGAATTGAACGTATTGGAAGCTTTTCATAATTGGAAGCAATCGTCCCATGACCTACATATCTACAACTGAAAGCATTTTTTGTCGCGTAATAACGGGTTTGGCTGTTATCGGTAATTCAAATGTTTTATTCGAATACATAAATCGTGTTGATATACAACCGGTGTTACAAAGCACATTGAAGCGACTGGAATTGAATTAATCTAATTCATCGATGCAAACACATGTATTGTGACTCAGGGCGACAGATAAAGGATCATGATCATTGTGTAGTATCTTGCCCGAATTCAAAGCGAGATGATTTGGTATACCTGTGTTATGTAATTTTAAAAGATTATCTGAAAATATATTTTTTCCTGCACCAGTCTTGCCGTAAAGTAGCGGGGACATTCGCAACTGATTGCCTCGGAAATTTAAAGATGCCATGAATTTTATTAAAGTGACCATAAGATCCATGTTGAATTCCCCATATAAAATCATTGATGCGAATCCAATATACACATGATCTAAGTACTTGGTAAGTAATAAATCATCTTCCGGCGTAGTTTGATATGTTTTTGGGTAGATATTTAAGTGTTTGTGCCTATCGTAAAGTTTTTCGAGATGACGCCACTCGATCCTCGGCTCGATGTACATGGGAAGGTGAGCTTGGGAATTTTCTCAAACGAACGTAGTAAATTAGCAAGGTCTTTTACATTATTCATATACACTGGTTGGCCGGTGTATTTGACAACAAATTGTTTTGTATTGTCGTATTTTTCGAAACGATTTTCGTATAAATATCGAAAAAACGGTCCATTGATATAGGATATGAAGCCCCATACGCAATAACCATGAAAATATGACGAATGCATTGCAAATGAATCCATCTTCGAATTCAGTCAAATCAATGGAAGATTCTACCCAGCCCTCATCACCAAATTCCAAATTTTGCACTAGGAACCCGAAATTGTATTCGCTAAGCGGCTCGTTTCCATCTCCCATCGCCGACACCGAATCCATTAACTGCGATATTCGAAAGAGAGACTCGTTTTTATTTTGGCAGTCCCGGGGGAGTGAAGGAGAGAAAACCTGGAAAGCATATATTACCAAAGATGCCGTTGTTTGTTTAGCATTATCTTGGGCGATATATATTGTTTTCCGCTTTACTTGCAAAAAATTCTCAATTGCGACATAAAACGAATTCAGAGACTGTGAGGTGTTGAACGAGGTGGGCATTCTGTCATCTCCATCATTCATGGTACCATAATCGGCTTCAGTGGAAGAATCATTTTCGTCATCCGAGTTTCCTTCTTTACTAATAAATTTTTTTACCTTTCTTTATTAAATAACAAAAAAAAGAAGGATGTTCTTCGAGTCGAAAATGAAGTTGGGTAAACCAGGTAATTTTGGCATGTGGTGCCCAAAAATTGAACGTAAAAATGGAGTAACTCACTTCAAGTCNGAATGTAAAAATGGAGTAACTCGTTTCAAGTTCACTGAGTATTTTTGAGTCAAACTATACAGCAAGTAGACAAACATCTTGAAAGCGATTGCCAATTTTGTGCCGGAAATGAGCTTTAAATTTTCGACGAGCGCAGGAGGCCATTGGTAGTTCAATGTCAGATCATTAAACGTTACCACAAATTTTTCATCGATATATTTCAGGGGTTTAAAATCGGGTTCAATGAAAGCATATTGCTTAGCCACTACATTTGAAAATATCGGGCAAAGTAACATCACCATCAACTTGTTGTATTGTAACCGCAATAGGAAATGTGGTAACTTAAGGTAGATATCGAAATACTGATCTTGAACACGAGGAAAATGGACAAGGGATATCAGTGGTTTGGGAACATCATAACGGTGTTTGATGGCCACCGAACAAGTCAGGGAAGGTGAAGCTGTTTCGAATACATTTAGTAATGCATTGATCACATACCCATCACGAAAGACTTGATAGCCCAGATGGTCAAGGACCACTTCATATTCAGGTATTTCAAGACTGATAGGTAATTCACTTTCGCGAACGATCGAAAAACTTCCATTACTAAATAACAGCACCAAGTTACCACATCGCCTTACCAACAAAATGTCGGAAAAGAATAAATTAATCTCTTTGCTNAAGAAGAAATTAATTGCTTTGCTAGCAGCCAATGAAAGTGACTTCTTTTTATTGTTTGAAGACGAATCCTCATTATCTTCCCCCTCACGACTACTGGATTCGCCAAAAATTACATATTGATATGAATTCAGTAAATTTATCCAATCAAGTGGAGGTTGAGATAGAGACAAAAGTAAAAAATAAAACACGTCAGNGGGGGTTGAGATAGAGACGAAAGTAAAAAATAAAACACGTCAGTTTTGTAGAATCCTATGTACAAGTGATTGATTATATTTTCGTGAATACACCAACAACTCAAGATGAATTTTGTGTACCGATTCGGGTTCAAAAATTTAAACATACGACCAATCAACTTTATCCGATTTTTACTATCGATATAGCGAACAAGCAATGACAACACACTCGTTGTATAGCCACGATTCAACATCTCTGATAAAATAAAGACAAACCAGTCATAATTTTGTTTAAATGTTTCTAATGTAATATTAATTGATGTTGAAGAAGACATAGACTGATATATTAGTTTTCGCTGAGGATAAACACTATCCTCGTCGTACTCACATTCATATTCGTTACCTCTGCCATACAATGCATCTTTTTTTCGTTTCAAACCACATTGAGAATATTTATTTTTATCATTCCGTGGAGGCTGCATTTGTTGTTGGTGTCTATTCAAAGTCCACTTTTTTTGCCATTCAATTACTTCGTCAATGAGGTTAGTATTCTTAATTTCGATATTATTTACTCGACAATAGTGCATATAGCAAACGTATGCTATGTAAAAATAATTTGGATTTTCGCCAGATAACTTCTCTATAAGGGCATGCATGAAATTTTCCTTGTAATGATCGAAATCAATGTCGGATTGTTGTATTGCCTCCTCGAAACGATCAATTTCATACAATTGACTTTTACTAAATGGATAAAACTCGCGATTATAAAAAGGAACCTGGAATTCAGCACTTCCCAATACATATTCGGAAAATATCACATCGGACGAAATATCTAAATTTTCAACATTGAATAAAGTGTTTTCCAATTGGTTTGTCTCGAATTGAAAATTTGTCTCGACCATACTAACTCGATACAGTTCATACATCTTAGTTACTATATTTTCATCGACGATTCGACTTAGATTTTCAATTTCGTGAGTAATTTCACCATCAATACATACAACGAAATACGCGCCGATATTTTCAAATCCAAATTCATAATTACTTGACCTAATGGATGACCTCACCCAACGATCAGATATCGGCACCTCTTCCCCATAGTAGCTACCATTATCATCATCACTGTAAATAGGGTGAGTTTGTGCTCGATAACTATTTACTGTATTAAATTCCTCGTCATTTAGCATTTGGCGGACAGTTTGGTTGATGAAGGTATACCGCCTAACGTATTTATTGGTCTTATCGAGTTTTAAAGAAAAACCTTCTCCCAATAAATTGCAAGTTATAGAAACGACAATAGCTTCACTTCTTTGAAGGGATCGTAAACAGGAACGAAAGAAACGAGTTTATCTTTTAGTGTCCATATGTTAATGGGACTTAGTTTTTTAAAATGGTTATACGAGTTCAGCCATTCTGGAATATGATCTCGAGCGGTTGGTAAAGAACACTGTGCTGGATTGTCCAACACAAACTTTAATGTAAGGCCTTCATTAGATTGCGTATAGATGCTAGTAAGATATGAAAAAAAAATGCATGCTAACAAAATCCATTATGATGGGTAAATAAGGTAAAAATTAGCTTTTTCGCGTCGGTGTGTCACTAGACACGATCCTTTAACGTAAAATGGGAGCATGTCGATGGTAAAATTCTCGACAAACTCAATCACACGGTCGCGCCAAACGAGGTTCTCTTCATACGCGTCGAAATTGTGTTCTTTGTTGACATCAAAGTCTAAAATTATGCGTTGGTAAACCAAACTTTTTTTTTGCGCAACCAACCCACAGTCATACTCGGCCCCTCGTTGTTTTTTATCAACCAATGGGCAAAAATGCATTTTAACAACATATCATAACCGAAGGGTGAAACTTCTTGCGGAGTAATTTTACCGAGTTCACTGGATCCGACAATGGAAATGATTTTATTTCGACCGTATTTGATGTCATACCGACCCACGAGCTGCATGATGATGTGATCCAAATTAGCATCGATGGTCTCTCGGCTAATTTCTTCTATGCGTTTGATGATTTTCCCAATTTGCTCCAAATTATCGTCCATCCTGCTAAAGTTAATAATATTTTTTCTAAAATAAACCGTGTATCAGAATGTTTATGAACAAAAATGAAACAAAAATGTTGATAGATGTGGTATACAAAAAAAGGTTCTTGCCGTATTACTTTGCTAGAAATGCAGAATACAAATGCTCGAGATTATTCCGCAAATATTCGTTGGTCTCGTCCGACAGTAAGGACATGTTATGCTTGACTGGAAGAAATAAAATTTTGTTTTTTTCTTATATACCAAGATATATTAAATTTAAAAAATTATGTCCAGTTATATTTTGTTAGAATGAGAAAAAAAAAGACAACAAAAGTACCTTTTTACCAATTGCAACCACATTTATTATTGCAATTTGACCTTTTTACATCACAAATTAGATTGCCGCAATTTAGACAGCTGGGAAATGAACCTTTTCCAAAATAATACAGCCCAGACGATGATAAATATTCTCTCTTGTCTTGTGTGATTTGTTTCCAATATTTGTCCTTTTTTTCGCATTTCGAATATTAATCTCATCAATGATTCATCTCGATGTTCTTTATTGGAGAATCATTTTTTCGCATTATCCTGTCAAGAAATGAGTAACTTTAACCTTTTTTCGAACAGTAACCCCTGTATCAGTAATTGATCATTTCGGATTGAAATTTGCAAATAATTTTTTACATATTTACATGAAATTGGTTTGGTTAATTGTTGTAAATATGCATGACCTATTTTGAAAAATACTTTTGTATATATTAATAAACTCAGTCAAATTTTCGTGGCATTGGAGGTTGCTTACATTTACCAAATTCATCATCTTTTTTGTCATTGTCATCGTTGTTTGAAATAGCCTCTCACCAAGTTTATGGATATAAAACGGTTTTTTTTTGTGTTTCCTCTCGCCCAGTATACGTAATTTCAATTGCCGGTACTCTAATGTTAACAAAATTATCACGGCCGGATTATTGTAAAATAATGGGTTATTTTTTTTATCTTCAGTGCTAGAATGAATAAATACACATATTTAATCTAATGGAAAACCATTTTCTACAAGTGTTTTAAGTATTATTTCTATATCCATCGAAACACATGGAACATAGTATAAAGTAATCCAATTTTTCGAGTAAACTCTGATAAATATTGGAATGATTGTTTTTTTCTTACAATTATTTTCACCAGCCAACATTAAATGCAGCCATATCCACATTATTGCCTATTTCGACACTCTCCACCCACGGTGCATTTCGGGGGTCATTAAAGTTTCACCATATTCAGGTACAATTACAATTGCTGACTGTTCATTAAGAACATTCATTACCATGGAAATATTTTTCCTCACATTGTTTGGGTGCCGAGCGTATTCATCTTTGATTAGGTTTAAGATTTCAATGGATGTTATTTTTTTTTTCGTTTATTACACAACAAGATAATAAACATTCAATTGCTAATAAAAACATTCCATCAGAATCTTCAATATGTTGTAATAAAAATGCAGTATTGCACAAAGTGTATAATGCGGAAAAAATCGAAATAGTTTTTGGTGATCTCACAAGCTCTTCAGTAAACTCAGGTTTTAGAAATGGAGAAAAAAGTAACTGAGCAACACCATACATATTGAAGAGGGAATAGAGGGGGGGGGTAATGTTTTGTCTTATAAAAAAAATATTATTTTCTTTAGATAGCCCATATATATAGGAGTCCCGTGGTGTGTGGATATACCAGTTGTATACCTGTGGTGACCGCAAGTACTTTGGTTTTGTGTATTCAATTACGTGAAAAAAATACTTTTCAAGTGATGACTGAGTTCAATGATGATGAAATGGCTATTTTTATTTCGGATAACGAAGATGGGATGTTCAGTCAATTTGATATTGATAAATCTTTAGATTTAGATACTTTAAAGGACAATGAGTTGCGGCATCATTTGAAATTATCTCAACTTCAAATCCAGGAACTACGACCTTCTTCCGATGCTACATTGGAATCACCTCAACTCCAGTTACAACAAGGGCCTCTTTCTGATGGTGAGTTGGAATCACCTCAATTCCATCCCTGGCAGCAGCAACTACCACACTCAACAAAGACTTGTGATAATGACACTTGTTTGACTACACCAAGAAACTCGATTTTTTGTAAAAAAAAAACATAAATGAGAATGGACCTATTCAATAGATGATGACAAAGAAGAGCAAGTATTTAATTTAACGGGGAAAAAAACAATGCAACTTCAATGACGCTACTCTCAACAAAAGGGTGAAGAATAAAGAGACTGTTGAGTATTTAACTGACTCTCTAAGTTCAGGATTTTCCAGTGACTACGATAAAAAAAAATGTTAGGCGACCGCGAAAACACAGCGCGTTAAAAAATGTTGATTTGACAAGAACTTTAGTTGCGGATATTAAATTTGGCAGATATAACGGAAAAAAATATCCACTTGAGTTTGGATATGTTACTCAACAAGGCATGAACATTTGTTATATAACTAGACCGGTGCCATATCTACATTTGACAAAGAGTATGTCTACAGATATCGAAGAAAATCGCAAGTTGTATCTTAATGTGCATGGAATTCCTTGGAATATTATCGATTCGACAAAAGAGATCAAACTTGTCCAGGTTCGTTTAATCTTGAATGAAAAATTGACCAATCATATCTTTGTGGTGAATAAAATACAAGCTAGGTATCTACAAAAAAATGATTGTACCCAGAAAGAAAATAATGATTTGTCACACGAAAACTTCAAATGGAATTGGAGGTATTTGTAAAGGTCACATTAACAGGCAAACCGCTTGGAAATGTGTCTTGCCCACTATTCGATTGCTTTGGGATCTGGTTAATCAAGATGTTAAAAAAGAAAATGGAAAATCATAATAAAAGGATATACTAAAAAAAATATTGTTCAAATTATTTTACTTTTTTTTTCTATATGTGGAGATCACCATATATATAAGGAAGCCACGAACTCATTTCACAGTACCAAAATGGATATCGACCAACCACAATCGCCTCTAGAGAGGGCCGAAGATGATGGGACAGAGTCCTGGACAGAAGAGAATATAGACTTGTCATCGCCGGAGTTTCTCGATAAATTTGCTCAAGCAACAATGTTAAACGAAAAACCGCTTACGAATCATACAAGAATATCGTGTATAGACGAAGTAAATTTGGAACTGGATAAAACTATGGTTATCGACATTAAGTTTGGTGTTTATGCTGGCAAGAATGTTCCTCTAGAAATTGCATGTGCTACAGTAAATGGTATTTACATGGCGCATGTTGAAAGACCAGTCCCACTTTCTCATCTACGATCTATGTACGAGTATTTTGGATGATTGCAAACAAAATTTGTATCCTTACCAAAAAATACATGGTATACCTTGGGTCCTACCATGTAAGGCACATTATTATTATCCGATGGTAAACACTGAAACTATTAGTAAAATCGTACACGAAAGTTGGATCAAACACATTGTTGTGAGAGGTACTCAAAAAATTTACTTTTTGATGGAATTGGGCATCCCCGCCGAGAAACTCTTAATAGCTACGCGAAAATTTCCCATTAAATATAACACTTGTGGTTTTCATAATCCAAAGGCACATCAAAAAAAGATGCGCTTTGATAAATGCAGACTTTATTTGGAAAGGGCTTGCTAGAAAAAATGAGTGAAAATGAATTATTTTGTATTTAGTAACTAAATCTATTTAGTATGTGTTAACAAATGTTTTTGAATTTGTAAACGAATGTTTTTGTATCTATAAATGAATATTTGTGTTAATAAAAACATATTTATAAAATAAATTGATTTGTTAAATTATATGTTTTACTAAATAAAAAATGAATGATAACTCGTCTCAGTTATACATTACAAATATGGGTAATGAGAAAAAACTGGTTGAACAATGTTATTTTAAAATTGGCCAGTTTTCTTATGGATCTGATAATTGTTATCTAAAAATTCGTTACACCAACCCACATAAATTACCTCCAAAAATATTTATGGATTTACCCACATTTAGCACGGTTATATTTCATATGATGATTCGCGAGATGGCAAATTTGTTTTATGTGGATCTTATTTTATCCACTTTAGTGTTAAATCCTAGAGAGTTTATCAAAACAATGTTAAAGTACTTATTGCATATGTTTCATTTTCACAAATATATATTAAACATTTTCTAACTGCGTCACCCCTTCACCAACATCTATCAAGACCTTTAACTCCACCCCGATCGGTGCCTAGATGCTCATCACAATCGCAAGATTCCTATCCGATAGGTACCCCAGGACCAAAAATCACCTTTCCCGATACGCCCGCCCCTCAAACGCAATTACAAAAATTTCACCATCATCGTGTTTCGACAACAAACATTTTCGAATCCGTTCAACAAACTCGAAACGATTCAGAGTGAGACCGTGATAGTATTTGTGAAGCCGACGACGAAACTGGAAAAAATGAGAAACCTGTACCATCTGAAAGTTATGATAAAGACGACGAAAAAGCAGGACCACCTAAAAGGCCACCTAACATTCAAACCCTCGATAGTAATTCGGAAAACCATCTACGCCAACCATTAAAATACAATCGTACAGTTAGGGATTCGGAAAACCATTTACATCAACTATTCAAATATAATCGTACGGTTAAATCAATCAAACAAAAGCTCAGAGAAAAATATAAAGAACNACAAAAGCTCAGAGAGGAATATAAAGAACGTAGGCGATTGCATCGTAGAATCTCACTCAGTGATGTTGATAGTTATCACAGCGATGAGATGTATTCATCTCCTGAAATGAGAATACCTATAATTGATGGTAATGAGCCGGTGATTGCGCCCTCCTATGATCAAAGCGTTCCCAAAATCAGTGTCGAAAATTAGGAAAAAAAGTATTTTCAATGAAAATTTTATAGATAGGATGTCGACCTCGTCATCTTCTGTAGCCGGGCCTATATCTACACTCGGTTCGAGTATTTATCGAGGACTGCAGGATTTGTCAATAAGGCCAAACTGTAAGATGAACGACGCCATGACATTTAATCACGATTTATTTCCCGATACATTAATTACCCTACTCGGTTATCCAGAAAAAAAGTAATTTAGGATTTTCGCAGATAATTTATTTCTCGAAGCTCAAATCAAAAGGCCTAGTGTATATGGCAAACATTTAAACCTTTTTGAAAATCAATTTATACCCTGAACAAGACGATAAAGTCTTAGAAGAAATTCAAAAAAATATTTTGAATTCACTGAGTTCCGATCGTTATCTACAAGAATTAAACCTACTGTGGAATGTTTACACAAAACAAGGTAAATTTTTACTAAATATCTATCATCAATATAAATTTGCTCTTGCAGTTTGCATCTTAGGTAACATTATTGAACAATTGACAAGTAAATAACATCATTCTCATATATATATATAAGAACTTGATAATGCCAAGACAAAAGAGACGAAGGCGACGTAGTAGTCGGAGCAGGTCTCCAAGTCCTTTGCATAGAAGATCATCGTCACCTATTCGCCGCCGACGAAGGAGGCGAAGTAGTAGTTTGAGTAAAAAATTAAACAAATTTAAAAGACACAAAGTAGGCCAAGTGGTTGGAAATGGCTACTATATACTAGTAAAATAAGTTCAGTAAATTTAATAAAAACATTAATAAAAATACATAATAGTCAGCTTTTTTTATTATTACACCAACATTCCAATGTTTGTACAAACAAAAAATATGTAGTCACACACACATTCTAACATAAAAATTTCAATTTTTTTTTTAATATCATTAATTTGTACTAACATTTCGTTTTCTGTAAATTGAGTACTATTTTTAATATTGAAGTAATTCTTGAAGAATTGTTATTGTTTGCTCAATATTTCCTTAATTTGCAGGTACATATTTTGACCCCGTTGATCATACTCGACAAGTAACAATTGCTTGGAGTTTGGGTGCTTTTTTGGAGCAAATTGAGTTGTTTTTTTTTTCTTTGTATGCAAATTACGTAATAAACAAAATCCAAATTATCCTCATTCAATTTTATTATTACGAAATTTGGTTTCAAATTCTCATTAACTCCTTCTGTGTTCTTTTTAGTGATATTGGCAATTCCTGCCTCTTTTGCGCCTTTTAATAATTTATATTTCGGTAGTCTTCCCTTAAAGTTGTTCTGTCAAACACTCGATGTGAATTTGAGACCTACAATATCTTCTTTCGCGAATACATGGAAGGACTNTCTGAGACCTACAATATCTTCTTTCGCGAATACACGGAAGGACGTGTTCATAAATTAAATCTTGAAAATTTTCTGCAAAAGGCATTCTGGAAAACATTATTAGTTTGTAGATTCCCGGTTAGTTTATAAAGACAGTATGTGACTGCTCGTTCACAACCGCGACTGAAATTGCATTAGTGGTTAATTCACTAAATGTTTTTCTAAGTTTTTCTTTCACATGCATAGAAATTGCTTTTCGACTATTTGCATATCCCAATAACAAAGCAATCTCATTTCCCTTAAACCATACATTATTTTTTCTATCCAAAATAAAACCAATTTTCTTGTTATTGTATAGAAAAACTTGATTTTTCAAATCCAGCACCTGATCCATTATTTTCCTCGTTAATAAAAGCACACTATGTCTTGATAAATGTGAAAAGTAATAGAGGTTTGAGCTTCTATCAAAAGTTAACAGCATATATATATATAAAAACCCCAACCCTCAATCTTTTTTTCATTTTCACCACCACTGCTATAAAGATAGCAACAATAAGTATAAATTAAATTTTTTATATTTTTTTTCTTTTTTTTTTTTTCAAAAATGGATACATTGAAATAATATTGTACTCGTCAAAAGCTGTAAATGTATTGTGTTTTGTCGGATCTGGCAAATTGAATAGCTCCAAGATTGTGGTGCCAGTATGGTTCTTTCATGCAACTAATTTTCGTCGTGAATGTATTGTTGTAGATTCAGAAAAACTTGAGCAATAAGCTCGTCTTCCAAATACACAACATGACAAAATTGGTGTGTTAAAAGAACCATACCTTCTTGGTCGATTTCTAGACGGCCTTCACCAATTTCGAGGAGTTTTTGTGCTGGTAATACCCAGAAAGAAATAGTTCTTAAACAAAATATTACACTGAGTGCTCACGAATGCGGTGCGAACCACTCGCCCACCGAACACATGCTATATAAGGAACGAAGAAATGTTTATCTGGATGTACGTCCTAAGATAATAGAAGTTAATTGGTTAAATATTTACAATTGCGTATTCGTACATTCACGCGCTTGTAATAACATCCCACACCTAAAATAGTCTGATCATGTTGTGCACAATGTTTAAGAAGGACGGACGTGTGTTATACCCAATCTTTTCATGCTTATTCGTATCGTAAATGTATGCATAGGAAAATAATAACTCCATGCAACACAAACATCTTTATGCTACACAATATTTATTTCCGTGTCATTGAAATTCACGGCCACATTTAATACCGACACCCACCATATTGGTTAACTACGAAATTCTAGCCTGCCGACTACTCGTGAGCACTCCACTTGTGACGTCACTCAATATAAAAAAAACAATAGTTGAAACAAAAAATAAACAGTATATATAAACCCCTGTTTTTTCAGTTTAAAATGTAGTTAGTAAAATGAAATATCGAGTTTCAGACATTACATTGGAACGGATAAAAAAACACAATTGACCAATTGTCAACACAAATCAAATGAGATGCATTTTCAATAGTTGGTGATTTCGGAAAAATTCAAAGAATCGAATTTTAATCGATGTGCAAAATAACATTGGTATTTTCATCGTAATAACCAAATTTCCGTACATATATCGACGTTCGAATCGCAAGACTATGGAAAAATTAAAAGATAATTCAAAGAATCTATGCTGTTTTGTTATTCCATACTTGAAAATGCATTCGAAAGAATCAATTTCCATGTTTACAAACATTCTGGAAACAGATAAAATGGCCGAGTTAGTGACCCTTTTTAAGATAATAGGAAATGATCAGTATCTTTCAAAAAAAAAATTACATTCCCTTCTAAATTCATTCAGCCCTTTGATTGCATCGTTTTCAGAGTCTCGTGAAAAATCATATGGTGATTTAGTAGATTGAATAAAGACATGGAAATATAGTCAAATTTATGCCAATTGGAAAGTGATATATACGTTTTTACTTGTGTTACAATCGCATAAAAAGAATAGGTCATATACCATCGATGAACGATCTATTTACGCTTTGGACGAGGAAATTTCTCGTTGCGTTAAGCAAACTTTTGTGGAGATTCAAAAATTTTTCGATATTCCATTCTGTAGTGGATTGATAAAGACAATGTTGCAGGGTAGCAAGAGCCAGATGCACCGGACTTTATTGTCTCCGAGAATAAAATGTTTGCGAAGCCAAATTGTTTTGCGAGCTGATCTATCGCCAAACGAAATCATCGTACCTCATACATGGGTGACTTCGTTGGGTGTGAGTTTAAATGTTTCTTGAATCTCCTTGTTCGACCTGCCTAACATTTTTGATGGACAAAAGGTGAAATTCATAGATCTTGGGTGGGATACAGTCATTTTACTAAAAAGAGATCTGGTTATTCATCCGGCCTTAATCGTCGTCATCAATCGATTGGCTTTTGCAATGACGGATTTATTGTATGTTTCGCCATTGATATTAAAGAATCAGAAAGCTGACATTGATGGAGATGCAGAATTATTGTATGTGGTTTCAGATGAGATTGCTGCCAACGAAGTAATGATTAATATGTCTCCTATTTACAGTATTTAAATTCCTTTTAATAAATTGAGGTTGAAGTTTACCGAAACTCACATTCTGTACATGCACAAGCGAAGTTTACCCAAAACTCACGAATTATACCAATTAAATGAATTATTCCGCAAAATTTATACCTTAAAATGGTTTTATGACGAGACGAATCGCGAAGCATTAGACAAACTCATCGGTGAAGTGCCTTGCATTTACGACTTGGTTGAACCAAGTGAGGATATTTTGGAAAATTTCTGTCTTTTTATTTATTTTTAATCCGGTTCTAAGAAAACATTTGATATTTTTGCGAGGTAAATCAAAAAACTTACGATTTGGCAAATGGCATCGTCAAGGATTTTCACGACGAATCTTTCCCATTTCTCTATTCTTTGACATCATCTTGTTTGTTAGATGAAAACTTAATACGCATTGACTTGAGTGGCACCAAAGGAAACATACATCATTACCTTGGACTTGTAGATAAATTGATTTCACTTGATGGTACACTGGAATTTAGGGATGTAATTAATTCTTCGAAACTTTCAATCAACGAAATTGTGGATGAAATCGATAAGGAAATGCATCAAATCGGTATCAATGCTCACATGGTTCCCCGAATCGGACATAATTCGTTTATTTCGGCAATAGAATGGAATGGTCTATTTTTGAGAAATGGTGGGTTGTATTTAAATGAAAAACAAATTTTAAGTAAATCAAAGACTTTATTATTTCCCAAACAACGATTCACTGAAACATTTATGCAGTACTTTGTAAATACTTTATGAGGAGTATAATCGTAAACGAGTTGAAAAAAAAAAATTATTATGGTTAAATTTGAATATGCTTTTTTTTTAATGTGACCGACAACCATTTAATGCAATATAGTCAATGTTCAAGAATGGGTATAAAAACTCATATGGCCTCCCTCCGACTCTGTCATAATTCATTTATCTCGGCGTTTGAATGGAATGGTTTTTGATGGGTTGTATTTAATTGAAAGCCTCCATATCTAAGTTGTATAATCATAAACGAGTTGAGAAAAAAAAAAGAATTATTATGGTTAAATTTGAATTTATTTTTTTCAAATGGGACCATCTACATTCTAATGTAATACCGTCGCTGTTCAAGGAACTGAATTTTAAAAAGGTTGGTGTCATGGAATATAAAAATTCGAGGTATCCTGAAAATAAATTGTTTCAATCACGGCTGGTGACGTACAAGTTTTGGCCCAAGTTTGGCCCAAGCAGAGCCGGGTTCTTTTATACGGGAGAAAGCGACAAAGTTATATGTTTTTATTGTGGGTGTAAGTTGGGCGGAGGATCGTACGGTCACTCCGGTGGGAGGAGCGTAGGTTGGACACTTGAGGCGGTGTGGCAGTACTAGACTATAGTAACCGAGCCCAACCTACTTACCGGTTTCCAGAAAGGATGGGTGATGCGTCTCTTATAGCCTCTCAACATCCATGGCAACCCAAGGCTTCTTGTGCCACCCCTGTTTTAACTAATTGGGCTCTGCCGCCCAATCCCTATGGGAATCAGCTTTCTAGCAGCTGTATAGGGGTATCTGCTGTGATGGCTTGGGCCGATAGATAGTACCAAGGCCCGGCCACATGGCGGGGTGTTGGACCTCTTGGCAGTCAGGCCACTGGGGCCCAAAACAGGAATTTCCCTGTGAAGAAATTCTAGGAAGGTAAAGGACACGTGTCTGATGTCAGCGGGCCGGCCTTATGGGTTGCGTTGCGATAACGGCGCTCGATGACGACAACATGGGAATAAATCCAGACGGTCATGGCGGTACCCACCTGTTCAGAGGGACCCCCCGTTTCCCTGCCCGTGGGCAAGGCGGTGGCGGTCAGACATTGGAAAACCCATAAGTGCCATGGAAAATAAGAGGTAGCATGGGATGATCTGTTTGGCCCATCCAGAGGTACCCTCTGGATATACGGATCAGATGAGGTTGGACTCGTGCTGGCAGTGGTTGACTCCGCATGCTGGAGAAGGCTCGGAGAGATCCCCCCTCTTGCTGAAGAGCTGGACTTGAACATGGCATGTTCCGGGGGCGTCCCCGAGATGACATCAGGGGTGTGGATAGCGCTCCAGCTACACCACATGCTTGGTAATCTGAGTGCTATAATCTCAGGCCTTGTGGTAGGACATGTTCGGTGCGATCTGTAATATCAGATCGGGGCTTTGCTCGGTGCGGACTGATGAACAGGTCGGAGCTAACAGGTTTGATCAATTCGGAAAGTGCTGGTCATGTCTGCGATGAGAGGGCGTGATCCCTCTTCCCCGCCTACTGGGAGGCCGGGGTGCGGTATGGCCTCGCAGCTAAGAGCGCCCCGTTAACAAATAAGAGCTCAACTTTGGTTGTGTAAACAGTTACCTGTGGGTGTAAGTTATTTCACTGGAAAGATGTAGACGATCCTTGGATCAAACACGCCTACAATTACTGGGTATTTGACTGTGTATATTTTAATTTGAGGAGGGATAATGCATATATAGAATCTATTAGGACGGAAAATTCTTTATATGATATCAAAGTTTCCCAGAGCGACATCATAATTTCCCAGAGCGACAAAGATACTTTAGATACTGTCGATTTTGTATCTCAATACTTGCAAAGCAGTTAAGAACAATCTAGCTATCCCAAATAAGCCATTAATGTAACACGAATAAAAACCTTCAAAAATAAATGGCCCCCTTTTCTAAGCCAATGTCCAAAATGGCTAAGTGGTGTCTGATTTTTTACGCTGGTATTGGTGACTGTGTAACTTGTTTTTATTGTGGTAACAGTATCTTACATTGGGAAGATAATGATGATCCTTGGATGGACCATGTTTTTTGGTATCCTAAATGTAAATTTTTTGGTTTTGGTAAAAGGAGAAGAGTTAATCAACAAAATGCTGGTGGAAAAAAAACCAATGTTGCCACAAAAACAAAGCGAGCTAATGACGACGACTATGAATTCCACAATGGAGTTCGAGGAATGTGTGAGTAGCCACAGCGATTATGATAAAAACACATATTCATTTATGTGTAAGATTTGTTATGAAACAGAAGTGCAGGTTGTTTTTCTTCCCTGTGGTCATTCGATTTCATGTATCGAATGTCTAATTACACAATCCAAATGTGCAATATGTCGTAAAAACATAATTGTGGTAAGTAAAATATTCATATCATGAATAAATAAATATATATATATACTAACTAAATATATAAACAATTTTTTTATAAATAAAATTATATATTTTTATTTTGTTATTTCATTTGATACATAGTCCTTTACAATTACAACTTCTTCATCAATAATGAGGCAAACCAAGAAAATAAGAAATTTTGATTAGAAATGTAGTTTTCTCGATTGAATCCCATGGTGATTTCAAATGTATTTCTTCGTTTTATCTGTTCCATAGTGTATAGAATATCGGAGGCGATAGACCATTTCATTTTGACTTTATAACCTAAAAGTGAATATTTATGTAAGAATATTTTATGTGTGTAAAGTAAACGCTCGGCACAAAGTTGTAAAACTGGCAATGTATTTTGTTTGAATGTTTGCATGTCGTCATATTCTCCATTGTTCAGAAATAATAACCCATACACCAATTGCGTGTATGGAGAGCGGTCTAAAAATGTTCGACTTGTTTTCTGAGTTTTGATATAACACATTAGTTCGTTTTCGATGTCGAGGGTACACATTAATTGGAGTAAAGAATTTCCATTTTTGTCCTTGTATGCGGGATATTCCTTTAGAAATCTGAGAAAATCAAATGATTTATCACATTGTGTAGTTTTTCCCACGCCTGAAGGTCCTTCGAGGAAAACAATTTGTTTTTGTCGAGTGAAAATTCGCGAAGTAATGAACATTAGGCTACTGCAAGTTAAACTAAAGGCCATCGTGATGATTGTAAACATCATTACATTTTCAAATATGAACTGTTCATAAAGTTGTAAAATTAACAATTCCAAACAGCCGACATATAATCCGATCAAGTAGATGGGAGACAGTGGTAGTCTTCGCCAAATAATTAATGTTACTGTTTGAATGATAGAACCTAAATTGATTGTTTATCCTGCTATAATGACGAAAATGTTATTGAGGTATTCTTCACGTAAAAATCCATGTCTAACTACCATTAATATCGAAGCACATAACCATGTGATTTACGATGCTGTGAAACAATTTCCGAGGGCGTCTTCTGCTTCCGACATGATCGATAAAGTTGTGATGAACTGGAGAGACTTGTTTTGTTATATATACACACAAATTAAAATAATAACTTTTTTCAACAAAAAAAAATATTTATATATAGTAAGGGATTTCATTTTTTTTTCTCAGATCCAAATCAGTGTTCCATGGGAGGAAGAACATGCAATGTAGACCAATTAAGTTCACAGGAATGAATGTGCTAATGTTAAGAGTTCCTCATGGTTACTGTTTGAAGAGGCAATTAAATTTTAAGATAAATTGTCCACTGAATGACGGTGAGTTGGAACCATACATTGTTTCAAAGTTAAACAGGGATACTTTTCCGATTGGTAATATTTTGATCTACTCAATTAAGCTTGTATTTATCCACAATTTTCGAAATGGGTACAAGCTTAATATAAATTTCGAAATGGCTTATTTACTAGTGAGGGAACGATTTGTACATTATTCAACAAATGAACTTTAGAATGATTTTTATGACTTGATGAATCACCAACTTCCCGACATGTTAACGACAAAGTGATTGGATCAGATTTTACCGGAACAATTTCTCTCCCTGTTAACGATAATGTATGAAAATCAGTCTGATGGCCAAAATTAAATGAAAAATTGTGATGGAGCCTATGTTCAAAAGTCGATGAGGGTGTGATTAATGCATGTGAATCCGTGATTGATGAATGTGTTAGCGTTCTTACCCGTCCTATACAAACTCAACAAGACTTGGACGAAATTATCGACAAGTTTATGAACATGGATGAAACCTGGGTTCGGCTGATAAACCAATATTATTTACTGTCTGATATTGTGCCAAGTTCGTCTTTAAACATCATTGTTGCAAATTACTTGGAACCGAGGCAGCAAGGGGCGCTTAACATAAAGCATTCAAAAATGATAATATCTGAAAATACAAATAGAATTGAACTATTTGATTGGGCAACTGATGAGTTGGTTTTTTCACATAATGTAATACACATAAATGCAACTGCTTCATATACATGTTTTAAGTATCTAGAATGTATACGCAATGACGTGTTTCAGAAAGTTCTTTATCGACAGTATATAATGGCATATGAGTTGAAATCAAAACACCCCTCGAGTTCGGTGAAGGCTGTGATTTATGTACCTTACGACTGTAATTATACCTTACTTGAAAAAATGTCGGATGCGCGAAAAAAAATACGATGCTAACGAGATATATGTTGATGAATTGGAAAAGACGACGACTGTAAAAAACTTAAGTCACACCAAGTAACATATAATTACAGATGTGGCGGTATCAAAGATGTATATGCGGTTGTTTCTGAAAATGCATTAATTGACATTTTCCGAAACATTCAACTTCAATTCTCTGTCGTCGCAACTGCGTCTTTCAACAATCGATCGTTTTTTTATGTTCACTTTTATGTACAGAATTTTCTTGAATCGAAATTGTACAACCTTTTACACAAATGTTTGGAAATCCTATCTATGTGGCCTGATCCGAAATCAGTCTGGGAAAAACTGCCACAGGCACAGTTGATATATACAAGTAACACAAAACTGTTGTACTCGCATGAAGATTTGTACTTGTACAATCACTTGGCCTTACTTTTTATACGAAATTACATCAAGATTATTCCCTTTCCCGAAGATTTACACGAAGAGACTTTTTGTATCGTAACCTATATCAGGCTTTTGAAAACCTATAAATCTTATGAAATTACAAAAAAAAAAATCTAATCTATTTCACATATCGAAAATTTCGGGGCCTCTAGTAAATGTAATTAGTGAAAGTGGAATTATATCCATGGCAGATTCGAGTATAATTTATCGAGAGTTTCCAACAACTAACGCATCGGGTTTGGCTACGATATTAAACACTCCCATTTTCAGTGGAATTCAAGCCGAGTACAATGCCACGGAAGTTGAATAATAAATATTATTATAAGAATGAATATATGAGAAACTTGAACAAATGACTGCAAAAGCTTTACCTTGTATTTTAATTCTGTGTACTATATCTAATAATGTATTTTCAGCACACATACCTACAAAATCCAATGTTACAGAATTGTATAATTTGTCTAGTTTAGATCAGAAAAAAAAATTTTTTGGAAGGTTGAGTGGGAAAAACGAAGGGCTCTATAGTGTATGGGAGACTAATTCAAACAATTTTATTGAAAGTGAATCACTTCCAAGTTCTAACACAAAGCAAACTGTCGTTAATGTGAGTATCAACAATATTACAACTGAAAGGAATGATGTTGGTGAAGATAAAAATGGAAAAACAACTACATTGATGGTTGATGAAATTGATTAAAGTGCAGATGCAGGTTTCCCACAGTCCACCAACACATTTGGCTGCGATATACTATCAGAAATTTACGATTATAAAAAATCTCTCAATAAATTGGTAGAAGAATTTAAAGAGGTAACTAATGGGTCTACAAATGAAACATCCCTCTAATTTGATCGTATTAAAAATGAATCTATTGTTCAAAGTGTGTGTTTGATTATTTGGGGCACAATTCCAGGTTTGTGTATGGCAATTTTAAAATTAATGTTTAAAAGATGTGCTCGAAAAACAAAAATTTCTTCGTTTGGTTAATCCCTCCCCCCACATCCCCCCTTATCATTTCCTTTGTTTCACTACTGTGGTAGTTCAAAATCTTATCCACAAGAAAACGTGGAATGTGTCGACCAACTGGTCGACACGTTTTCTTCTTCTACTGTCGTAAGAGTATATTTAATTAATGTGTCGGTGATCAAGTACCATGTGTTGAAACTCCCCCACTTTGATTTTTACAAACTATTTTTTTCAGCAAATTATGGTCAATTGAAAAAAAAAACATTTTCTCAAGGGTTCATTTCCAACAAATGGAATTTGAGAATTTATCTCGATCTCACCTACATCGTTTAAATTGGCAAGATTAATGTTTGAACCAAGTAGGTTGAATAATTGAAGGTATTTTGCCAACAATCGGATAAAGTTGGTGATTTCATCATCTTCATGGCGATAATTACTCGCACTCAACATTATGTTATCATCACAATAAAAGTTGAATTAGTTGCCTTCTATTGATACTAACTTTGTTTCAGAATTATTTATGACTATGCATGGTAGAGATGCTGTGTTCTCTACCCGTTGATATTTAGTTGGAGGAGGGTCCATTTGGTGTAGATTGATTGGTGTTTGAATAAAATATTCAATGTCTTGAGCTTCTTTGCAATCTTTATAATATTAGTTGTTTTTTCGTTTGCCCGATGTGGGATCCGCTGCGATTTTGCTGAGTAGATTGTGTTGTGGTTGTTGTTCATTCATTTTGTTAGAGACCTCTATAATACCGAGTTTATTTTAAGCAACTAATGAAATGACAATGATTCGTTGCCGTTTATATATAGCTATTTGAATATAATTTATTTTATTGTAAAGTTTTTTTTCTAGTTTTTTTTATTCAACTCAACATGTTTTCTAATGCCAATGGACTATATGTATTAGTCGCAAGCAAAATTGCACGTTCGCATGAATTTTTTGTGGGATCACTTATCGTGTCAAAAGAACAAGGTATTTTTATTTTATTGTACAGAGAATTATCAGTATTTAGGTTTATACATGGGCGGGCTATACTAAATGTATATTTAGCTCCGGGTATTGCAGGGTCGCTTCCAGCCCCTTTTCGAAATACAGCTCGTGCATGGAAGTTTGTTGTCGTTATTTAAGTTCACAATAGTTATTTGCTGACCACAATTACAATTACCCGTAGAGTAATCAGGCATCACATCATAGGGTGCGTTTAATAACAGTGAAGCACATTTTTGGATATGTATTCGAACCATAATCCATTACTTAATGGAATTAATCGATTTTTTAAGGCATCTAATTGCTCGGTACACATGATCCTATAATCACCATCATCTAACAGCTCATCTACATCTTCGATCCTGAATGTGTTGGGTACTACATCCATGTAGGTCGTGTTGGTCGCTCTATCTATTATCGATCCATTACAACCAACGATCAGGTTGGAACCAACTCCTCCAAACAAGTGTGGATAGCGTGGAATACAAATGTATTTGGCATCTGCGTAAATCATTTTACCCAGGTAGGGATTACAAGCGGCCTCTTCCAAAGGCATAGGGTAGGCCCTGCGATACGACATCTGATTAATGATTATTTCGGTTGGGAAAAACATATATTCGAATTCGTTGTGGTTATTACAAATCGATGCACAAGATACTGGCTCGTTTTTCTCATCTAGGTAATAACCGAATCGACATTTGCTTTGTATGTTGTCATTCTCCTCATCGCTATCACCACTTATATTTTCCTTTTAGTCAACAGTTGGTGGTTTTTCAAAACCTGTCAACCCATGTGTGTAATTCATACCGGATTCTAAGTATTTTTGAGAGAAATTTGACCGCTTCTATGCCAATGATACGCGAATGGAAGTTTGAACAACAAATTAAACAAAAGCAAATAAAAAAATCATCAATACAGTTTTATCCTTTCTTTCCATTATTTCGAATCTTTTTTTTTATCTAGTTGCTAATATTTTTCCTTTTTAAATTGAAGTTCTAGTGTTAGTTGGGTGATTTCATTTTTCAATTTTTCGTTTTCGTTTTTTAATTCCTCCCCCAACACATTGTTACAATTTTCGTTAGCAGTTGGACGAATATTACGGACGATCCAATCTTTAAACTCTTTTGCCATCGATAATCGGGATTTCATGATCAAATTATAAAAACCAATTTCGGTGATGAAAATAGTTCTCGAATTTCCATGATAACTCAATGATGGTAAATTATTAGAGTCTACAAGTTGCCTATATTTTACCTGTTCATCCCTGGGAACATGTCTCCGAACTGTATCACAAGTATCTTTATATTCTAGAATCTCGGCAGCATCCTTATCTCGAAACCACGGTTTATTGTCTTTATCTAAATGAAATGTGATTTTTTATCATTGTATATAACATATTCCATAATTTTTTGTAACTGTATATATATAGTTAGGAGGGGGGAACTCCTTATAGAAAGATAAACAGTGCGGAATTGGGTTGACTGGAAGGACAAAAAAAGAAAATTATAAGTTTTTTGTTAATTTTAATAAAATATATAAAACTACATTCATTGTGATTTAGATATATACTTTGCTTTTGATTGCAAGAAATACTCGTTCATTGCAGGTGACAGTTGGTATCGTTCGGGCATGGAAAAGCTTCTAGAATTTGCTTTTTTGACGAAATCTTTGTACAATGGTTTTTCTTCATAGCTTGTGGAAGTCGCATTGATTTGGGTTGGTGTAGGTGGTGGTGTGCCTCTTTTTGTATTGTAAAAGTCATCATTTTCGTCGGTTGGTACAAAACATGCTGTTGTATGCTGCATTATGATTATTTGAGCATTACGATATCCTTTCTCGACTTTGAATGTGAATCTCCTCTATTTTCCAGTTGCACAAAGATATCTCCTCTGTAGTCAGAATAAATTACCCCATTGTAAGCATATATTCGATGGTTAAATGCCAGCCTCTATCGACTAGTCACAAAAGCAAAATAGCCTTTGGGTATTTTACATGCTAGACCAACATCGACCTTCGCTACTTGACCTGGTGGGATCACGATGCTGTGACTTGCTTTCAAGTCATACCCAGCCGCTTCATCACTTCCATGGACTAATTGATTTTTGAACCATGCAGGAATGATGAGTGCCATTGTGTGATGGAAAGTCATTCCTGCATCGATACTTTATACAAGTATGTGAGTAAAAAAAACAGAAAACCTGTTTTTTATATTTACACTTTTTTTTAATATGTTACATTACAAAGAGCTGAAAGGGGGAATAAATTTTACATGTTATTTAATATTAATTTATAAAAATCCCTTTATTTTATTTTTTAATAAACCAATGTTATAAACAGTTTTTTAAATATANACTAATGTTAGGAACAGTTTTTTTAATCTCTTGTTGAATAATAGGGTTATTGAATATTTCTGTGAATTTTACATTAGCTTCATTCCAAGTAATGAAAGGTTTCAAACCCGATTCATCGTAAAATTCGTATAGGGTTATGTTATCTATACTGCCCCGAGCTTGATATATAGAAATTAGTTTGCATAACTTTACCGAGTATTTATCCATAACAACTTTTTTTTTTTTTTTTTAAAAAGCTTATTTATATACTGGATTCGCATTTAACATTACAGGCGTTAGAGTTATCAATTTTCACCTCTTCTTTCCGCAATTGATTCCAAATAGAAACACAGTTTTTTGTCAAGGTATGTATAAATACAATTAAATGCTTGTGATTTAAACTTTCTATCCTCAGACATGTTTTTTTTTATACTTCTTGTGTATATTTCAATTTATTTCGAGATCATTGAGATCGGGATCATTTCGAAATACAACTAATATATACAAGAATTCAAATCGTGTTAGTATTTTATTGACCACAATTACTAGTGTAATAATCAGGAATTACATTATTTTTATAATATGGGGTAAAAAGGTGAGTATTTTATTCACTATTTATTAATTTTTCTTTTTCAAGTCTATTTCTCTTTTTTTGTCTGTGTTAATAGTGTTTTCATTTAAAAAGTAATTTTCATACAAGTTTACAAAAATCTTTGTCAAATTACAAGTGTTTGTTTTCAATAAGTTTCATACATAATTTAAAAAATCAAAGTAATGATTATGTTTATTGTATCCATGTAGTTGAAAGTCCAACGTCCATGTCTCGTACTTCACAGACAGTTTAGCCACTTGGGTGCGCCTGAAATCTGTTTTCAAAAACATTTGTGGAACCATGTATATGTTTATTTCATCGAATCGGCAAATAGGTAAATTTACATCAGTCTTTTTTTTATCGTTGTTATTGATGCTTATAGGTTTTTGAAGGGTGTTATTGCTTATATCATCGATAATATTTTTATGTATTTTATTGTTTATATTATAGTTAGTTTTTTTAAGATGCATATTCAAGAATTTCGGAAAAGAGTTTTCTACCTTACCAACAACATTAGCCGTTAAACAAAATCCGTTTCTCACGGGTCACACTTTATTGGTAAAAAAGACAAAAACATGATATTTCCAACAAATGCCCTTATCGTACCAGTACAGATCGAACCCATTCAAGTCGACCAAGCACTCACCGCATGGAACATGGTGAGTTTCCTCGATGAATTCACGACAAGCGGCAAAAAACAAACTTTATTTTTTTTCATCACACCCTTGTGGTATCTGAATGAGTTCGATTAGATTAGATTCGGTATTTTTGTATGGATGTTTACAGGAAATTAATATGTGTATTTTACTGATTCAATGACAAATAGACCACTTCGTTGGAGGGTTTTTACTTTTGATAACTACATTATTTTTGCTTTACTTTTGATGATTGCACAGTTTACAGATAAGCTGAGGTTTCAATTTCGTCACCCCTCTTAGTTTGAGCGGCGATGTTTATGTACTGATTGCACTTGATATGTAAATCTATAGGAATTTTTGGCATCCGCAAATGTTTGACCAATTCCGAATCTACGGATTTAGTTTTACTGGAGCGTTCGGATATGTTTAACGAGATTGATCCATCTGCAAGAACGATATAATTATCACTTCGTTTTTCTGCTTTGTTTGATTTTGTTTTTTTTTTAGGTGGAACTGAATCTTTCTATTTTTTTTTGTGCAAGTATTACTATCTTCGCGGTTATGGGACTGGGTGAATCCTTCTGGTGATGGTGGGGGTGATTTCTCATCGTCCTTTATGGGACATTTTCATTTGGAATGAGTTTTCGTTTTCTTTATGGGTTCGTTGACAATCGCAGTTGGGCTCCGAGGAAATTCCATTTTTTCCATTGCAGTCTCTGTGGGTGAAGTTGGCTCGATTGTCTCTGGAACTGCGGGTGTCATCTGTTTCGATACAGCAATATTTACGATTTCTGTAAAAAGTTTTTGTAGTTTATCTAAACATTTTTTTCATTTTAATGATGTTCTGCTCCATATCGGCGAGATCCATTCCTGATGAAAAAATAAACTGACATGTTTGCAGTCGTATAGTTTCTTATATATATATATATATAAGAAACTATATTTTTTTTTTTCAGCATGTGTATATATATATATATATAAGAAACTATATATATATACATGCTGAAAAAAAATATATTTCTCTTTGTTTCTTTTTTATCTTTACAATTCAATTGACAGTAAAAAAAACCTATTTAGTGTTGTGCAAAAAAATGTAACTTACCACCTGGAACTTTTATAGGAAGGATGAAATTTTATCATTGTGCTTCAAGTACAATGTATTATAAGTGCCAGCCATGGGAATCATATCGTGATTTGTCATTAGTTTAACCAATTCTCGATAGGGTATAGAATCTGCCGGTTTTCTTTCAACAAGATGAATATTTTGATAATAAAATTGGGGTTTTGTAGTAAAAATGATTGTATAAATTGCATTTTCACTTTGTGGGTTTTCAAACAGGATGTTGATTAAATCTTCTTCGCGACAGAGTAAATTTAGGTAATGTTCGAATTCTCGGTTGGAGCATGAAAATGAAATTTGTCGTAAGACAGAGTAATCATCCCGCAACTCGAAATTAGCCATTTTATTAATGTGCTGGTAAAAAAGTTTTAACAGCTCGAGGTTGATTCGTTCTGCATTGGGCACATTATCAAAAGGAACGAATGTGATAATGGATTTTCGTATTTCGGAAATGAACTCTATGGAATCAAAATGACATTGGGTGACATAGGGCGTGAAGCGTCGGTACATGACGCCGGAATTGTAAAACGAACTTTTGTTCAATATCAATGTTCGGGATGCATGCGGAGAGAGTAGAATTTCCAAGTTCGATTCGTTGATATAATTACATAGGCAATAACGCATTTGATGTGAATGTGGTTCGAGTTCTGAAAAAGTACAGTTGGTAAATATAACCTCTGAGTAATTGTCGAAAATGGTATCGAGGGGGAAATTGTCGATGTATTTTGAAATTGCTGTTTCACTGCAAAAAAAGAGGGATTCTTTTTTTGTAATTTCCGACATGTGGGCCGATAACAACTTGCTTTCATCATCGTCTTTTTTATCAATGCATAAATTTGTATATATACAAAGCATGGTCTTATAACATGTATAAGGTATTAATTATTGGAAAAAATAATCACTTTATATTAACATACGGGACTGGTCTAAGCTGAGATGTTAAATGTAAATGAATTGTTGTTTGATTATATTACAGTTAAGCTTAAAGAGAATATATATCACGATGTATTGGTGTGTTTTGGACCTTGGTGTTATATCGAGGTAAACGACTTCGAAGATTGTTTAAAATGTTGGATGCAAGACACATTTTTAATTACTGGTATCATTAATCAAATTACTAAATTTCAAATCGCATCGGATGACTTGAATAAGCCAGTAAAAGGACTCGATGTTCTCAGCAATACAAAAGGCATATATATCGGGTATGAAACAAAGTTCATCAATTATTTTGAAATACACCACTTGTTTTGTCCTTGGAAAAACATGAGTCCAGAATTACAAAATTTCTACCTGCAGTTGAAATTGAACTTTTATTATCGTTACCACCTTTCAAAAGATGTTTTGCAGGGAGATGTTTCTGATTCGATGGTGCAAACTATAAAAACTTACATTACGAGCAGTTGGGATCCAGAACGAAAAAAAAACTAGCGGATAACGTAAACTATATTTTTATCTTCAACCATTAAAGGTCCGTTCCCCATCTGTCTTTGGAGATTGCCAATATGGCGGTTGAAAGCGAACAAAACTATTCCCCCTTCGAGTGTGATCGTAGAAACAGTTTCCATTGCAATGACGCATTAAAAAAAAATATATAAAAAATTATTTATTATATGTATATATACAAATAATTGTTTATTCTTTTAATTATCATACGAGAAGGATTTGGAGTAACATGTATGATTACGAGAACGAATCGTAAATCGATGATATTACTTCTTCTAATGAAAATGATAGTCAAGAAGAAAGTATGTCAGTTTGTCAGTATAAAATTGTCCAATTTCAAATTAAAGATTCGCATAAATATTCGCGTATAAAGATTGGTAACAAATAAGTATGTTTCTATAATCAATACGGTAGGTGTCATATCCAATATTGCACTGGTGAAACCCATGTATTTATGTTATTTGATGCTAGACGCGACGATCGTATAGCATTTCAGATGGAATGTTTTTTTCCTCAATGTAGTGTCTTTCTTTTACGACCCGATACCACAATACCATACTCATATCGATATCTTGAGGAAAAGGCAACGAAGGAAATTAGTCTCTCTTCAATTGGTATTCATAAGTGTGAATTACTATGCAAAAATGGTGACAATTTTTCGTGGCATAAATATTGCGATGGTTATCATCATACAACTGAAAAAAGCTGTGATTCGCTCTTAACTATACCTTGTTTCTCAAAAGAATGCAGACTTTATAATACCGTCAATTTAAACCACCAAATAATATCAGAAAAAATCGGCGAATTCAACCCAGTAAATAAATACGACAATATTTTAACTTTCTTGCATGGCGTTAGGTTTACTTTCCAAGGGTTAAAACACATCTCCAACGGACCCTCTATGATGAAGTTATTCTTTCTAAAAAAGTGAAAGATTGTCAAAGTGCAGAATGGGCCGTGTGTTTATCACGGCCCAATTCCATATTTCCAACTACAATCGACGAGATGAAGAAGCAAATTTCGGACGAACATATAACGACTGTGTATAGCCATCGAAATGACTACTTTACATATAAAATTGTGAATGTAAGTTCACGTTCGTTTCAACGATATATCGAAAGGTGTAATGGAAAATGGCATTTTTTTTAGATTTCCCACAAAATATAACAATTTCCTATTCATGGAACATAAAACCGTTTGCGCTGGTGATTTGTGCAGAATCTATCGCGAATTGGTATTGAAGAAATGCGAGTTTTCACCATCAATAGTTTGTAACCCAAAAACAAAATTTTGATTTATATTTTGAATTTTGATACTTAATAAATCTCCTGTTACATTCATATAGTTTGTTACTCATTCTCTCTCTCTCTATTCCTTTTTTCCAAATTTATTTATCAATTTAATGAGTTTTTCATCAAACGCATTTTCCCTTGTAAGTTTAAATTTACTCGAACCATACCATAGGGATTTGATGTCAATTTGCCGGTTATGTATAAAATTTATTGCTTGATCCAAAGATCCCACATACGACTGCTGGGAAAAGGGTGCGGTTAACAAAATATTAGTGGTTTCCCAAAACCGGGAAGGGTATTTATAATAACTTTGGTTTTTTCACATCTATTGTTTTTCAGGTTGTTATCTTTACTCTTTGTGAATGAATCAATGAAATTAATGTGATAATTTGCAGCTACATAGTTTAATTGAAATAAGTTTGTTTGTTGAATTTCGAAACTATTTAAGAGATTCATCAAACTATTAAATGAACATATCAATTGTTTCGATGTTTGTAACAAATCAATGCTTTTTTTTACATCGTCTATGTTTTGTATGGTTTTATTAATCATGTTGCATAAAATTACAAAATTAACGGACTTTTCTAAAGTATCGCTATTATTTTCATTTTTATTTTTAAAAAAGTTGAGTGTGTTTTCCATTTCATTTTTTTCTATTATTTTCCAACAATAAGATGCTGTCAAAATGGAAAAGAAAACCTTTGTTTTTTTTTTCAAGTCTTATTGATATTGGTATATGTTACTTTTTTAAAAATCTCGGTCAATATAATTATAAGCAAACGACTGTTATACGAAAAAAAACGTATCGACTACCCTGAATTTCATGCAAATTCCATAAAATGACAACCTTTTTTAATGCAGCTTTATTTGCCTCTGGTGATTCATCGACTTCGAATACACATAACAACAGCCTTTTTAATTTTTCAGGTGATGCTCCTGAAGACTGCTTGGATATGAAAAGAGAAAATGATGCCAATGAAACATACAATGATTTGACTAGGATAATTTCAATCATATATAATTCCCCAAAGGCCTCCGCGACCAACTTGTGGGACGGTTTCTTATGCACAGACCCACAAAATATTCTAAACAGCATCTGTAACCATTTTTTAACGATTGTAAAAAAATATTTGGCGAGTAAATTACAGGTGTGCGTCAAAAAATACGCCATCGTGGAGGGGTATATTACGAGTGGTTTTGTGATTGTACCCTATTTAAACGATCAGAATTTAGTGTTGAATGTCGATGCGGAAGGAGCTGTAAAACTCTTGCGTAGTTCCCTAACTTGCTTTGCTCTTATACAACCGAAAATTTCTATTGATAATTTGTCAGACACATTTTCGTCCCGGGACTATCTTTTCGAGCTGAATTGCAAAATCCAAATAGTCCAACGACATCCGCGACGAGATATTGTAAAATGTCACTCCTATAATCTATTTAATCCACAAGAATTCGGATCTTCTGTGCTACAGCAACAGTATTTACAACGAAATGCTGCCTTAGACGAATCCCTCAATAACATTCAGAGTAACATTGGTGACATTTGGACGAATAAGGCCAATCATATTTACTTATTCTTACTTCCTTTAACATATTCGATTTTTAACACGGGATTTAATTTCCTCTACGTGGACTTCTTGGCTAATTCACAAGATTTAGACACCAAAAAATTGTTTGTAAAATACAACGCGGCTGACATAAGTATAAATAATCGACCTTATATTGCAATTTCTATGAAAATATGAACATCAAGCCAAAAGTTTTGAAACTGAGTAAAACATCTTTGTGTGTTTCATCTTCTTGTGATAAAAACGGTAATAGTTTTGCAAAGAGTGGAAATGCAAAGAAAAATTTGGCGATCAAGGAAACGTTGCTTAAAATGGAAACACACAATCAGTACCACGGCGCTTTTGATTTTTTTAATCAATTTCTAAACTACGATGGTTTAAACGAAAGTGAGGGGATGAACCTCTGTAATGATGACGGGATCGACTCGTATAATTTTGATGATAAAGATGGTGATGACCACTTTTCATCATTATTGATGGGGAAACCCATATACAAAGAAATTGTACAAACATGGATGGATAATTTTAATACATTTCATAGGTTCATGTGTCATTCGTATACAGACACTGTACATTCATCCGCAATTACAAATTCTTTGGGAAAATTATGGAGTGCGTGTCTTAATCAGGTAAACAAGTGTATTTTTACCAACAAAAATAAAAAAAATAAACTTTTAACAATAGGCACGAATTTTTTGATGAACAGAGAACTGAAAAAAATGTGTTTACTGCATTGACTATGATAAAATAAGAGATATCGATCGAAAACAATGTCAATTTCATCAGATATCTATTAATACTTATGTTATATATGGTCAGAGAAACATTTTGTAATGGTAAAGATAATTAATCCATTTTTTAAACACTACTATGATAGTATACCTGAAAATATCGTCCATCAATTGATAAAAATGAATTCATTTGTAGTTATCATATGATAAGTATGTTGATAAGCCCGAATCCTTTGATTTTTTTCAAGACTCATGAACGAGGACGTGAACGATGTATTAGGTCTCACTTAAAGTATATGAGTTTTATGAATAATGGTGGCAATTTGGTAGATTTTCAAGATTTAATTTCGTTCTTCATTTTCGGATAATTGTCTAAAACTCGGGTGTATTGTACCGCGGTTTGTAATACCTTGGTGAGTGAGTTAAAACATATCGATCCCTCCTACCAAAAACCCTTTAAAATGTCCATGATCACTTCAGCTTATCGACGTGCAGCTAAATTGAATCATTACGATGCGCAGATACTGTATTTAAGCGATGGTCGTCCTATCACCGTGGAAGGAAAAAATAACAACCACCCACAAATAGACGAAAGCCAAAAAGTGTTGCCTTGGAATAATGCGAAAATAATACACAAATATGTATAAAATGCGCTAGTCGAGTTTTTAAATGACTTGAATGCACCTTACTCGTCGGAAGTGAAATTGACCCTTTTAATAGATTTTCTGTACAAAACAGGTAGACGAAAAAACGAAATTTTGTCTCTGACAATGAGTCAAGATAATGAATTGATCGAAAGTGAAAAAACTGTAATTAAAACAAAAACAAAGACAGCAACAATGTGTATTCCTTATCAATTTACATATATATTGAATCCATTTGTAAATCACCCATCACATTCGATTTACAAAAATCTAAATAGACTTTTCATCACCCGATATGAAAAACTCCGTCCAATTTATATCACTTTGTATAAGAAAATAACGGGTATACGGCCTGATAGAGGAGTGGTGTTTCACGCCTGGCGAAATAATTTTTTGGTGCGCGCGAGTGCGATCGATCCGAGAATGGCTCAAAATGCACTCGGTCATAGTAAAAAAAAGTCTACATTAAATTATGTAAATAAACAAATGTTGAATGATGCTGACCTACAGGAAATTTTACTTAACCAACTCACATATAATTAATAACAAAATAAAAAAATTCTTATTGGCAACTTAGTGGTATGTATCCCAAAAAAAACTCGTGTATAAGTAAAAAAACTTATTGGTAATTTTACTGTATATAAATGGGGGTATCCACTCAGTCCTCACCAGTGTGGTCATCTAGTCCTCCTCAATAGAATATAATGTCGACTAAATGTGCTGTACATGGAGCCTGTACCCATATGTTTGCCTCATGTCAATATGCCTTTTGTGGATATAATGCTCAATGCACCGACATATATTTTTCACCTTCACCGACATCAATGACTGGGCAGCAAGAAGATGACGATGTTGTGGCCACTACCTTCGACACTTTTTTTAACACCGCAGCCAATGAAGTTTGCTCAAAGTGTGTAGTAGATTTTCAAGGTTTCGAAATTCTTCAAACCTTTTACGTAAAAGAGCTGGCGATTTTTGACATTGATACAAATCATGTATAACATTTTTTTTTTTTTTGGACCTCCTTGTAAACTAATTTGTTTTAGTGCTGAAACTAAAAAAATAATCGAAAATTCTATTTCAAATGTACATGGAATACGCTGGTATGAATGTTGGGTACCTTACAGGTGTACATTACATGTTGTACAAAAATTGTTGAGAAAATACAACCACATTTATGTCTCGACTGATGAAAAATACAAGATTTTAGGCGGTCAATCTTTACCTCCACATTTATTTACCAACTCGGTTAAAGCCTTGAAACCCGCATATCAAATTTTGTAGATGTGAAAAAGGCAACCGACTCGGCGCTGTTCGTGCGATGTATCACCCATCCTGGATGTTGTGCGATGGAAAATGTGTTTATTAACGAATATGTTTTATCTAAAAGGAATGTTTAAAAAATATTTTGTTTAATGTAATTCTGAAAAAGATGTTTGTATATAAGTTCTAACCATGACTATAAATAAAGAAAAATTGAACAAATACATCGATGTTATTTTGGATTCTCAAAAAAAAAAATCCCAACTTACCCAATGATTCCTACTCTACAGCAATATACAATAAACTCCTACGTCATACACAAGATGGACAAATATTTAACAGTCGTTATATACCAAAATCGACGAAAAAACTTTATATTCAATGTAAAAAACCACATGAAATGTATGTGATTTTGAAAGAGTTGATTAATCAGATTTCATCTATAGACTTTATCCTTTTTCTCTTGAGAAAAACCATAGACCAAGTAGTTCTAGACGATCGAGATAAACTCTCGCTCATAATGAACAGATTTATTCTGGCAGTGACCCCATTTCTAGACAGTTTCCCACGGACAGAAACCTTGTTTCGACGAACATTGATAAACCTCCGTCGTAGTGAAGGAGATTTCGACCTGATTGACGAGATTTTAAATAATTCGCCATTTTATGTTATTATCGTTTATCACTTTCCCAAATCCATCCTCGAAGTGTTTATACAAGATTTAAAGAATATGGATGGAACTTTTGATGATACAGAAAAACTGAGCTTGTTGGATGAAGCGGTCAACCCCGACGATTATTTCGAACTTTCTAAAAATACCACTACGATCAACGAGGCTAGTGGTGATTAATCTCCTGATTAGTTTTATGTGGAAAACGATCAAGTGCTGGATCTGCTCGATCCAAACATCACTGAAATAGTGAATGATGGTGAATATGGCAATCATGATACCGAGGCATGCATATTACATGAAGTTGATAATGATTGGGGAAATTTTAACGAATTCCCTCCGGTTGTAATTATTCATCGTGAAGATCACATTAACGCAAACGATCCCTTGGAAATAAGCGAATTAAACGAACGAGAAACTGAAACGGTTGTCTTAAAATTCGACGAACCAGACATAATCCCAGCCAATCTCGATTTCCACGAAAATGAAACTGAAACCGATATCGAACTTGTAAAATCCAATGGAACCATAATCGTTCCGGTAGAAATGGAGTCTTGCGAAACCGAAATGGAGTTAAAAATAAATGAATTCGATAAACCGGCAATTCCTCCGGCCGAAATTAATTTTAGTGAAAATGAATCTGAAATTTAAGAATTAGAAAAACTAGCGGCAGTATCATCACTTTGGAAAATTTATTCACCTGAGCCAATACTTGACTTCAATAAATTTGAAAAAAATACTACAATGCCATTAGATATGGGTTTACATGAAATTTTAACTTAAATACAAATTAATCTTAATGAACCTTATTGATTGGCGGCGGTGAAAATTGACCCAAATAAAATTAACACACCAATCAAGTTTTTTGAAAAGAGCGAAAACATTAACCAATGGATGCAAAGGGATAAAAATCCGTAATATTTCGTCGGTTTGACAGAAAATTATTTATTTTAGTAAAAAAAATTAATAAGATTCAATGAAACAATTTATTCTAATCTGTTGTATTTGTGTTTCCCTTGCAGTAGCTGCACTTTGCATACAGGCAACTTGGCAGATGATTTCCGAAAATTGCATGGATAGAATCAAGAATAAAAAATTTTCAAACAAGGATATTTTTCATAAAAGAGTAGATTGTCTATCGTTGCCATTTCAATGCATTAATTCGTCAGATTGTCATGTTTTATGCAACTTATCAAAATGAAATTTCGACTGTGAGGAAAATAAATTAACCCCACGAATAAAAACACCTTCCATAATAACTCCTCAACAGTCGCCCATTTCCCCTCTTCCTCTTGCAGACACCACATTGTGTGATTCCAAACTCGGAGTAATTCGGGTATTAAAAAGCACAGATCCTTTGGAAATAGAATGGGCATGCATCTCAACTTACCCATTCGTGTGGAACGATGATGGGAAGCAGACGTCATATGCCTGTAAAGATGGAATCGTCACGAGCGACTTGACAACATCTAGCTTTAAACTCAATGATTGCAAATGTAAGGCCGACATGATATTGGGAATTTTTGAATCTCAGCCACACCTACCGAGGTGTTTCCCATCAACTCATGTTAATTTCCTGACAAAATTTCATAAACTATAAGATGCCTATTTATATATAGTTTTTATTATTTATATTGGGAGAACTTGTAGTTGTAATTTATTTTTCCATAAATGTGCGATATTTTATATCAGAAATTTACAAAAGGACTGAAAATGAATTTCCCATTAAATTTCGAATATTATTTTCCAAAATTCCTTTGTATCTTAGTAAACGATCGATTTTGATATGTACACAATCAATTTTCAAAATTTTAAACAAACAATTTGAAATTAAAATTTTTATGTACACAGAAGAAAGCCATTCCACTGTTGGCACTATTCAATTTGCCAGCCGCAATCACGGAGATGGAGACCCATTTGATGGCGAAAGTCCAATATGCGCACACGCATCCTTACCTCCACATAAAAGTATATGTTTTCACAAAGATAATAATTGGTCTTACGTCTTTTATCAACATGTGCTCGTTCATGAACTAGGTCACATATTAGGATTATATTAAAATCAAAGAAAAAATAGTATGATGTTCGATCCCACAAAACACAATAAATTTACAGCTTTTGATCTGTACAATATTATTTCAATGAATCCATTTCTGAAAAAGAAAAGTAAATGAGAAATGTGTTTACGTCCGGTAAGAAATAAATCCGTTTCCGAGCGTTCAACATGGTGATTTTACACCCCGCACACACCATTGTACATTTTCCAATTGAAAATGTTTAGTTGTTTAAGTATAACTGCACTTGCTAAACGGAACAATTGACTTGAACTTGGATATGTTAAACGGAATTCGGCCGGATACTCAATTGTACACTGACTTGTAAAGGAAACAATTTGAATGGAAACTTGATACTGCATTCATGGTTTTACTATGGTTTTATCATAAGGATACTCAATACAGAACAATGACCTGAAAATATATTAACTAGGGAAATTCTAAATTTATTGCAAACAGCCTATACTATATATTCTACAAAATATAGGTGAAACATACGTTTATACTGCAAGTTCCAAATGGTGTTATGTTATAGGGACTTCTTTCGTCAGTCAGNACCCCCTGCTACCAAGAGAATCAATAGGGTTTTTTTTTTGCAGTACACTGTAGTTATCTAAAAAGAAGGCACCTTTCCAAAGCCTCACGTAGCCAACAAGAGAATTGGAACCTTTGTTGGTTACTGACAGGGTCACTACATTTAAACTGAAAAAAAAAACAGGGGTTTATATATACTGGTTATTGTTTTTTTTCAACTACTGTTTTTTTTTAAATATTTTATTCAAGAATCTTTCGAAATCAAAAGTAACTTTAAATGTTAACCACAACAAACGAAAAAACTCGAGAGGCAAAATTGAGGGAAGTCCTACCAAAAAAGTGGCATAATCTTGAGGCTAACTCAAACATAGCCTCAACTTTGCCTCATGATTATGTCGTAATAAAATGAAAAATTACGAGATAATCTTGAGGCAAAGTTGAGGCTCTCTCAGCTTTGCCTCACATAGATCTTGAGGCAAAGCTGAGGGAGCCTCCACTTCCCCCCCTCCCCATTTACATTCATTTATATATTTGTGTGTATTGGCCAATGATACGAATAGACTGCGTTAAAATAAAATATTCAATACAAACACCGTCGTTATTTTTGTATCCAAAATTATCGACTGTAAAGGTAGCATCTGAAACGATAGCCAAACCATTTATAGCCAGACCCTTCATAGGGAATATCGAAATATTTGTCGAGCTGGTCACAAAAATCAAATGGATGGTTATTAATTGAGTCACCTTTCCATAATGGCATACTTCGAGTTTAAGAAATGGTACTGAAAAATCAACCAAATAAGTTATTTTCCTCAAAATTTATTTTTAAACTCGTAGTAATCGCTTAAAATGTATTTAAGATTTACAGTCCCACCACAAGTAAAAAAAAGTGCTATGATAATTTAAATCATCATCTAACCGATGTTGTTTATCGATTTTATTCAAAACCAGGGACACTAATCCATCTATTGGTGAACGAACAAAAGTACTATGATTATTTTCAGTAATTTTAATTGAACACAGTAAAAGAGAAAAAAAATGTTTCAAGATTTGATAAAATTTATACACAATTTTTCTTATGGGCGATGTTGCGTCAAATGGACCTAGATAGGAGAAGTTAGATACTTATTAATTTTACCATATAATACAATGACGGTAAATTATAATAGAAAACTATTAATCCTAATCCCGAAAGAAAAAAAAATAATACCTTAACCTGGATCGTAGAAATTAACAATAATTGCACAGGGCAGAGATTCGAAAAAAAACTGTAAACTTTAAATCTTCAACATTTTTAAAAATACTTAACAACAATAAAAACTAAATAGGTTACTTATTTAATGATATAAACCCCACACAATATTCAGCTGTGCAAATAATTAACAGATTACTGGAACTAGGAATTATCAGAATCTAACATAAGGTATTTATACCCAATTTAAAAATAACATCTTGTGGTGATGTATAAATAATATTTACATGTAAATGTTTCCACAGTTAAATTTGGAAGTAAGTGGGGGTGGGTCCTTGTAAATAGAATATGTTGTTGCGTAATACTTTGGAAGCACAAATTCGGTACCCTCTTGCCAATATATATTTATTTAAAAACTAACCTTTCGAAAACATTATTAAAAAGAAATCTCGAAAGCTTTTGTTTTTACTATTCATACTTTGGAAGCACAGAGGAGGTCCAATTCGGTACCCCCTTGTCAATATATATTCATTTAAACTTTTTTTCACTATAATGCCTTTCGGTTTATTTCCGCTGCTAAATTTGGAAGTAAGTTTAAGAGAGAGGGGGTGTGGGTCCTTGTAAATAGAATATGTTGTTAAGTAAAACTTTGGAAGCACAAAGGAGGTCTAATTCGGAACCCCCTTGCCAATATATTTTCATTTAAACACTAAACTTTCAAAAAACCTTATTAAAAAGAATTCTTGCAAGTTTTTTTTTTTTTGCTAATTAATACTTTAGAAGCACAAAGGAAGTCGGATTCGGTACCCCCTTGTCAATATAAATTCATTGAAACTTTTTTTCACTATAATGCCTTTTGGTTGGAATGTTTTAAATTTAATCCCGTGTAACATTGAAAACAATTCGGAATCTCAACTAATTCAGAGTTTCGAAAACTTGCAACCAGAATGCGCGAGTGTGATAAAACTTTCCATTCAATCAGAGGTCTCCAATCCCCTCCCCCCACTCTCACTCCCATCATGGCGACTTTAATCGTAGAGAAAAACTCGAATAATTATCTTTAACAGTTCTAGAATAGTTGATGTTTGTGTTGCAAATTTCCATCTTCCCTCCTCCCCCCTACTTCTCTTCTAGTCATGTGAATTACATTTCCCCTCTCACTTCCCTTCAACACGGTTACTACCAAAATATTTCTATATAAGTGCAAAATCTGGAAAGAGACTTAAGTTGGCATTGAGCATTACTAGGACAAGCATATTCTCACCTCTTCAATAGGAAAAGGTAAGTACTAATAATATATAATATATATTTTATATAAAGTCTCTTTCTAAATTTTGTACTTATATAGGCAGATTTTGGTGTTAATGATAAATGGAGCCTTCTGATTGTTTGGAATGTTTTGCACACTAGCGCATTCTGGTGGACAGTTCTCAAAACAAAAAAATGTACGGATTCCCCATTGCAATTCTTTCAATTTGGAGGTTGGCAGATGGTACAAATAACACTAATCCGAAGCGCATTATAAAATGTTATTTAATAGTTACAAGTTGCGAGATGGCGCTTTCGTGTTGTTATGGAGACAATATATATTGGCAAGGGAGGACCGATTTGGACCTCCCTCTTACTACCAAACACAAGGGCTTTGAGTTCCGAAAACTGAGCACCAGAATGTGCTAGTGTGCAAAACATTCCAACCAATTAGAAGGATCCATCACAATTGAATTTATGATGGGGAATCACTACTTTTTTTTTTAGTTTCAAAAACTGACCCCCAGAATGCACTAGTGTGCAAAACATTACAACTAATCAGAAGGCTCCATTTCTCCTTACCACCAAAAACTGCCTATATAAGTACAAAATCTAGAAAAAGACTTTAGTCGGCATTGAGCATTACTAGGACAAGCATATCCTTTCCCCTTCAATAGGAAAGGGTAATTACTAAAAGTTAAGTACTGATAATAAGTATATATATACTTATTTATTTATTATGTATATTAATTTATTTATTTTATATATATTTATTATATATATTATTAGTACTCACATTTTAGTAGTTACCCTTCCCCAGAATGCGCTTTACAACACGAAAAAAAACTAACCATAAATAAAAATATATGAACTTTGATATGGTGTGATCGTTAAAGTGTTTGTGTAGCACTTGATTTCTGGATATATATAGGTGTTGGTTGCAGCAGTCATCTTGCGATCAGGAGTTATTACGATGCCAGTGCTCAGCAGAGTCAGTGGAATGTATGCACAGTTTGTTAGACCAATATTTGTAAAGTTTAATGAGGATACTGCATATCCTGTGATAAATGGTTTCAATGAAGTTGGAAAATGGGTTTATGGATATCATGAGACTTTAACTCATTGTGATACAGACAATTCTTTTTTTCGTTTTCAGTCTGACATTTTGCACTGTAGAAGTCGAAATTGACGATTATGGTATACTTGAGCTTAAAACTGGTTGGGCTGCTTTATCTGGCCTTGACAATGTTCTTGGCTGCAAAGCTGTGTCGGTGTTTGAGCATCCTGATTTGGTGGTTATTAAAAAGCTAGAGCCATATAACTTACGTGTAAATGTGTTTGCCTGCATATATTTAATGGTCTCTTCATAGGGTATCCTAACAGATTTTATCCTGTGTCTGTTACTGTTAAGAATATAGGAGATAATAAAGTAGTGTTGGATGCTGATGCTACTATAGTGGATGTTTTTTGGTGCAAACAAGGTGGAAATCCTTCACCGACTTTTTGGTCTGACCCAGATATATATGTAACTTCGTGCACGACATCATCCTGCACTGATAAGTCCACTTAATTGGGAGGGGCTTTATCAAATTAGAAGATAACGCATAACACAATTAGGAATTTCAACTAATGGGCATTTATGTACTACAAAAAAACCTGAAGAAGCAAAAATACTTGGTATTATGCCCTAATTATTGAATCGAATCTTGATTGCTCTCCATTGACTAACTGGCAAAAGTCCTACGTTTTGTATCTTTGACAGCATCTTTTAAGGTTGTGTGTATGGGAACCTTAATTGTTTGATATAACAAAAATAACATCTAGTTAAAAAAAATGTTTTGCAACATCCTAGATTTTTTACTCGTTATTAAAAAAAACATTTTGCATTCCCTCTCTTTTTTTAAAACTCTTTATAAGAGAGAATGTGAGCCTTTTCGGAATATTAGTCAGTTTTCTCGTACTTAGAAATGTACGCATGTTGTCCAAGCAGTCATAAAATCCTTTCGGCCATTTTGGCATTTGGAAGGGTGCGCTCATTTAGTGCCTTGGATAAATGGGACGAGTTACCATACCTGCCGAAAGAATTTCTCTTGATCTACACACCTTACGAAATTTCGACCATATTCAAGTAATTACCAACCTACCTTCAGCAAGACGAAGACATATTGGACTGCTGCCCATGCAAGGAATGTTTCGAGGGTTGCACCTCGGTTCCTGACATGCCACATAGCAAGGGTTGGTGCAAAGCCCGTCGAGCAGCCCTCATTAAGTCTAAGCACGTGGAAGACGACTTTCCTGTTACGACTTCCTGTTGAAGATGACATTTCCCATTGAAGACGTTCAATAAAGTTTTAAATGACTTTGAAAAAATTTTGAAACTCTGTGTGTGCATGGAAACTTTACATTTTTATATATAACAAAAAATATTTACTGAAAAATAAAATATTTGTAACATCCAAGGTTTTTATTCGTTATTGAAAAAAAGGTGGTGTATACATTTGAATTATAAAAAAAAGGAACAGGAGGGTGTCTATTTGTTACCCCCCCCCCCTTTTTTTTCTAATATATATTCTTTAAACACTAAATATTCGAGAACTTTAAAGACAAGTCTGTATATTTTCGACATAACACATTTTTATTGAGCATTTTCTTTAGTAAATCGCAAAGGACTTAATAAAATAATTGGAATATAGAACATAAGTAGGAATTTCAAATGATTTAGTATTGAGGGACCTGTAACTAGAAGGTGTTGTTGTGCAATACATTGGAAGCACAATGGTGAAAGGTTGGTAAGTTGCCAGCCATATGCTGAGGGTCGGCAAAGTCGTCAGAAGAATAAAGCACTCATGAAGTTGATGAAGCGACCTTCTTGCACTAAGACAACAAAATTATTGTGCAATAATGTTTCAAACAGCTACAATTTAGAACACATTTGAAGGAAACTTCAGTTAGACACGAGACCCTAGTTAGTTGTGAGGGACTTCAATAGGTTTACTTTCAAAGCTGCCTGTTTTTTGGTGGGTTGTGTTTAGGATATAATGAAATACAATATCCTTCAAATCAGGCTATGTTTTTTTCTTTTTTTGGCTTGACTAAATAAAAAATCAAACAGTTAGTTTTTTTTTGTTTTGAAAGCTGGAAATATTTATTTTCCAGTGACAATGTTTTTTTTTTCAATTTTAAAGTATGGGTAATGAAGGGATAAGAGAATGCAGATAAAACAAGCTTTTTATAGGTTTAAGTATTATTTTTACAGTTTTGGGATTAATGTTGGCCTATTCTGATAATTTAACCAATATAAGAGTAATATCTTGTTTTGTTTCGATAGGTGTGGGAAATTTATGTAATCAGTTACTAGATTTAAAATGAATAAAAGAAAATTTGTTTACAATAATATACATTTATGATATATACATGTACAAGTTTTAACTTTTTTATAAAGCACCCGTCTGCGATTTCAATTGTGGAGGATCCAGCACCGCAGTAATCTCGAATTTCTCGGTGTGCAGGTGAATCGATTCTTGTTCTTCCAATAAAAGTGATCTTCTACATTTTCATACAAAGATACGAGTTTTTGAAATTTCAGTTGTCGAGGATCCAGAATCGCAGTAATCTCGAATTTCTTGGTGCAAAGGTGAATCGATTCTTGTTGCTCCAACAAAAGTGATCTACATTTTCATACAAAGACACGAGTTTTTTAAATTTTGGGCATTTATATGTATTTTGCACATCCACATTTTCGAGGTAATGGTCATACTTGCATAGTTTTTGTAGCCAGCTTTTTTGTTGGGCGCCTGCAACAAACACTGGATATTTCTTGTAATATCTTCTTATCAGCATATATATTTAAATTTGGATTTCTTCGTAGGGGATTTCTCCATCCCGCCATTCCCATCCGTGAAAGTTCTTCGTCAGCCAAGTATTTAATTTTTTTAAGTTTTGTGATCCAATACAACCCATGAATGTGGAGCTTTGAACAATCGCGTTTCAGTCACGCTGTTAAGATAGGTGACTGCTAATTCCTTTAGCACAAATTCGCCGTTATTGTCGTAAAACCCTCGTAGTTACAAAACATGTTGTGTGAGTAGCTGATATTTGCATGGATAAAATGCTAGCTCGAAAATAACTAATTTGTTAATGTTTGAGGCAGTTATATTTATACAACACTGTCTCTGGGGGTGTGGTAATCTTGTGTAACCAAGTTGAAAAAAAAGACATCATAAGAGCTTTTATTTATTGTTTGTTTTTGTCGAACATGAAATATATAGCTGAAAAATATCAGATATTGCCATTGAGGATGCTTTGGGCGATTGGGAATAATTTAGTATCATCGAACCAAAGATTAATTCCATCGAATCTAGATTTTACAATAGTGATCAACAAACTACCGAATTTTTATTAGTTAAACACCACCCAGTAAATTTTATAAATATGAACTTTCTAAGACATTGGTTTATCAGCATAAATAATCGTGAATGGCATCACAGCACCCACAAGATTGCAGATATTTTTGTCGATTCTACCGATACATATGGGATTGTTGTAGAAATTAAAGAATTTTGTAAATTTTGCACATACCATTATTTAAAAAATTTGTTCGAACAGGATAAAGTTTTTAATATATTTACCAGTAACTGCGAATTGATAGTTGGTTACTATTGGTAAACCACTTCATTATTTTTAGCTACCTACTGTGTGTTATTATTTTTCATAACACATTCATTTAGATTTATAATGATTTGTTGTAGTATGTTATTATCAATTACATTTCTCCTAATACAAAAAAATGTTACTATTACAAAGTGTAAACACATTAAATAAAAAATAATATGAAATATTGAAATATATATACACAGTCTGTTATCAGAAACCTAAAAGTAAGAATGGGCACTCTCGAGTTTAAACATTTATTTATTCCCAGTATTAAAAAAAACTGGATGTGCGTGAGCAACTCAAATAGAAACATTGATGAATCACATATTTGATCCCAAAATTATTACATACTTGGACACCTTTGGATTTGATGATTTATCAAGAAGCATTTTTAATTAATCTGTTACACAAATATGAAAAAAAAAATGCGACATAGCCAGAAAAGTTAACAAGTAGATGTGTACCATTAATCTACAAGTTCATATAAATCGTTCAATAATGAGTTGTAATTGATAAATTTAATTTTTTTTCATTTTTCGTGGTTGGTATATAATAGCATTTTTTTATATCGATTGGTATGTCGTACCCACCCGTATTCAAATTATGTACAGAATCATATATTAAAATGTATGGGCCTGTTGTTATTTGAATTTGTTGGCGCACAGTAGATACTGACTTTGTTTTACATAACCCATATAAAACCTTCCTGAATTTATTGGATTGTGGAAACTGGTCGACGAACATTTTTGCATGCACCTTGTTACCCACTGTCCACAATACAACTTTAAAACTATTTGGCTAGGGTTGCTATGAAATGATCGGTTCCATGAAATTCGTTTTTACGTTCGTCTATTAAAGTTTGGTCAAAATCGACAACCACTATAACTTGAGCTTGCCGAATCTTTGTTCATTTTAGTTTTTTGTTCTTTTATCGGTAAGTTGGATATCGTCTTCATCTCCACTAGCAATTCTCTGACTGCAAAATCCTTTTTTTGTTCCATATTTTGAATTGCCAATGGCATTAGAATCTTCACCATCACTTCTTACTTGTAAAACGGAAGAAAACATATATCTTACATATCTTCGAATATTTATTTAAAAAAATTAAAAAAAAGAATGTCTAAAGTAATATCAAAATTGTTGTCATCGACATCTTCGGATAACACTGATAAAGTTTTTGCGCATGTTTTGCTCGGATTGTTAAACAATATCAAAACTTTAAGAAAGGCTCATCCGTGTGTATCAGGCTCCTTATGTTACCTGATGTTTGCTAAAGTGGTTGCAAATTTTGGCCAAACGAGTATGTTTATCAATAATAATCACATTTTTTCCCCTCCATTTCTTGCAATGAATTTCATATGTATAGAAATTATTCGATTACTTGAATGTAGGTATAAGCAATTATAATTTAACCAATGCTACATGTTTGCATTCAATAAACTTCAAAAAATTGCAAAAGTTATTTTCAGCAGCAAGAACATACCACCTCTTGAATGCTATTTTCACATGCCCTATAATCGTCAATTGGCAATTGTTGAATGTTTCACAGAACTTGTAGAGCAAGTAGCTTTCGGTTTACGCAAAAATGTCTGGTTTTACAGAGACCACGCAACTTCATCCAAACTGGACGTGGTTCGGTTTTTTGACGACATTGTGCGATAACAAAAATAATAGATGTTTGGTAAAAAAAATCTTTGCTCAATATCGAGCACTTGAATTATGTGTTGAATGGTACAACATATTTAATACAAACATATACATCTGATGGCCAAGTTTTATATACATTGGATAAAAGCATGAATGAGGTTGTGTGGAAATTGATTATTTTGAAAAAGTTTTATATGTATCTTAAATATAAATTTAATTTGAGAAGATTAGTAGACTTGGTTTTCCCTGTCATTCGTCGTGATTCATTTACATGGATGAATTCGGTAAGATAATATACCTACCTTCTGAACTGGAAACAATCGAGTCCGAATTACAAAATAGGATTTTATTAAATACATATAAAAATGAGTATGATTATTTTTACCTTATTATGTGGGTTGTCATTTTGACAATTTTATTCGCACTGACACAACCAATATTGGCCAGCATTTTTCAAATTCACTGGCTTTGAAAGTAACTGTGATTAGAAAAAAAAATTTTCGTAAGAACATTTATACTAAAGAGAAATATATTGATGGATTCCTACTCGATTAGCTTCATTATTCAAGCTGTATTGTCACTTGTAATATTGTTAGTGTATTATTTTTTACAAAATGCAAAAATTCCGAAATATGATCCCATTAAATCGGCTAAAGATCTTTTTTGTGTTGAATCCACTCAAACATGAGAAACTTCAATTTGTAACTCTTTGTAAAACAAACACATATTGCCTGTATGAATTTTTTGTAGCAAGTTCAGAGAATGCAGAAAATTCGAAAATCAAAGTGAACTTTATTGGCGAATCTGACAAAAAACCTTACAAAATAGGGTGGAATTTCCAGCAACAAAAATGGTTAAAGCGTAGCCACATACAAACAATTTCGCAAAAAATCATCGAAGTTGGGAGAGATTACAAAGTCCAGTTGGTCAAGGATTTGAATACTATAAACTTTGCATCAATCTCTCCGAAATTAGATATTTCTAATGGTTTGCAATTAATTTACAATGAGTGTAGTAACCTAAATCAAGTCGATTATGTGACGTACGAACAGTATTGTACCTTGATGGACGTTGATGGTGCTGAATCGGAAAACAAAAGGGAAAAACTTAAAAATGTTTATTTGAGATGTGACCATAATCGTAAATGGAGTTTAGAATTTTGTCCCAAGAATACTATTTTTGATGGCACCTTGTGTGAGACGAGTAATGAAGCTGTTCGGCTGGGGCGGGATCTCGGTAATGTTTGTAGCGACAAGTTACATAATGTCAAATTGCCTTACATGGGTAATGCTTACATTGTTTGCAATTACCAATTACCAAAAATCATTAAATGTGATCATGGTCTTTCTAAAAGCCGAATAAATTGCCTGCAACCTGAATGCGCACAAAATGAAAATGGTTATATTGTACACCCATACAAACTCAATGCCGATTATTGCCGTAATGGACAAGTCGAATACTTTGAAGGATGTGATCAAAAATTTAAATATTTGTATTACGAATGTAATAGATGTCGGCTGACTTATCCCTATGTTGATAAAGTCTTCAATGCTGACAAGGGGCTTTGTGAAAATCCCACCCTCGATTACCTTCCCGTTCTCTGTCGTTTTCTCGAATATCTATCACTACTACTAAAATATACAATAGAACCAGATACGAATAAGTTGAGTCTATTCACACAACTCGATAAGAAGCGAGGAGTACAGCCATGTTTCGAACATCAAAAAATCTTTTTAAAGAATGGTAAACACATACGTCGTGATGGAAGAATTTTGATCCACGAAAAAAAAGTATTTGCCTTCAATGAGGTTCCTTTTGAAACAAAAATATAACTCCTGTTAATACTACATTAAAATTAGAATATAGGGAATATACCGCAGAGTCAAAGTTATATTTGGCGACTTGTTTTGCCGGAGTTTTTTAATGAACTTAATGGAAATTATCGACACAGGGACGAAATTTACTCCGATTTTATATAAAAAAAAGAAATCTTCAAAAAATGTAATACTAAATATGATGTGCGAAAGTATAGAGAAGTGGCTAATTTAGCATAAGCTGTTTGAGATGGTTATGTAATCTTGCCTCGAAAAAAATTCCGAAAAAAAAAAATCTTTCAATAGTATATCGAGTTTTCAGTGTCTTTTAAATTCACAGATAGTTGGCACGAGGCAAGTAGAAGATACTTGAACAGACAATTTATTTACAACTTTCCAATTTTACAAAAAGTTAATTTCCTAAATATGAATTGGCTTTTTGGTAAGATTCGATTGTGGTTTTTAGCTCGTTACATATATTACAGACGATTTTCTTTTGAGTGGCTAATCGAAGGAAATGATTTCCGACTAGAGAAAGAGCCGCACCTACTCGATCATCGTCATATTTCCGTTCCAATAACAGTTTGAAAAAATTTATGTTGAAAAGTAATTGGTGGTTTTTAATTGTGTTATTTATTTTATACCATCCCTTTGCAAATTGATGACGAATTCGACGAATTTGGGGGGGGGGTGATTTGGAGCTGGCGAAGAGTTATTTTCTTCTTGCGCGGCGAATTGTAACTTTTCGGGTAATGTAGCAACGTGTGGAATTAATATTAAATTCTCGCCGAGAACATTTATTTGAATTTTAGTCGTTGGGTCGAATTAGACGCGAGTGTTCGTTTCATTTACCTGAGTTAGATCTTTTCCCTTACCATCCCCCACAATTACTCCACTAATATTCGAAAGTTGTAAGGCATTTGAAATTATATCATCTGATAATGTTTGTTGACCACAACAAGAGTTTTTTGACACTGAAAATTTAAAAGCTCCATTATATCAGGTGAAGTATTTAGAGGATAAAAAATGTTTATTTACTTTACTGAGTTTGGGATTGGTCACAGTTAGTTGTATAACCCCGTGCGCATTCGCAGATTGGTTTAATTTTCGATTAATTAAGTTTAGTTGTTTGGATCCGAGCTGAATTTTATGCAGCTCATAGCCCGGCAAATTTTTTATTTCATGTGATAAAACTTTATGGATACTATTGTCGAGATGAATTTTTGGATCGATTTGTTTGAAAGCTGCATCAAATTGGCCTTTTTTGATTTTGCTCATGAATTTATCAAGTGTGGTATTTCCAATACGCAAGATTTTTTTGCCATTATTAATTAATTTTAAGCTTTACAAAGCCTGATTGTCAAAAATGTTTTTGAAAACTGAGTTTTTTGGCAAAACTGTAACCAGTGAAAGTCGAATCGATGCAATTTCACCTATCTTGTGGACATTACCAGCAAATTTTACGAGACCCTTCAACATTAGTATGAGTATTTTTTTTTTTTACTATACATCACATGTTAAAGGTTTTGGAAGTTTGACCATGACAATAGTAAGATAAATTGCCAAGATACAATTGAAAATGATTAACAACCCAGTCATTGGTTCTACACATGTTTTAATACTTGCGATAAACAAAAGTATATTGATAACAGGGATTATCACCGATGTACATACCATTCATTGTTTACAATTATTACATTTTGGGTTTAATAAATAGTTTTAAAAAAACATTGCTGATATTTTACAAAAAAAAATATTTTAGATATCCTACCCCTCTTATTCTTGACGCTAGGCTGTGTATGTCCCACAGTTGGGAGCCGATTTAACTTGATGTATGTAGGCCTCACAGTTGTGCGCCAAATAAACTTGATGTATGATACATTAACTAGCATTGCACCCCACGTCCGGGCGCCACTTTAACTTGACATATTTAGGCCCCACAGTTGGGAAGCTGCTTTACTTGATGCTATACCACCACTGTGGAAGACAGTGTGGCTTATAGTGTCGTGGTTAATGCCCCCAGGCACAGCCTATAATGTGCTTGGAGGTTGAGGGTATAGTACAAATGAAGCCTTTTACTGTTGTATTTTGAAGGAACGAATATATTGTCTCGAATTCAACACAAATGAAATACATCAGCACTGGAGAGGTGTGGTACTGTGATAATTTGGTTACTCGGATTGACTGCTAACGACTTCGTGATGGAGGGGGGCTTCTTTTGACGGTGATTGTATACTTAGCTCTTGCTGTGGGTGCTGTCAGCTGTGGTGGGTGATCTCCGGCGATGGGCGGCCTTTGGCAAAAACCTGCAGGTGCTGCTGTCTCACTGGACTGCTGTTCTACTGATGTACTGACGTGACCAGGGGTCCGAACCCCTGACCTAACTCTCTGCTCGGCGGTCTTCGACTCACTGCTCTCTCGGACTGACCTCTCTGCGCGTTACTAATCAACTGACTGATCTCCTACTCTGGGCGGTAGTAATCAACTGATCCCCCACTACTCTCGAAACGGGGTTTTTATGCTTGCCAGCCTTCAGTATTAATTGTCGGCACGTGGCGCGTTAGGGGGGAGGAGGTGAGGGGGGTGGAGTGGTAGAATGCAGAACAATGCCTTTCAAAACACGTGTCCTGGTTTCTGAAGGTTTGGCCAGCCGGGGGTGGTGGGGGTAGTACCTCGCCCCTAGTTTACTCTCGTCAGCTGCTTTTTCGGGGCTTTTCCACCTTGTCCTGTGGTTAGCTAAGAAGGGGGCGTTAATTACAATCAAATAATAACGAAACCGCTCATCAAATATATGCCCATCTTCAGTTTCCAATACTTTTGGCACAAAATGTTCATATGCGGTATAACGAGCTAAATATGTCACAGTCATATTGGCTAATGGTAACTCTTGTTTTATTTTCAATTTGGTAATTTTTTTACTCTTTAAATACTTAAAAAAGATGATCCAATCAAATTTCAAATCTATTGTTTTTTGGCATTTTACTTTAACGATTTTGTCTTTATGAATACGCAACCGGCCGTCAATTAGAAGCAAAATTGGCACGAGAGAACATTCCGATCGATGGAATGTGTTTGCATACAACTTATCCTCATTCAAACAGAACAACCCAGTTGAGTGATCAAAATGACCATGTTTTTCTCCGAGGAATGTTATAAATTCAATTGCTTCCAAAATATCGATTTTGAAAATTGTGGGAATTTGTTTTTGTTGAATTAACAAGGCTTGTTTCATATCTACCATCGAAACGTCTATTTTACCCAACACATCGATGAGAAAAAAGGTCTTGTCTTTCAATTCCTCGACAAAGACGATGTAATAACCCGCCAGTTTGAAATTATGCACTTGAACTGCAGGCGAAAACGGTACAAAAATTATATCTGGTGTGAGGAAAGAAACTTTACGTTCACCATCTAATTTATTGGCCTAATATTCTGGAGGTTCGTTTACAGCAACACCTTCGATAAAAGGCCGGGTTTCCACATGATCGGGCCAGTTTCCATTAATAAAATCAGTTATTTTTCTGTATTCACTACAATAGTCGTAAATCAAATCGTCAAATAACAGTTCGGGTAGATTGTGTATGAATGTTTCGATTGAATCACATGATTCATTTTAGATTGTAACTCGATAAGTGTTTAAGAGAAACCTTTAATTAAATATACAATCAAATGTATTTCGATTTTCCATCTTGTTATTTGTGTAGAGGTAACAAACGATTCGAGATGTTTGTTCTAGAGTGACCAACCGTAAATCACAAGCATTAAGTTCGATTTCCGCGGCCGCGCTCCACCCTATAGGAATGATCTCACCCCAATTAAAACTTTAATTTGACTCGCTAATCAAAGTAAACTTTAAGTTGGTAAGTAATGGTACTGGATTCATTTAAACTTCGGACTTGGATTTCAGCTGATTAAGGAATTAGAAAATAATTTCGCAAATTCATCTCATCATTACAGTTTGATGATGGTGATGATGAGCCACTATACAAAATCTGTACAAGTGTAGGTTCGGTATTTTCGATAAATTGATCATATCTTGCTAAAGTTATAGGATACTGGATCGAAAATTCAATTTCGTGGTTAACATTTCGAGGACATTTGGAAATCCATTCAAGAATCATTTCTGACTGGTGTTGTGCGCAGTCTCGCATTTCATATCAAAAGCAATGATTTTTTGTGATTCAAATAAACCAATATNACAAATTTTAAAAAAAACCAAAATACTTGGCTTCACTTACGATGTTTTCGCATGAGATACATGGGAGGGTCCCTTCACACCCGTCGCGACAGTGGGAAGTGAAAGGCTCGTCACGAAAGTGGGATGTGAGAGGCCGACTGATATTTGGTGAGGTTAGTGATGTGTGGAAGCGCCTTTGGAGACTACTCCACCTGCATATAAATTAGGAATGTGATTTCTTGTGATAGTGCAACATGTATGATGTACCTTCGTCTTATGTGATTAATAACCAAGTCTAAGTAGTTGGAAAATAAATTTGAGTCAAACAGATACAACATAGATCATATACTGGTTTAGTTTTTTGACAAATTCTTTTTTTTACATATTTTACACCCCTCTCTTTTTTCCTTTGATTTGTTGTATATTCGACCGGTAAATATAAGTGGGAATAAATGAGTAGCCACAAATAAGATGTATTTTTTCAGTGATTTTTTTGATCAGTCTCTTCAATTTATTTTAAGTAAAACCTTACACTTTTTAGTGATTGTGATATTTATCCTTGTTATTATTGGTTTGTATTGGCAATTTCTAAATACTTTACCCTCAACCACCACAAATTTTAAACGATATTGTTCGAATTTCAGAATACCAGTTTTTGATGGTTTGGAGTTGGAAAATAAAAATGATGAATGCACGAGTATTAATTTATTCGAATGTGGTTCGAAATCGCCTATTGCTTGTTTGAATTGCAAAGACCTTAGATCCACATGTCATCATTTCGATACAGATTTTGATTGCATGGATCCCAAAACAGACCATATTAAAATTATTCCTCGCTACAAAGAGCCCAATAAAGGATATTGTTTGTATTTGGAAGATAGAGGCCAACGAACATGCACCGCTAAGAATGGTGGCCAATGGATACTTTCTTCAGAAGGTAATGATAGATACTTGTGGATTTGCAGTTGTCAATACCCTAAATTTTTTAATTCTGCAAATCTTTACGCCGATTGCAGGATATTTTCTGGTTGCCCATTCAATTCATATAGTACTAATGCCAATAATAAAACCGAGTGGAATTTGTTTGATGAAATTACCTGTGAATGAGGCTCCCCACATCAGTTTAAACCTTTCTCTAAAGGAGGCCCTTTGTGCACATTACCGTCGTATTTTGAGGCCAGCTATGATGATGATGATGATCTAATCGACTTTGTACCAATTAGACTTGATTATTTGGATTCAAAATTGATATCTCTGTTCACCGATATTCGACAACGAAAAATGCCCGATCCTTATAAAATCGATGCTTTGTCTGGTGAAAGGGTTCTCAGTGACAAGGTCGGTTCGCGAAATTTGAATGGCAGTGTGGATGTTATTCATATGATTCACGGTACATTATAGTCATTTTTGAGCATGATTATTTACTCAACAATAATGGAAAATTTTCGAATGTAATTGTTAAGATTTAAAACTCACAATCTTCTCTATTGGTCAGTGAAACACACACCATTAAATATAATTTACTACATATACCTTTAATTGGTTATGCTGTCAATGTAGGGGAAATCAACTCATTAATTGATTTACAATTTTTAATAATTCCCGAGTATCCTTTTGTGAACACAACACAATCCTCATCATTTATGGTATTTTTTACCATGTTTTTACAAAAGAACATAATTATTATCCACCCATCGATAAGTCGCCTGAAAGGGTGGTTATGCGTCCTATATTCGTGCGCTAAGAATATGATTTTATAGTTAGTAGTGTCATACCTAATATTAAAAAATTCCTGTTAGTATTTTGTGGTATACAACCCTTTAAAACTGAAAAAATTCCTAAAGAAGTTAAATTATTTACGTGTTAAATATTATAGATCTCGATTACTTATTGTGGGAAGGTTTAGCCAATTTTTATAATAACTGTGTTGAATATTTTGATGAAGAACATCTTAACAAAAGTCAATTCAAACAGTATTTTATTCCTCCAATGTTGAACTGTTATGATGGCAGCAATCACCTCACATCACTAATGCTTAATCCGAAAACTACAGGAGTATTAATTCATGACCCTGCTAAAAATAACGCCTATCCGATATCTTCGGATGAGAAGCTTGTAAATAAATACCGTGCCCTAATTCCCATATTCCGACTCAAAGAGTCTCAATTCCAATATACTTCCAACACGCACTTTCATTGCCAAGTTGTATACAACGATGTAGTACAAAATCACATCAAATTTAAAAACTGGAAAAATTAAAATCCACTCACGTCAATTTTCGTACAATTCATAACTACATATTCTAAAAATGAAATCAATAAAACAATCATGATGTCTGCATCTCAAGACTACCCCTATGTAAATCAAGTATACACATTGAACCCACTGATCAATTCATTGAGACATATTGGGGGGAAAATAAACAAGAAGGAGAATATAACTACCATTATGGATATTTGCTACAAATATGTATACTCGAAGTGATTTTATTTTAATCAATTTGTATATGTTTGTAAATGATAAAATCTTGATTTTTTGGAAGTAATTTATTTTTGTTAATTTGTAGAGAAAAGACATCATATCCTAGTTGAATCTGAATTACAAAGATTATTTCGGTATCGAAATTGAAAACGATAAGGATGATCGTGAAATATCACCTACTGCCAAACAGTTTCTATCCGATTTGATAAAATGTGAATCATTTTGGCAGTATTTTGCATATCCGAAACCTAAACCAAGATAGACTTTAATGCCGCAATTTAGGGCGATTGATACTCGAGGTTGGTTTGCGACATATACATCAAATATTGCGGTGATCAAAAACACTTGATTTATTCACTAAAAAATAAAAAAATTGAAAACTTTATTTTCTATACACTTTTCTTGCTATCAGACTATTTGAATAAATGCCAACCCTACTTTCCAATCATTCAATGCCCTTTTAGTGATATTCATTTAACAGAAGTCGAATAAGCGGTGTTGACAAAGGGATATCTTCCCGAAAGTTTTCCTCTACGAAGATGTTTTGTTAATGTAAAATTAGCAACCGAACCACGAAAAAGTGGAACCCCAGTAATGTTCATTACGCCAATCCATATATCGTTGTGTTTCGGGCATCCTCCTTCAAAACCCAATTTAGAAGATTTGTTTATTCCATCATATTTAATTCGCGCCAAAATACCAAAGAAAAAAAACTATGATAATGAAATTGGAGGGGTTGGAAATAAAAGAATATTATATGTTAATAATAGAACTTTATTGGATTCGCGTGTGGGTGGTTTTACCATCACAATGATATGGAAAGTGATGTAGAACATGTCCTCGAACATACCATTTAACGACTGTGTTGAGTATTTATCTCGTAAACATAATGTGACTCTTTATCCCTGTCTCAAAAATACAATTCTTAAATGCAAACTAATTGGGATCCATTGAATTTCCTCGTGCTCGCGTTTCAATCACATTTATTTAGATTTGTGTCATTATCATAACTTGAATTATGTAACTTGTATAACTATAGACCATCATCATATCTGCAACATATTTCCTGTGATGTTGGGATCTGATTTGGATTTGAAATTACTCCATCGTTATCGTGGTTATTGTGACTGCATTGAAATGAAATCTGTATCATCCTCACTATCATCATTATGTGAATGCATAATGGAACCTGGTTTGGAAATAGGTTCGAAAAAGAGGAAATTACCCCAAAAAATTATTCTAAAAATTCCGAAATTCATAGTTATTTCGTCGAAAATGGGCGACTGTGTTGGATTCCCTATATATTGACAAATAATCGTGAATTGCCACACATTCGTGTAAGTCGAACGCGCAGTCATCGCCTTTGTATCAACAAATACAGTTACACCCAAAAGAATAAAGGAATTTGTAGGCCATATCAGGCCCATTGATAGTTTCTCTAATAAATTAATTTTTTCTCTATCAATGTTACTGATTCGCCTGGTCTTATATGCATTTGATGGTAATGAAGAACAGGCAAAAAAAATTGTGTCGATGGGTAATTTGTGCAAACTAGTTTTCCATGACAAATACTTACAAAACGAAAAAAAAAAAAAAACGAACTTTTCAAACTTGAATTGTAAACCATTTACTCCTCAGATCGGCGATCGGGATTTCTTTGGGCTCGTCGTCAGACCGGTACCTAAGAACATTGACACCTCGACAATTCCTACAGATTATTTAGGATTTTTATGTCTTTTTGAAAATAATGTTGCCATCGATTCTTTCAATCGGGTTTACTCCCTAGTCTTGGATGTGAATGTGGCAATGAGCACTGATTCTTATAGGATCAATAGGTTGATTTCTAAACTAATCACTAAAAGGTATTGGCTGCCGTTGGATGAATGTGATATTGTTGGNCGTTGGATGGATATGATATTATTGCTATGAAAAATAACACATTTACCAGCAATTTGTGCACATTCAACTCAATATTTCCCTTAAAGTATAAATTGAATCCTGAAGTGAATTTGGATAAGTTACGCTCAAAGATTAGACATTGGTTCGATTTCATCGAAGTGCTTGTGTTTGAGGGTATATTTAACTTGAATCATTTCCAAGGGATGCCATTCAAGACCTTTATGGATAAGTTGACTGGAAAAAGATGCATTAAATCAGCATTCGAGTTAGCGATCGATGGCAATTCGGCGCGTTATTTGACTCTGGATAATTGTTTCGGGCCACACATCACTGATCAAATACAATCCACATTCCAATATGGGAAAATGGCCAAAATATTTACTGCTATAAATTACTTGAAGACAAAACTAAACACAAAACCTTTTGCTCATTTTTTTGAGCTTGGTATAGAAAATATAAATATATATTTAGATGTCATTGAAGGAATGCCCCAGCAGGGTGAAGAAATGTGTTTGGGAGTAAAGAGAGGCGATGCGAGATTCTTGAAATTAAAAACAGTGTTTACCAGTCACCCACAACTCACCGAAGATGGATATGCGATCAATATAAATAAATATATTTACATGGTGCAACGTCGTCGATTCCGAATGATTTTTAACCACGATTCTAAAACCAGATTTCGTATTCATCTGAGCAAGGATTCGAGGGTGGTCTTTCTACCATCCAATAAATCCGAGGCTGTCTTTGTTCAGATGCATGTGTATTGTGGAGAGGTTCATTCGACCGAGCCACTGGAATATTTTAACTATCCCCACTTTAATGTAAATGTGTCGGCAAACATACACCGAATATCATTGGCTTTAGATGATAACGACATTCTATCCCCCAAAGAAGAACATTGAACGAGTAAAGACAAATGTGTATTTTGTACACTATAATAGGCTAATTTTCGAGGTTGTTGTAGAGTCTCGTCATCGATTTTATGATGGTTTGAAATTGAGTAATACATCGTCGCAAAAAGGAATAGCTGTGCCCATGCCCATGAAAGACAATAATATCGATTGCATGGCTTCGATTTACTGGGTAATCGGCCGATCACCAATTATGCAGTTAAAGGAAATGAGCATAACTCGAGAAAAAAAAATTCAAAATGTATTTTGTGGCGAATCGTCAACAGCGGTGTTGAAAAACATTGCATCTGATTGTAAAAGTATTGGTTTTATGAAATTCTATAATTTATCGATTAACAACTTGCAAATGAGCAGGTGCAACACAGCCATTTATAATATTCTTCAGCGAGCCTCTTCATCAACATAACGATATAAATGTTTACCTATAGCAAACAAGCAGCTACTTCCACTGTTTCTGATGTTGAAAAAAAATGTGGAATTTATCACCATAGAAGATGTTTCTAATAATGCTAAATTTGATTTATATGATAAAGATTTAACATCTACCAGTATGAAGAAACTGGATGAACTCATTTCATTTTCCAAATTGTTATCTGAAAAATAAATTACATTGTTTTTAAAAAAGTTTTTTTTTTTACAAAATTACAGAAGTGTTGGAATGTATTCAGAACATTGGTTTATTTTTCTTTTGACGATTGGAATTTTTTATCCCTCGACACCCATATAGTTCAAATGCAAAACATCAATGTTTTGATTAAGTGGTTTGGAATTTACGATGGCTTGGATATCTTTTGGATATTTATTATCCAATTCGATATTTTCCACATTGCTTAAATCATGTCTTAGCCCAAATCCTGTACCATAAACCAAGTTTCATTTGAAAATGTTGATGTTTGCAATGCATCCTAATGCATTGACATTAATATCGCATGAAGAAGGATAGCTTAAGATTGTTAAAATGTCGAAGATGGGAAACAACACTAAAGGAACTACATACTGTATCATTGTTTTACCATCCTCCATTGTGACTTCGGTTCTTGATAAACTATTCGTTACATTNTGAATCCATTTATTTTGTTTAACATTATCCATATCGAGATATTCCTGGTCGAAAAACATATTCACCTTAGCTTTTTCGATACATGCTAGATCCAAAACAGATGCTCAAANATGCCCAAGTTAGTCCATGATCAATTATATGTTTGGTAAAAAGTTTGAGTTTATCAGTACTAGCCATATTTTCGGGATATGTGGAGTATTCGAATAAAGTGGCTAATTTTGAAGAATCAATAAATTTGCGGTTTTTGTTGGAGAATAAAANTATTCTTGGTCGAAAAACATATTCACCTTAGCTTTTTCGATACACGCTAAGTCCAAAACAGATGCCCAAGTTAGTCCATGATCAATTATATGTTTGGTAAAAAGTTTGAGTTTATCAGTACTAGCCATATTTTCGGGATATGTGGAGTATTCGAATAAAGTGGCTAATTTTGAAGAATCAATAAATTTTCGATTATTGTTGGAGAACAAATTCATGAATGTTTTCGCTGAACTTTTGAGTGGTTGCCCGACGAGGATGGGATACAAGGGACATTGGCCAACTGAGATGCTCGTCTTCGAGATGGGACATAAAATAGCCCTGTTGTATTTTCTAAACAAATTATAATCGACATTGCACGAATCTGACTTGTGAGTTTCGCATAGTCCACCAATCAGCAACTGTTCACTTGCAGGTGTGTTTGTGCCACATCGTTCGTTGTTCAAGAAACAAATAGGTGTCAATTCAATGTCGACAGAACTGTTACATGCATTACTTAGGTTAAGTTTTTGATGAACATAAATGAGTGGATAATATATATTAATTCCATTTTGTTGGTTGAGGTTAATGGTATTGTTTAATGACTGCGTGTTGATATTTGAAAATATATTCGAATTGTCTTGAGTTTGTTCTTGTTCCTCTCCTTTCATTTTTTTAACCTGTTGTTATTTACTTATATATATATTCTTTCAAAAAATAGATAAGATATCCGTATTCACCGGACCTACAAACGTCGATTACTCAAATGCTTTGGAAAATGTTTTCGGAAGATCAAAAATATTGACTTATAACGAATACTTACTACAGATACCACAAATATTTTCTCATGTATATGTAGAAATTCGTCAAGGTGTAACATTACAAAGAGCTAATTAAAAATTATTTCTATTATTGCTATCAGGTACTTCTTAAGGGTGGAAAACGATTATGTGATGCTGCTCGATGCAATCTGCATTACACACGAGGAAATATGTGCACCCCTCGAGATGTTCCAAAAATATTTAAGAGTGGTAATTCATATGTGATCGCTTGTCAAGGAGCCTGTTTTCCAACCAATAGTCACGAATCAAAATATCATGGATCAAATAAGTATTGGAGTGACTGTTGCTTGTCTGTTGGTCCATCAGGAAGCCTATATGTTGGGAAAAGACGATTATTGACGCGTGCAAGAAAGCACGATTGTTCCACATGTAAACACTATAGCAACTGATTTCGATGTCGATACCTCACTTTATGTGTCGGAGACAGGCGATGAAACAATACATTTTCGTTTAAACTCGTATTATTGTGACAATTTTATTATGTCTCTTAAAGATAATGACTGTGTTGACCATTTTGATAATAAAATTATAGGTTTTTTCATCGGGAATTACTTATACAAGCTTATCGAATACAGCATTGTTGAATTAGATCATGGAACAAATCAGTATGAAGTCAAAGACCCACAACTACCACCTAAATGGCAAATACCCGACTATGTAGTAAAATGGCATAACTTTGTAATCACGAAACCTTTTGCATAAATCCAGACATAAAACTCAGTGATGTAGGCATTACAAAATATACTCCGAGACATTTGTTCTGGACCACGGAATACGGTGGAGGTGGTAGACTTGTGAAACCCTTGATATTCACCCGCGATGTTGAATCCATTGTTTCTAATAACGATAATCGGGCCCGAAACCAGCCACAGGCTGATTCTGTTCCATTTCACTTGAAATATACGGAGAGTGGCAAACGCCAAGTCGACGAATATGAGATGCTTGGTTTAAAGAGTAACTTTCAGATAAAACATCCCGATGAATTATTTAACACCAAGTCTATTTTAGATATCGTAGGTGATATGTATGTTCTTGTATCCTAGGGTTAGTTAGTCACGAGTTTCTACTGTAATTATTCGGTGAGGTCAGGCTGTGTATAGTTCTCAAGAACCTAGTTAAACACATTGAACCTACAATGATCGAAATGGGTGCAAAGAACTTGAATCGTCAGTTGGGTATTTATTTATTCAGAGGCCTGATGATCAACTTCATTTCGAGAGTGGTGATGTCGATGGCATTGAAAATGGTGGGTTTTGTGATTAGAACAGTGGCCGCATTTTCTCTTTCTGTACTACCTGTAATAACCTACATATTAATCATGGCTGCATTTGCCGATGTGTTATTGAGTGTATTTGATCCACTCAATATGACAAATTTACAAGGTCAAAATTATGTAGATGGTATATCACAATTGGAATTGGAATTGAAACGAAAGAGTTGGGGGATTCGAACTATGTAATATACACCAATCATGTTTGTGATGATGTGGAAAAATGCACATCAAGGCATTGTCGATTTAGCGAATAATATTTCCGTCCAATCCACGGTTATCAATTATGGTGTCGACCAGTATCCTACTATGTTAGCGGCCTTTGCAAAAAAAGATGCCATATTTAACCTACCTCCCGCCAAGGGCATTCTTCCTTCCAAAGTAGTAAAAGATGATGATTTCAAAACATTATTGCAATTTCGTTTACAATATCTACTGGCACTCACAATCAACTCGAGTGGATCTCGCATTGATTGGAATGATGCGAGTAGCAATAATGATACAAAATTGTCAAATCAAATTAAAAAATTTAGAGCACAAAATCTAGACCAGGTTTTGGACTTTACACTCTACACATCCAAAAAGGAACTCTCGGATAAACATGATTGACAAAGGACTGTCCTTACTCACGGTATCGATATTAATATTGGAAATAACTGTATATTTCACTAATAAGACAATACATTTATTAATTATATCCATTATTTTATTAGTAATGCCTATTTTTATACAAATGTCTACTTTTTATCAAAATTTATAATAATTAAATTGAGATCCCTTTTTAATTGGTGATTGTTCTTCATCCTGTTTAGGTAGAATCATCAAGTCATAGAGTTCTTCGGGTGAATATTTTGTATGGTACAGTTGTCGATTCTTGGCTAGTTCGAAAAGCTCACAAACCTTGTTTACATAAACTTTTTTCGCATTATTTATACCTTTCTTGATGTATGTGAAGAAATATTCGCCGTTTTTTAGCAATAAAACATTTTTTGTCAGTTTATCGATAAAACAGGGCCTTGATTTGTTATCATTATTTTCAACATCGAATTTAGTATAAGTTATCTCAGTCGACTCTGTGATAATGTTGACGTTTATTTTCGTAGCCATCTGGAGTGCTTTGTTGTGCTTCTTTACTTTCACCCATTACAAGTTTCTTACAATACTTTGAATACAACACAGTATATAGATACAGTGAAAGAAAAAAATATTTTTTTTATTTTAATAATAACATGTGTAGATGAATGCTATATGTGCTAAAAACATCAATACAATTATAATTTTTATTATCACAGTTACCTGTGTTATTTGCATAAACATAATCGTCACAAGTGTCGGTGTGACCATACATTTTTAAAAAATTTGCAAATTGTATGTGTTGTTTCGTAAATCATATGTTCTTAATTCCAAGTTTCCTCTACATTCATCATATTTATTGTTTTGGTCAGTTGTAGTGTTTTTAGTTTTCGAGATATTTGCATTTTCAATCAAGTTGTTAAAAAAAAAGTATAACTCTTTTCAGCAGCTGCTAATATTTCGGCCCTCATTTCTTACTGTTATTGAGTGCCTTCGACTACAATATAACTTACCACTTTATCAAAAAGATCAAAACTTGATTTATTTTTTCTCCAAAATTAGTTTCAATAAAAAAGTGGTATCTTTAATGTGTACAGTATCTTCCAAGTCTTTGTCATTTGGATACATGTTCATTTTAATGCGGAGTGGGTGTACATAATTTTTGCCTGTAATAGGTTCATTAGCAAAACGTTCGTAGTATTTCCTTTTATTTTCCACATAATTTATATGGGGTTCTTCTAGCATATTAGCTTTACCCGAATATAATAAATAAATAAAGGGGTATGATTGGTTGATTTCTTTTAGTTCATTGTTTACTTCTTTTATTCGTATTGGAGCAACTTCTGTAAAATGAAAATATTTCTTCAGGCGATGACTGATGTATTTAGATTTCGAAAATACACATAGTATGGGATTGTCATATTTGGCACAAATATTAACCCAAGGATTCCTAAAGGTGGAGAATATTCTGCAGACCCCCAGCGTATAACAACAATAGATGGTTTATCTTTTACGAGATTGAAATCAGGGAAAGGGTTGAACCAATTGTAACAAACACATATTTGACTCGTTTCTGCTGCTGTTTTCAATTGTTTGTTGGAGTCGTGGAGAGTATAAATTGCATATAAATTCAAAGGATATTTAATTATATAGTGAGCTATTAAAACAGTGTATCGATTTACAACAGCAGATATGTCTGTTCCAATTAATTCCGTATTCGAAATGGTAATAACATTATCGCCAGTTGGTCTTATAGGTTTTGACATTGTATCTACATACACTGTAATTTTAGCATTTCTATTGTGAGATCCTGTGAAACAAACACTGTCGGAACTACCTTATATTATACTTTTAATTTTCGTTGAACTAGATACACATAAATAGTTTAACATTCCTTCATAATGATTAATTTCGTTGTAATATGCATTTAGTTTATATTTATTCAGATCTGTAATGCTTGCGATTACGACTTTGTTATAAAAATAGTTGGATTTTTTTCATAAATCGCAATATATTATTGAAGGAAGCTATTGAGATCTGGTGTATAAAGTAAATCATAATCGATAATTGTAAGTGTGTCGTCCAAATTCGTATTTAATTGGAAATCAAACAAGTTCAACTTTTATTGAACACTACTACAATATACATAGGCCACATCTCCTTTATTAATATTGTTTTGGGTAAGTAAAGTTTTAAATTTGAACAACTCTTTATTTTCTTCAATGTATTGTAAATTATCAACATATGAATCAGCTGTAAATTTCAAAGTTTCTGTATTTAAAACCAACTTGTCGTTGGCGGCGATAGTTTTAGTGTGGAATAAAATTTTTAGTTTTTAAATCATCCTGGAATTGTAAATAATCGTTTAGAAATTCGATGGAAGTATTTGATATGACGACGAAAGTCCTTTGAGTATTTTCATAAACCTCAAAATCGTTATTTTCACTGAACGTGTTTTCGAAATCTCTTTTGAAAATAATATCGCTATCACCAGTGAACGAATCGACAATCTTTACGATCAACTATGTGTGTTTTCCAGATGGCGCAATTTACAAATACTTGCTCAAATAGTATACATCGGATAAAGTTCCTTTGAATAGTATAATTGGATGGTAATATTGCCAGCGATCGTTACGTTCGGGTTCGACTATTATATTTATTGAGTCTTTATCCTCATAAATGGCAGAAATTCCCGGAATTCCATTGAAGGATGAAAGGTTCACGACATAATGTCTACTATCAATTGCACTATACATATATTCTGCGTCATTTGAAGAAAATTGTTCGTTTACTGAAGGTCTGTACAAAGATGCAGTAACCATGAAATCATCGTTGTTGTTATTTACATAACTTTGAGGGTTTTCACTGATTACAAATCGTATTGTTTTGTTCGATCGGGTGGTTTGAACAACTGCTTCATATCTCCTTCTATCATAGAGTAGAGAAGTGTTTTGATCTCCTATACATATGTTTTTATACACAGTACTACGAAATATGGTTACTTTATATGAAATGTTATCAACTTGTTGATTTAGTTGGTTTTCATTAAAACCATAGTTTAATCCAGCAGTTATAATAAAAATAGGCATGTATTTTGACCAATTTTTTTTTTCAAAGTTGTTAAATTTCTTGCCAATACATAAACAAATTGTTTAGCAACATTACGAAAAAAGATAAAGATTAGGGATTGATTAAGGCCTGAAAAGTAATTTATTAACTTATCGTTCAAGTTTAATGAATTTTGTATTTTATTAATAGCTATCACGTGAACATTCCTAGAATCTACCAACTGTAATTTATGGTTGTTTACTATCTACAAATTAAGGTCAACTGGTGAATAGACTGCCTCCTCCGAAGATTTAAAAACTCCCTCCTGACTGTTTTGCTCATAACTGTTCCGTTCGAATGAAAAGACGACATTAGACCTACTTATATCCAAACTCAAAATTTTCGCTTTGTTTAAAACTGTTTTGGAAAAACTAATCACGAATTTATTGGTGGAGGACAGGGAAAATTCAAAACTTTGATCATCTTGTCGCTTATAATAGCCATATTGTTTGGATGACATATCATAAAATTATATGTGTTTGAAACATTTTGGTCTGATAATGCGCATTTGAAATGTACTTTTTAATCTTAGGATTGTCCATTAGAGGTACTGAATTGTTTTCGACTTGAAACAAAAATGTAATGTTGTACTTGTTGATCAATTCCATTGCTTCTCCTATTTAATAATCCGAAGTAGATCGAATGAATGAGAAATACCAGTATTTATTAGTGTTTAAATCATCATAGTTATTTTCGTCGTTCACCACTATGGTTTTTGTATTTTGTATTCGATTGTAATCTTCGAATTGTAAAGAAGGTTTTATAACATAAATACAAGAAGGATAAATGTACGAATTATTACCGAATGGAACATAAACAAGTATCTGTTATTCTTATAATTATTGGGAAGGGGACCCTGAAATACCCCTAATGGTAGCGATGTAGAACTATCAACTGTTACTTTGGCCAAATCCAGTTTCGCATTCACCACTACATATTATTTTAATTTATTCGGTACAACGAAAACGAAATTATTAAGCAGTTCAAAATATTGGCCATCAAAGTTTGTCAAATAACTATAATTTTTATAAAACTGAGAGGAGCATTTGAAAAACAATAAGTGATCGATCGATAAGTATTGTAAATTGTTAATGATTTGTGCTGCCAACCAATCATTATCTGTATTGAGTATGGAAATTGATAACTTTTCCATCTATGCATTTGGTTGCAAACGGATATCTTTATCGACATATTCGAAAGTTTTTGCCGTAATAATTTCATTACCAAATTTTATGACATTTGACACTCGAATTTTACCTTTGATATACGACTTGACTGTTGTAGCTTGCCCATTTAAACCATAGAAAAAACCTCCAACAACCTGGTTATTGGGGAACTCTAATAATTGTAAATTGACCACATTTTTAAATTTAATAATAGAGTAATTTACAGTAGTGTAGTTCATTATGAAAAAGGTATATTTTTCAAAATTGTATTTTATGCAATTACCCGATCTAGAGCCAATATCTTGCATAAACTTGTCCAAATAGGTAATCTCGTGAGGCGATATACCGTTTGTTAATATTACGAATCCAGTTTTACTAGCATCAAGTACTTTGGAAAAACTGTTGATTAATCTAGCAACATTTTTAAACGAATTTATTTCTGTGACAAGTATATAATTATTGTAACGATTCAACATGTCGGCATTATTGAATCTCGAACGAATTTGAGAAACTTTCAGAGGTATAAATTCTGGTATATTTACAAAAATTTGTCTGTTTTCTGATTTAATTTCTGCCAAGTCGATAATAACTTTAAAGGAAACTTCTTCCACATCATAGAGAAAATCAAATGGCTGATTGCAATTCTCGTTTAGTGCACAAATAATGGGATGTGGGTCATTTTCCAATGTGCTAATATGCGAATGTTTAAAAATAGCAAAATTAGATTCCAATTTATTTAAACATTGTGATATTATTAAGGTATTTGTCTAATAAGAATTGTATTAATCACATATTTCCTTTTTCTTGCTTCTTCATGATACAAGTTATCTGGAAATTTTTCCTTAAAATTCAGAAAAAAAAGTATAATCATTTAAAGGCGATAGATTTTGTAAACTATAAATAAAGTTTTTATAATCGTTTAAACTTATCGTTTTGGAAGAGAGAAAAAATGTATTGTATTTTCATTATTCAGATTTTCAAATACTTAAAAAGGACCCTGGTTTAACTTTATACTATTTAAATTATTATTGCCTTGAAAACTATGCGAACTTCCCATTCTTTATGTAGTCTTATACATAAAAAATAATGATAATAAAAAACAAAATTGCATTATATTTTTATTATTGTACAACTGAATATACACACAATAGCTCTTTACATTAAAAAAAAACACTTTTAATATAACATTTTTACAATAATATTCCTCTACTATATATATATATTTTACAGTAATATTCCATCCCCATACATTTTAATAACATTTTTTACAATAATATTCCTCTGTTATATATGTTTTTTACAGTTATATTCCACTACCATACATGTTAATAAGTATGTATTTTCCTTCTGTTGAATTGGTGCACATCCATTTATTGTCTTGTGTTCGAGATTTTTCTAAACTATAATGACTATTTGTAATGAGATTGACGCGATGTCCGTGATCAAAAACTTTTTCCACCAAAAGGCAATACTAATATGGCAAATCAAATTCAGTTATATCGTCCATTGAAGATATCTTTTTACTCTTGCCATAAAAATTCACCAAATCTGAAATATCATTCGTGAACTTTGTGCAAATAGATTCTTCTTTGATTACTCGCTTCTGCTTTACTAAAAATGAAATGTCATCCATTACCTTCACCGTGAACGAGTCTACCGATGTACTTGTTGTCTGCAAGCAAAACCGCAGTTTTTTTCCGCAGATATTTGTTGAGCAAAACAGCAAAACTGCTGCAAAGACAGTCGTCGATCTTGTCGGCATCATCCTTCCTACTCCACTGTACGATTTGTTATGCCGGCAATTGAAATAGTTCACGTATTTATAGCTGGGAGAGAGTTACAACAAAAAGCACAAAGATGTCTATTCAAGCTGTGATAGCGTTTTTTTAATGATTTTTTATTTGAGCATGCTCTTCAACTCAGCCGCAATTTTTTTAAACTCTTTTATTTGAGTATAATCGTATTTTAATAAATTTAAAATGTTAAATTTATCAGAATAAGCAGCTAAAATTATTTTGATGATGTAAACAGGTTCACAAGTCCGCCATAACGCAACATCAGTTGAATCTTCCGGCGCAAATAAGTCCGTCGTCGTTTGCCAAATTTGATCTTCATCTGAATCGTAATTTATAGTGCAGGAATTTGATTTGGATATTATTTTCTCACTATATAAAGAAATGCTATTGAAATTTAAAATGAAAATAAAAATGTTATTGTCTCGAATGTATTGCATCGTAAATGATGAGGGTAATTGTTTAATGTGATGGGTTATTACAATGTTGTAAGCTAAAATGTTTCTTTTTTCGTAAAATTTAGCTAATTGTGGCGGATACAGTTGGTAAATATATGAATTACCTCTATGCCTACTTGTATATTTCATGCATATATCGAAGGAAGCATAATAATCTTTCCATTCCACCCACAACGTTTTTACACCCACCCATTTGTAGTTCATGATGACTTTAGATTTTTTTTTACTTACGAGAAGGTAGATATATTGATATTTAGTGACGATGTAAAAAAGTAGACAAAAAAGGTAAAAAAAAAATCTCTCATAACACCAACTATAAAAGCCACATGTATTACTATCACTACCACAGTCACCGAGGCACTACTTTCCTCGAGTACCCGCCGCGGTCATCATCTAGTGAGTGTGAGTAGATATGAGTTTTGCATGGTATCTTCATCACGACTATTTAGGTGGATTTATTAAAATTTACGAGAACCACGAAGCTCTTTGGAATAGAAACAAAACGAGTTATAAAAATGGGGGTTTGAGTTACAAGGGTTTTAGATAGTTGTTGTTTTGCATGAAGTATGAATGTGATGTTGACAAACATTCGGTGAGTCGAAGAATAAAATCTCTATGGGATTCTTATTATTGGGAATGGAAGAAAATAAAATGTGCTGAAAGGAATGGTTTTGTTCGTGTGCCAAAGTTGTGGTATTTCGATTTGATGAAATTTATATATTGCAACGAGAAGCAAGAAAGTCGACAAGGTAGAGACTCGATCTGTTAACACTGCATTTACAGACCATGGGATTGCGGATGACGACAACATAGGTAACAAAGTACAAATAGAGACTCTGTTTGTGAACACAGAATTTACCGGCCATGGGATTGCGGATGACGACAACGTAGGTAACAATGTACAAGTAGAGACTCTGATTGTGAACACTGAATTTACCGGCCATGGAATTGTGGATGACGACAACATAGGTAACATCGTACAAGTAAAGACTCAGTTTCTGAAAAATGAATTTACCGGCCATGGGATTGCAGATGACGAAAACGTACGTAACAACATACAACTAGAGACTCCGTTTGTGAATACTGCATTTACATGCCATGGGATTGTAGATGATGGCAATGTAGGTAACAATGTACAAGTAAAGACTCAGCTCGTGAACACTGCATTTACAGGCCATGGAATTGCAGATGACAACTCCATAGGTAACAATGTACAAGTAGAGACTCAGCTTGTGAACACTGCATTTACCGGCCATGGGATGGAAGATAAGATGCCGTAGGTAACAATTCAGTATTCAATTGGGGAGCTGTGGTCGACAATGCCATTTTTAATAAACCAATAAAAATCTCCCAGAGGGCATTAATGACTTGTTATTGTTTTTGTTGGTGTCGTCGTCTATATAAACGTTGTTATTGTAATCTATACAAAAGTATTTGGTTTATATTTTATTCAATCGTGAAGTTTTTGAATTGTTGAAATGAAATGTCTTTGTATTTGGTTGATATTTTAAAGTACATTGTTATGAATTTTTTTTTTTTTTTCTGATTTTGTAGTTGACTGTTCCTTTTTACTGCTTGCCACGTTTATTATTTGCGACAATATATTCTGGTAATAATTACAAACTGTACAAAATGTATTATGTTTTATGTATTTATTATTATTGAAATGTAAATAAAAATGTATAAAAACCAAGTGTTTTTTTACAGTGTAACTACTGATGTGTTAAGTGAATATGCTTGGTTAAATCGTTACAAAAGTAAATATGCTGTGAATTACACAATTCCTTCACTAAATTCTTTCAGAAATCTGCAATTTGCAATATCCAACTGTATTTGGTATGTTGTTAGATAAAATTCGCAATTTTCAAACCATTTTTTGAACATTTCATTCACAAACTTTGTATATGTTTTTATGGAAGTTTGGGGTATTACTGCATTTAATATTGTATGTATGACTTTGACATAATTGTGCAGATATTTACCGTAATGAATCTAATACTTTTCAGGCTGGGGCACATTGTTAATTTTTTGCATTTGTGGTAATTTGGAATATTTTTCTAAAGTCAAGTACTGATCGGCCTGGCATCTTCGAGGTCATATAATAGTACCGTTTTTTTTGTGACCAATATAGGAAGACCCGAGACCATCAATATACCTTTGACGTGCTGATGAGTTTTTGAGTCTAACTAATTTTACACTTTCGTACAATTCTGTCTGGTCTACTAAATATAGGTAGTTGTAAATGGCAAACAATACATTTTCGAAATTGAGGAATTTTTCCATGTTATAACATTTGGATAGCCGGGTAATATTCGCAAAGAAAAAAGCAAGTGAAGATACGTAGTTGTAGATTCGTTTCACGAATCGCGATGCATTATGCTCGTAACCTTTATGAACAAGAGAACAAAGTTTTAATACATCTTGGTTTGGATTATTGCAAAATATGCTGTAATCGATCAGTTTTTTCAAATGCAAGTACTTTTCCTTTACCAGAGAGATTGATGCGAGTATTTCTGTACCTTCGAGAATAATGCCCGTTCCATTAATTATCTTAATTTCCTTTTTTATGAATTCGATAAATTTGATGCTATCCAGTTTCAAAATATTTGTAAACTGGTACCCATCTGTATCTGCTTCAAAGGCCATTTCGTTATAATCTCATGGAATTTTGCGAATAACCGCATGGATTTTTGCTTTGCCATATATTATCAATTTTTTTATTAGCTTCCAGATTAGAGTAAGTATCATAGGCATCTTGACGAATGAAAAAGACCAATTGCATGAGCTCCTCTTCCATTAAGTTTGACATATGACGTAATTAGGTATTATATGCTGCGCTGTCACCATCCCCCCCCCAGAAGCTTAAACCAGTGTAGAAAGACACATGTCTGTCGTAATCGCCGCAGAGAAAGGTCAAGCCGAAGTAGGAGTGTGTGCAGGCCATTACATATGTCCAGCTGTGTAGGCCTCCCACCCACCTCCCCCCTATGAAGCCAAGTAAATTTTGTAAGCGCCGAGATATCACAAGCAGGCAGGAGTAGTTTGCCTGAAGTCAGAAAACATGCACCGCGGAAGAAATAGTTGACAGGGTAGCTAGGAAAGGGTGCCACCTTCCCCCCTCCCCCAACCTTCAGGGAACCATGGCACATTTTTTAAGTGCGTGGTTCTGCTTCCTCTCACCTACCCCCCTCATCTCAACAAGGGGACATGTACAGGAAATTAGGGAGGAGGCTAGAAAGGATATAAGCCTCTTTGCAGAGAGGGTGGGAAACAGTTGAATATCGCTGCGCAGAGAGGTTAGATCAGATCAGTCATCCGTTGAAAATCAGTCATGCAGAGAGCGGCCAGGGGAGATCGGATCATTGGCCACAACAGTACATCAGTACATGAGTACGTCAGTAGGACTGTTCATTACCACCGAGCCGAAAGAAGAGTTATGTCAAGAAATCGCGAGAGGACATCAGAACGAACCCAGAACAGCAGTCCAGGGGAGACTGTACAAAACGGGGGCCTTTTCCAAGGCCACCCACATCGCTGGATCTCCTCCACAGCCGACAACATACCAGCAGAGTTAAGTATCAAGTCGCCGCCCAGAGAAGCCCCCCTCCACCCCAACATCGCCCACAGTTAACTCGAGTTAGCCAAAATAGAGTACCACACCTCGGAAGTGTTTCTGTATGTTGATTTTGTTTAAACTCGAGACAATATATCCATCCAGTTAATTGAAACATTAAAAGACTCCGTTATTGATATACCCTCAAATCCTAGGCACTTTATAGTCTGTGCCTGGAGGAATTAACTCCGACCCTATAAATCACCCTATATGCCACAGCTGGGGAATAGCATCAAGTTGTTTATCGTTTCTTTGTGATCGCGAATCACATGCAGTAGATACAGTATGGGTGAAACTCGACATAAATGTATGAGAAGTTTCCATGCAAATAATATTGTTCCTATTGCTACAGGAATACTAACAAAATTGAACGATGGAGTACCAAAAAGCCAGTAGGTTGAGTTGACCATAATTTTAAGCAAAAGTTGCTTTGCATCTAACACAGAGTATTCTAGATTCATATTTTGAATCCTCTCTTCGGAGCTTCCTTTTTTTGCATTTCAAATTTCAGGGATTTCATTCATTTTTTTACCATCTGCCTGCGGGCTAGTAAACATTCTATTATGTTTATGGTGAATTGAGTTTTGGCATGTGAGAGTAAACAAATTAGAATAGGTGGGTCACCAGCCAACGAGTTTAGTTCTGTGACCGAAAATATCATCTTCCCAATTGGTTGTCCAGAATACCTCAAGTCTACATATTCCGAATAATTTCGGTTTTCGTCTTCTGCCACATACAGAGCAATGACATCATTTCTCAGCATTTCATCGAATACATCGTAAGATATCGGAGCATTTTCAAACACGAGCTTCAATGCTTTCGTGCAGCTGCAACCTACAGCCAATCCAGAAAGTCGTTTATTAATTATAATGTTTGGGTAGAAACTATTGACATTGTGTTGAATAACATTCCAAAACAGACCATGATTCGCAAACACAACAGCGCCAGGGTATTCTTTTTTTGTGTGCTTGAACTTTGGTTTGGTGTAAATCGGTCAACATTCATCTCAGACATTCTTTCCACGAGGCATAAACATTTCAGATTAGGTATAGCCAATAAAACTGAATAACTACCCTGATATCCCGGCAACATACCAAAAGATAACACATGATACAAGAAGGCATTCGCAATTCGGCGAGAAATGGAGCCCATGGAACTCTCTTCGGGGCTGCAGTTAAAGAGATTGGCCAACTGGTTGGTAAAAATCGCCAAATTTAACTTGTTGTAAAGTCCAATTATGGCCACGCAATCCCTTTCATTGTAAATTAAAGCTTGTTCCATATGATAGAAAACTATAGAGTCTGCATTTGTTTCGCTTGTAAGTTTACGCCAAACACTGCCGAGTATGTACTCGGTCCGATGCACTTGCATGTTTGTGTATTGAGCGTCACGACATCGAAGTTGTCTTTATTGTAGGGCTCTATGTGAAAGATATTTTCCATGCATTTATCTCGAAATTCATCATCTGTAATGGTGTCATCGAGAATATAATAAATTCGCAAGAGCACCAGATACAAATCAATTTTTCTAAACTTTTGGCTTAGGTAGTTTTTAGATAGGTTTGCCAGTGATAATTTCCCCGCAAGTTAGTGCTTTTTTTCAAAATCATCAAAGTATCGAATATAATGCCGTCGCGGTGAAAACGAATAAGTGGAACCAGGGCTAGGTTTCCGAAGGTTACAAATGCTTTTATCTCACGTTGCATATTGAGAACTCGTAATCTAGTCAACAGGAATTTTAAATCATATTCGATAATGTTGTGACCAACAAAACAATGTGGATAGTTTTGGTATACCGTAAGCATTTTAAGCAAGTAACCTTGACTGTACCAAACGAGATAATTAGTAATGATATCCTCTTCATGTGCAAATCCCTGAATCCAGATATATTTTGTGGGTGGGATTTCATATTTTTTTCTCATTTCTGCATCGAAATCGTCGGGCATGTCATTACATTTTAAGTATGAAATTATACTCACTTCAACATCCAGAGCACAAACATAAGCAATTTCTCCATAGTAAGTTCCCCCAGCAGTAAATCTTCCGACTTATCCACGCCTGCTTCAATGTCGAAACTCACTACAGGAATGTACTTGTACATGTGAGTATAGTCGTAGGACGGGTCTAGGAGCAAGTGCTTAGATTCTGTGAATGTATACACTCTATTTGCACGAAATATGTTTTCCACTACTAGATTACCGACTTCCCATTTCAACTTGCGAAATTGAAATTTCGCAAGTTGATTTAGTTTAATTGAAGAATTTTGCAGCAAGCCTTCCGAAGTTACAACATCGATGTATAATTCCATTTGCAAAATGAAATGCACTTCCGTCGACTGAATGGTAAAAAAATATTTTTTTTCACAATTATTTTTAAGTAAGAAATTGTACACTGTTTTTGGTTAGAAATTCAATTTTTACCAAATGATATTAAATATATAATGTGCTTGCCACACTTTGAGTTAAAATTTCCAGCAATGAGTTCGAATTAGTTTCTAGGGAAATTGTTTGTCGACAAGGGAATCGATATGGTTCGTACAATTCAATCAGTGTTCGACACATGTTGTATTTCATGTTTTCTGCAACTATAAAGTATTTAGCTGTACCGCCACTGTGGAAGACAGGGTGGCTTATAGTGTCGTAGGTAATGCCTCCAGGCACAGACTATATGATGCCTGAAGGTTAAGGGGTTTGCAATAATGTAGTCCTTTGCAAATTCATTTGGAAGGATAGATATATTGTCTCGAGTTTGAACAAAAACAATATACATTAACACTTCCGAGGTGTGGTACTGTAATAATTTGGTTACTCGGATTAACTGCTGACGACTTCGTGATGGAGGGGGGCTTCTCTGGACGGTGATTGTATACTTAACTCTTGCTGGTATGTTTTCAGCTGTGGAGGGTGAGCTCCAGCAATGGGCGGCCTTGGCAAGGCCGCAGGTGCTGCTGTCTTACTGGACTGCTGTTCTACTGATGTACTGACATGGCCAGGGGTCCAAACCTCCCCCCCCCCCCTGGCTGCACTGGCACAGATGGCCTAACTCTCTGCTTGGCGATCTTCAACTGACTGACTACTCTGGGCGGTAATAATCAACTGACCGACTAACCTCTCAGCTTGGTAATAATCAACTGTTCGACTGATGGATGGGGCCGGGAGTCAGATCTCCCGGCCTACTCTCTGCGCGGTACTCTAGAACTGACTGAACCCCCGAACTAACATCTCTGGGCGGTAATAATTAACTGTTTCCCACTTCTCACGTAAAGGGGTTTTTATGCACACCAGCCTCCCTCCTTAAGTGTCGGCATGTGTCTCTATTATTAGGGGAGGGGGTGAGGTGGTATAATGCAGAACAATGCCTTACAAAACCCATGCCCTGGTTCCTGAAGGTTGAGGTGGCTTACTCTTGTCAGCTATTTCTTGGTGCGTGTTTTCTGAATTTAGGTGAACTGCATTTCTATATCTCGTGAAACCTCTGCGCTCAACAGATCTCACAGGCTTGCTAGAGGTGTAGGGGGTGGGAAGGTGGTAGGGAAGGCCTAAGCTGCAGGACACGTGTAACTGCGATCCCCCACCTGCCTCGTGGCATGTGTCGACTGAGAGGCACTTACAAAGGGGGTCAGCAAGGCTTCTATTCCAAAAGACGTCACACGTCAAGTATATCGAGAGAGGGTAGGTTAAAATTTCCTGTCGCTGCTTCATCATTCTAATATCGATTCCCACCACATTTATTTGATTGTTGTAGATGAAAGACCTAAACACAAACATTTTGTTTTGAAAATTTAAAAAATTGGAAATACATTTTTTTGTTATATAAGAATCTTTAGTCATGGCTAACAAACTAAGTTTTACAATGACTAGAGTACTCTAAATATTCAAAAATATTACAACAATCCAGAAATGCACACTTTAGACGAATTTAAACTGTTTTATAAATAATTTAATCGCAGGCTCTTGGAATAGATTTATAACATAGAAAGCGAAAAATCCTCTCAAGTAGTTTTTGAAGAGGAATTTGATACCGACTTTAATAACAATACTTATATTCCATTAAAGTTCAAACATTTTCGAGCCAATTTCTAAATACTACCCTCGAAGATTATCTGTATGCAAAACAGCATTCATCAAGTTGTAATTTTGAAATTAACTCCAAAGATCAACAAGTCCTGCTTCAACAACAGTTGCTTTTTCAATAAGACTTTGTAAAAGAGACAGCAACCTTTTTATATACCGAATTACAAACTAAAAAAATGAATAATTTACTCTTTGAGAAAAAAAACTAAATTGACGACCAACATCAATGTTTGCTTATGTACACATACAAAAATTCTATTCATGACTTATCCAGTTGGATGTTTCCTGATTTATAATTCTAATCAATCTATGATGGAACACATATATCATTCGATGGGTATGACGAGGAATAAGGACGGCACTCCTGTGTTCACAAAATTTAAATTAAACAATTTTTTTATGTACGAATGTAATCGCAACTCTATTCGCGGATTGGTCAAAGTCTCAGAGCCATTCAATGCTTTTTCTTTAAAGGAATATTTGGCATCGCCAATAAGATTTATTAACTTGATCGACACATTACTCTAATCGGGAGATTACATTTATCACCAATTAAAAGAATATGTAAGTGCAAAAAATTTAACAGATGTATACTTGGTACCTAACCTGGAAAAATTCGATACTTTGTTTTTCAGACCGACCTTTTTCATTCTAACTGTGGAAGAATATGCTGTTGGTTGGAGAAGTGTATTCTTCCTTTTACTCGATATTTATGCGGGAAATATGAAAACTGAATTTACAACTTCTTTAAAAACCAAAACACCTACATGATGTAGCATAAGGCATTTAATTTAACGCCCCGCACATAATTTAGCATGTTCAATCAAGAGTAATTGCCAGTATAATTTACCAAATGCAAGTAGATTTCAATGTGTTCACATTACTATAAATGCAGATACAACAGGACAAATAATTACTTATCCAAATTGACTAATTATCAATGCGATTTTAATTGCATTTTACAAGCACAAATAGACAAAATTGGAGAGTTGAATACGGCTAAATTATATGAACACTCTTGTTATTTTGAAACTCGTTTGATACGAGCATTTTGCTGTGTGTTTGGCCATTCGATAAAATACATACTTTGTTTTGCTCTCCTGATATATTTTTTAATTCCATTTGGTTAAGTGAGTTTAAGAACTTCATACAAAGTCAAAGAGATAAATAAGATTTTTTTACTATTTTAGTTATTCCTGGGGTAATGTAAAAAAAAAAGACACATATCTTTAAAAATTTATTTTTTTAATTTTTTAATAATTAATATACTCCTGATTTTTTAAACATCCAATCACCTTCTGCACTATATTTTATAATTGTATGCGGTAGGACATAAAAAAATTCTACTATATTTTCCATCTCTAAGCATTAGAAGCATTTATTTTCATTAACTGCTCTTCCTATATGGCATTCGTTGCATTTTTGGTAAATGTTGTTCACAGATGGGAGGATGCAGCGAAAGTTCAAAATTTCTTTGATCTCTCGGCGGGAGTTCATAAGGAAACTGCTTTGGCGGCTGCTTTAGCTGCTGGTGTTGGAGAGGTGGTGGCTGGTGTTGGAGCTGCTATGACTGGTGTAGGATCTGCTTTGGCGGCTTTGATGGCTGCTTTGGCTGCTGATGTTGGAGAGGTGGTGGCTGGTGCTGGAACTTCTTTGACTGGTATGTGAACTGCTTTGACTGGTGTTGGAGCTGCTTTGGCTGGTGTTGGAGATGCTCAGGCTGGTGTTGGAGCTGCTCAGGCTGGTATTGGAGGTGCTCAGGTCGGTGTTGGAGAGGCTGGGTTAGCAATTTTGCTAACTGTTGCTTTTCTCGTTCCTACTCACCCAACATTGGTTCATTGTGTTGCTGCTGAGGTTGGTCTTGGAGAGGCTGCTGGGTTAGCGAAATTGCTAACTGGTACTTTTTTGGGCCTGCTGACCCAACATTGGTTGCATGTGTTGTAGCTGCTGAGGCGTTTGCTATTAAAAAAAGAAACAAGTTTAAGTCCATTCTCCTCTTTTCAATAAAAAAACATGCAAAATACTAAAAATTATAAAGAAACTTTGTAACATTAGATTTATGCTTTTTATAAAAAACATTATAAATAATACAAATTAAAATGACCTTTTTTTTATTCCTTGGCCTCTAATTGTTGACATTTATTACAATTTTCCAATAGTTTGCATCTGCAACTATGTCGTTTTTTCCCCTTCGATCTATTTAATCTATTCCACTTTGTTTGAAATATTTTATATTCGTTAAGTAAATCCCGACCTTTAATTCTTTCAATGTGTAGCATTTCATCTAGTTCTGCCTTTGCTTTTTAATATTCTATGAGAATATCTTTAATTTGATTATTAATTTTCCTATGTTTTAAAAAATTTTCCTGTAAATTAACAAACTCTTCTTCCATTCCTGTAAATATACCACTTAACATTTCCTCATATGTAGTGGTTTTAATTTCAAAAATTGTTGTCACTTCACTAGGAGACTCAACTGTTGACACTGAGGCTAGATGAATCCAAGTGGTATATATATAAATACCATATATATTCAGCTTGGCCACATTATTATGCGAGAATTATCTCGTGGCAGAAATATTTTCTTAATGATGCAAATAAGTGGTCCACCTCATGTCCCCTGCCCAGTCAAGGTCCTTGTTACTTGTTTTTTGTTTTCCTGGACATGAAACAGAATATAATACTGCTGTAGAAAACTTCCAGACATCATCTACTTAGTCACTTACAATGAGGTGTGATTGTTGTGAGAGGCAGCTGCTGTCGAGAAGGCGAAAGTCAAAGAGACGGGGGCCACTGTCGGCCTCGTCGAGACGAGGAAAGTCACCATCGAGGGGACAGCAGCCCATGCCAACGCCATTGCCATCGACAAGATGGCATTCGCTGCCACCGAGAGAGCGACGGGCCTCGAGACAGGGGCAAATATCATTGGCACCATCACACCCAACAACAACAGGGCCATTTGAGGAACAGTGGCCCTTCCCAGCGCCATCAACATCGACGGGACTGCGGCCTTTAAATAAACTAGCACCTCTGGTTCCACAACAGGACCGTGTATTTTTTGGGCCAGCACCATTAATGGGACTGCGGTCCTCAAATGAACTGGAGGTGCCTGTTCCGGTTCCAGCAACAGGCCCTTATTTTTTTGGGCTGGCAATGTTTATGCTGGCCCCAGAGCCTCCACCAGGAATCACTTATAGTTTTAGGTTTCAATATATTCCCACCTGTGCGGTGGCTAATCTTAATATTATAAAAAAAAATTGAATAAAAATGAATTGCATTGTTTTTCATTTCACTTCAGTATCCTAAAATAAGATGTATTTATTTTTATCGCAGTTGATATTATTAATCATCATGGTGTGTTGTTGGTTTTAATCACTAAAAGGGTTTTTAATACCACCACCAACCATGGAAAGTTTTCAAACTTTAAATATCTGTCTACTTCGCCAGTGCTTTCAACACTTCAGTCATATCAAACACCCGAATATTATCCCAGCCATAAGATATCTATATATTTTGGTTTCGGAAATTATTTTGTAACCCATTACTCTGTAAATTTTTGTTATGACTGTGATACAAAGTCCGTTAACAAATCTAAATGAAAAATGCTTTCCAAAAACTTTTATATAAATTTTAATTTTACGAGTACAAAATACGATGTTATCTTTTACAGTTGATAATATTTCGGTAAAGTTGCTCAATTTATATAGAAATGATTAAATTATTTATTTTGCACTAATTAACATCATTGACGAGTCAAAATGGAATTTGAATTCTGCCGTCACAATAGTTCAAAATATTGCCAAACAACTCGCAGTGGGTGTGGCTCTAGATACAGCGAGTCCTCTCTTCAAGAGTGAGGTATTCTTTGTAATGGAAAAACATAATTATATGGACACTTTAATGGAAATTCTAAGAGTGAATAACGTATTTACACATTTTGACTACAAAAAACAATAACGTGGTGTGCCAACACTCGACTTTTTGTTATTTTAAAGATTCTTTCGGTGAAAATAGCATGTTATTTCAGTTTTGTGGCATGTGGTAGAGTCTTACTGGAAACTGTAATCATCAAACCATCCGACCCAGTATACGATGAGAATAATGAGAGTGGTATGAATAATACAGAGGATGGTATTTCTATTTTATTCGATCACGATTCTGAAATTGGCTTACGATATAAAAATTCAAATAATATAATTATTCCTAAAAAATGAAACCCATTGAGAAAAATATTTAACTTCTAATATATAAGAATTACCTTTCATTTTATCAGTCATAAGTTACCTTGGGTATTGTTTTCCACGATAATTTCACACTATTTAAAAAAATGGTTATTTATGCCGAAATATTTACAGGAGGGGGGGGGGCTGAGCTGAATTAGGGGTAACATAAGAACAAATCTTGTATATTGTAAAACAATATGGACAAATTGAAAGCAGATATTTCTAGAGTCGATAAAAACTCAAAGATATTGGGTTATGATAAAAAGAAAGTTATTTTGTAAATTTTCTTTGAAATTGAATATTATAAACAGATTACAAAAAGACTATATAGCATGAACGAGTTTATCGATTCCACATTAAACAATTTGTATTCTCACGAATTTACTAAAAAATATTTGATCAAAAACCATTTTACAGATTTGGAAATTGATACATTTATAAATCAAATTGAAAGAAATAAGGAAGCTTTACATGCACTTGCCAAATTAAAAACCCAAGTTGAAAGTAAATCAATTCAATTAATTTTCCTTCCGAAATTGCAAGAACTGACTCAAATAGATTCAAACATTAACCCTGAAGCATATTACTTGAATTTTTTATATATAATTCATAAAACAGACATAAATATTTCGCCAGGAGTTATACTATATAACATTGTTACAATGGTTTCTTACATGTCTAAGAAAATTGCCAATATACCAGCATATACATTAGCGGAAATTATGAAAAGGGTTAACGATATTACACTACACGGAATGGTTAAAATAGACCAATAAAATTTTGGTTTACAGAAAAACTCAACATTGAAAAAATAAGAGAATTTCGGCGATTTTTCCAATTTTCTAGACTAAATTCATTGAAAAAAAAAAACAAATGGCTGGCTTATGTAGAATTACTGAGGGTATTCGATATTGGCTACTTATTTCTCCACTTCAAGTGAAAGGGTTTTAGATTTAAAAAAACACACGTAAAACATTTTACACCCTGCACATGTCATGCCTAGATGATGTGCCAATAACGGTAATTGGCGTTGGTATGCACAAGCAGGGACCGAGTGAAAACCCCGCGAAGGCTTCCCCTCTCGTTTAACAACGATGTTGTGTTAGGTCGTGCATGTGGCATCCACAGCATGTGATGTATTTAAAAAAAAGCTCGCAGTTGAAGTTTTAGAATTCACTATTGTAATGTCTGGGTGTTTTTTTTTTTTACCGAAAGATTACAACGCAAAACTCTACAATTTAAATTCTGTTGAAATTGTTTCAATACATTTCTCATTGCCCTTTAATTGATTAATGATCACTTCCACTATGGAGTCATGCTCACGAATTATTGAAAAAAAGTTTTGCAAGAATGAGTAACTTGGTAAATTAACCTTGAGAATATGTTCAAACACCGAACTTACTAAAGCTATGCATTGTGATGTCTTGATTTTTTTTTTGCACTCATTGTTCGAAGCCCAAATGTTAGGAAATGACCATATATAATTGCCAGTTTTTGACACCGATCTTTACTGCCACATAAACGAACAGAAACAGTCGTTGATTTAAATCATCAAATGGTAGTTTTTCGTTAACAGCTTCTATTAATAGGGGTAGGTAATTTATGTTTTTATAGAATATATTTGTACATAAACTATGTACTTGTTGGGCCGTAATTGACTCTTTAAGCTGGGGCCCGAATAGTTTTCTATAAATGCCATTACAGCGGCGATACAAGAATTTGTGCAGGTTTAGTGTTGATATTTCATGGTCATTGTGCTCTAATAGGGGTAAAATATAATGTTCGAATATTGTGTCTGTTTTGAAGATGTTTTTCAAGAACTTGTTCAACAATCTACAGAGAATATCTTCGGATCTCGGTGTATTTTGTGCTTCGGGACTCATATTTAGAACTTCTTCTTTTTGTATTAATACGCGTGTTTGGTCAGCTAGCGCGAATGCCAGACAAAAACCCATTATAGGTACAAACAAAATGTGTAAAAGTGAGGTTACTTGGTCGAATTCCTTTACATAAAATCGAAAAATAGTTTAATCAAGGAAACCATATTTAATTGATTTGGTTTTTTTACGAGTTTGAAAACCTCTTGTGTAAATTGCTCGATAATTTTTGGCTGTTTATTTGACAAATAACTTGTAAAGATTTGGTTTTGTTGGCTAATCATCGCTGAATGTTGACCCATCCATTTTGGCAGTATTTTAAACATGTCGTAATAACAACTTTTCGAAGCACTGTGTAAATCTTGAATTATGGATAAAATGGAATCGAATTTGAGTTTCGGGTTCAGTTTCAATATAGCTTCATAGTTAATTATACCATCTAACAGAAATAAGTTAATTTTAACAATTTTGATAAATGTTTTTACATCTAAAATTTTGATATATTCATCACTCAACTTATTAGTTTCTGCATTTGAAACTACCAGTTCCTTTGAGTGTAAAATTTATAAAAATCATTAAAACTGACTTCAATGGTAGGATNTATATATATATATATATATATATATAATACACAGTTACTTTATATTATTTTCACGATGAAAGCCCCAGTTACCCCCTCCCCCTTTTTTGTGTAATGGACTCGGTAATATTATTTTTGATAAACTTACTGTTTAATAAAAGGTTGTGTCTAAGTGGAGAATGGTAGTTTATTTTAATAGTATTTTTAGTTTTAAGTGAGATATTTAAACATGAATCTCGTATAGACACTATTCCATCGCCATAATCAAATGCATTTAATCGGAAACATGAATTGACCTTATCCGAAGTATTCTTCTCGCGAAGGGCTGGCCATCTTTCATCTATTGGTAGTGAATGATTAGGCACACAATTCCTTTTTAAATCAGTGGTTGTAATATAATATGAATTTGTTACGACAACATAACAACCAAATAAACCCCATTTAGTACAATTATATAATCTTTAAACCATCCAATAATACTTATCTACAGTTACTGACGAATCGTGATTTATCAGCGTAGTCGTAAAAAAATCAAATGGTAAGAGTAATAAGAACATTTTTCTAAATTGTTTATAAAGTTTCTGTAATTGTTCTTTTGAAAAGAAGCTGTATTTAGATTTAGCCAAGATATCTTCGATTGTTAAAGGTAAAAGAGAATAATCAAACACATTTTTAAAGTTTTGTAAACCAAATAATGGTGCTCCTATAAAAAAACACTTTTTATATATTTATAAAAATATGCCTTGTCGCAAATTTCCAATATAATTCGCACCAGTAAACCACTTAAGATTGGGCGATTATAAAATTTTCCAACGGAAATGAGTATTTTGACAAGAACTTTTCCATAGAACATATTATGGAATATGCAGATTGTAATAAATCTTTACGCCAATCGTATGCGATACCTTTAATTATTTGCTTTTGGAACATTTAGATACAAATGAGAAATTAAACTCGAATATACAGATTTTCTGCATACAGAATATAACACTTTACCGGGTCGTAAATAATCGTCAAATAACAATTGCTGAAAATCTTTGTTCGAGATCTTTCTGAAAGGAAATAATTTGTTTGGGAAAATTGTGGTTTTGAATTTCTTATCCGAAACTAACGAAGATCCGTATAATCCAGGCACTACAAATATAAATTTAGTAGACATTATTTAACACAGAAATACAAGTAATGAGAATAATGCAAAAAATAATGCATGGGTACCTACATGTACTCGTTCCATCGTAGTCTGCACTGTATATATAATTCTCTTTCACCTTCAAATAATTACGTCAGTAGTTATAAATAGGGCATTCGAACATAGTTTCGTGATAGGGAGGAAGGGAGGAGGAATGCATTTGCAGGGGTTCGGCCATGTTGACGGCCATTTTGGTGGCTATGTTTTCAGTCAGTGCATTCTAGAACATACCATCCCGTGGCGGCCATTTTGCCAGCCAGTAAATTAAAGAAGTTATGTAAAAAGTTATTTAAATAAAGTATAATTTTTTTTAAATTATTGGCAGCTATGTTGGATGATGTCTAGAACATGCAATGTCATGGTGGCCATTTTGCCAGCCAATAAATTTAAAAAGTTAGGTAAAAATTTAATAAAATTTTTTTTTAATTATTGGTGGCCATATTGGATGGTGTCTAAAACATGCAATGACATGGCGGTCATTTTTTCAGCCAGTAACTTAAAAAGTGTATGTAAAGAGTTATGTAAAAATAAGCATATATTATTTTTATATTATCGGCGGCCATGTTGGCGGCCATGTTTGCAGTCAGTACATTCTATAAAATGCAATGACATGGCGGCCATGTTGGCGGCCATGTTTGCAGTCAGTACATTCTATAAAATGCAATGACATGGCGGCAATTTTGCCAGCCAATAAATTAAAAAAGTTATGTAAAAATTTATGTAGAAATAAGTATACATTTTTGAAATTATCTGCAACCATATTGGATGGTGCCACTCCTGTATCTTCGTCGTTACCCCCCTCCGTAGAGTTGGGCGGCAGCCATGTTGGCACCATTACCTCAGCAGCAGCAGCGGCCATGTTGGCAGCCATGTTTGCAGTCAGTACATTCAGTTACTGGCAGCCATGTTTGCAGTAAGTACGAGTTGTTTTCAATGACAGCCATTTTGCCAACCAGTAAATTAAATATTTTATTTTCAAAAAATCGTTTTTAATTATTTGCAGACATATTGAATGCTGTGTCATCCCTGTCTCTTCGTCGTAACCTCTTCTCCGTAGCTGCAGCCATGTAGGCACCGGCACCACCACCCTCTGTCATTAAACCATGCGAGGCTGTGCACATTGAAGTGTTTTTTAAAAAGTACTTGATTAGCAGCATAATTATTGGTATGTAAAAATGAATTGGAAGTATCAATACCTCCAAAAATAGTATGTGTATAAATTGTTTTTGTGTTAGTTTCTTAGGTGTTGAAGATGATTATGAATATTCCAAATTAAAAACTTGTAATTATCTCAGCCCAGGTATTCAATTGAACTCAACACATACACACACAGTAAATAAGTATTTAGAAAAAAAAAGAAATTTTTTAATAAAAAGAAATAAAAAGCATGACACAGGCTTATTTATGCCATTTATAAAAAGCAATACATACACACATTTTATTTCGCAGTAAGCAATCTGATTTTAATTAATCACATTTCAGCAGTAAAAAACTTGGTATAGAAAATTTATTATGCTGGTTTGATATATGCCATAAATAAATATTTAAAAAAAAAATTGCAGGTTAATATATTTGGCACACAAAAAAGTACGTGAATCGAACTTTCAATCACATTTCAGCAGTAAAAAACTTTTTTCTAATGAACCTCGTCACGAGTTACATTTCATTAACTACAGTAAAAAAACGTGATGTAGAATGAACACACACAATTTTCTAACGAACCTCATCACACATCACACCAACCATTCACCACTGCTCTGTAAAGAAATGAACGAAGCGTAATCTGTATTATTGCCAGAAGTGCTGCTTGCTTCATTGAGTGAGCTTGGAAATGCCTGGTTGAAATCATATGTGGAACAACTCACATGATCGACGGCAAGATGAGGGCTCCATTCGCAGTAGTGGAGTTCTTGACGTCGGCGCACGAGACGAAGTATTGTAGCAACCTCTCTATGGCGACGGCTGCAGCTGCGTGTGCTACGTCATCGCTGAGGGTACAGTAGATGCCTCATCGAGTTGAACAAAGTTGACTTTGACACATTCATCGAAGTAGCTGACCAACCGCTCTTTAGTAGAAGTAAGGGATAATATTGCGGACGAAGCTAGAAACTCCAAGGCCTGCATCCAATTCCCCCACTTCACATTTTTTGATGTTGGCACAATATACTTATGCAGAAAAGAAGCAATGTCTGTAATGTCCTCTCGCACTTCTATCGTGGTTGTGTGAACACGCATCGTCGTCAGTAGGTCTAGACACTCCCACGGACCAATACCTAGTACCGCGCATGTAGTAATGCTGAAAAACTGTAAAAGAACGGCATTCTTAAATTCAATCTTCTCTGCTGCCTTCGCAGGGGAAGGCGAACGCGAACGTTTAGTAGCCAGATACATAGGCGGAGTAATGATGACCTGAACGTCAGACGTATTGTCGCCGGTAGACATAACGCACGAAAAAAAGTCTCCAACAGTGACAGTTCGAACAGCGTCTTCCCCGAGAATGCAAAACTGAATACTAGCCAATGCAAGTAGTGTATATATGTGCCTGCAATCTTCACACAAATTACGCCGGCATTCCCCTCTGAGAACAAAACATGACAAATCATGGGAAGTAATTTGGGCTTAATTATAGGATGGGCAGCCATTAGGGACCTTCTGATTCTAGAAAGACGGTCAGACACCGTTAAAAAACAAATTATGAAGAATTTGTCGACGCATTCTCACACCGCAACATCTTGAGACATCACCACACAGTAATTGATGTCAATTTTGAGTCGCTGCTGCAGTGGCATTTAAGAACGCCGTTAAAGACGAATTATGAAGTATGTGCCGGCGCGAAGGCAGCCAGACGCCTTAACTTCTGAGTCAGCGCCAGTGGAATTTATGAACGCCGTTAAAGACGAATTATAACATTTCAGTCACTGCTGTGCAACAAAACTGATTTTAATTTACGTGATGCCGCCACAGAAACCTGCAGCTGCAACATCTTCAGTCATCACCATGCGGTAATTGATGTCAATTAGGGTAATTTACAGGTTGCCTTGCTCCCCTAAGACACAACCTGTAGTCTGAGTCATCATCACGCAGCAATCGATTTAAATTACGTTAATTTAGATTAATTTACGGACGTATCTCTATCTAAAGGGTCTCTACAAGTCGCCCTTAAAAACACTGGGGTTTCCTTCAAAGCAGAGGACACAACCGATGCTATATGTCAACTGATGCGGGATTCAGTGTGCAAAGGAGGTGCTGCTGAAGTTACTGAGGGTGAGTCCATACAATTCTTCAAAATACTTAAGTCCATTTCCAGCACAATAGATGATAATTTCCCTGTAGTTAAAAATGTAACCCTTAACACTGTAGTTAGCTTAAGGTTTATATTTCAAAGGTAGTGGCATTGCAAGATTTCAACCCATGTGTCGTTTATTCTATTGTGTTATTTAAAGTGCCTGAATCCTTACAACTGGTAATAAGTCAATGACCCTTTTCAAAATTTTGCCAAACTATGTTAAGTCAGGCAGGTACACCAGTAGCTATATCAAAATACCGCATAAAAATTCTTTAGAAATTACAATTACCAAGTTAATTTGTGGTGGAATTTGTAACGGAAAACATTAGTTAGTGTAAGTGTTGGGTTTACAGTGCAAAGAGCCTTATTTGGTAGAAAATACACTTTCCAATTTTGTTCCTGAAAACAGCAAATATTTTGTGTTTGCTAGTAAACCTCATTCCTTGCAGTAAAAGTTATGTTTCGTATCGTAAGTTGAATAACTATCAGGGATTTTAATCGAAATAATGTCGTCGAGGTTAGACCAAAGAAACAATGCTAGATTTATTTTCTAACAAATAATACAACGGAAAAAAGTTTTCTTTAAAAATTGGAAAAACGCTGTGATACAGAAAGTAAAATGGGGAATGAATGATGAGGAACAGGGCTCTGAAAATGTAAAAAAAAAAAAAGGAAAATAAGGGACAGCATATTGGTAGTAGAGAAAATGTTGCTAAAATTACGGAGATCCAGAAATCGATTATTTGTTTTAAATGTGGTAATTCTGGTCATATTCAGTATTATTGTCCATTGAGGAAAAAACCTAAAGCTATCGGTTCCATTGCAAATACAAAATTTGTATTTTAAAATTTTTAAAAATAGTGCAGGCCTGTTGTTTGTCACATTGTTAATTATTAATTTGCAAGTTTCCGCCTTATTAGATTCAGCGGCGTCCATGTCTATGATTAGTTATGATTTTTGTAACAAAACCTTACATGAAAATCGCATTGGTATAGTACAGCTCACTCTACAACCTCACTAAAACCTGTTTGAGCTGAACACACTTAAAAAATTTCCCAGTTTTTTGTCGACAGTAAAGACCATCAAACTGCTGATTCGGAATGCAAATAAATAGTTTCTGATATACAAAATGGAACATCAAATTAAGTTTTTGGATAAGGGTTTTCTGGGTAAGTGAACGAAGAAGGGAAAATTTAGAGTATTTCTCCCCAAAGAGTTGAGACTCATTATTTACACATTCTGTCATAAGTCGTTTTTGGTGGGCATGTAGAACGGAATAAAACCATTTCCCGAGTAAAAAAAAAATTTTTACTTGGCCGGGAGTTTCACAAGACCTATAGAATATCAGGTTGTATGGCATGTCCACAATACAAGCCAAAAACAAAAAATCTGAAGGGAAGTATGTCGGTTCTGTAGCAATGTATTATTTGGAGCATTTTTATTATGATTTAATGGGTCAATTGCCCAGAAGTACAAATTGTTATGTATAACTATGTTTTGGTTAACATAGATAGTTTTAGTAGATTTTTTATATTCTTTCCGTTGTGCATACTTAAGGCAGCAGATATTTGTAAGGTTGTAATGCAGCGGTTATAGAGAGTATTTTGTTCGCCTGTGCTTGTGGTGTCTGACAATGCAACATAATTTTTGTCAAGTTAATTCCGGGATTTTCAAATTTATATGGGGGAGGGGGGAGTGAAAATGGCACAGAAAGCCCCACATCACCGCTGGTAAGTCTGGTTGAATGTGTGAATTGAAATATAAAAATTGCATTACATAGTTATCAGTCCGACACTCAACATCATTGGGATGAAATTTTGTATTTGACTTTCCTGTGTTTTATAACCTCATTCACAGTTGTCATAAATTTGCTCCAGCTGAGGTGTTTTTGGGGGGTAAATAACCGCTCACAATAATAAATGTATGGTCATTGCAAAGTATTTGTTAAAGAATAATAATATAAAGAACAATAAGAATTTAGAAACAATTTTGGACGAGGTATCTCGCAAACTGGTAACAATCATAGGAGAATGGAAGAGAGAACAAATATTTTTTATATAGATGTAAGCTTTAAACTTGGTGATTTAGTTTTGATCCAGCCTCATCAGCTAACCTCTAAGATAGATTATTTAAGCACGAAGTTAGCCATAAAATTGATAGGGCCATTACAAATATTCCTGTTTTAACACCCAATAGGTTATTAGTGGTGGATTCAAATTCTCCAAACAAAATCGAAAAAGTGCTTCTTAGTGCAAAACATATTATGGAAACCCTAGCACTAAGTAATGGACTTCCCCCACCACAAACTATCCTTTTCTCTGATTTTGGATTCTGATAAAAATTCTATATCTCAAGTGGTTCTGTGTGTTTTTTAATGGAGATTTTTAAATAATATAATATGTAAACTAACTGGAACTGGCATATTGTGTTTATTAAGGACACGTTTATGCAAATGGAATTGTATACATATGTGACTAGTTCTCACGAAATTACAAAAATTATGTCCATACTCAGTTTCATATGTAATTAACCGTACGTTATTAACTTAGTATATTTTTACGGAAACTATACCTGTATTACTACTTGTACCATACATAATTGTAGCGTTCTTGTTTGAAGATAAACAATAACAGTCAATGCAATACCCTAAAAATCATTCCCGTATCATGTCCCATACTCAATATTACAATCATATTAAATCATTTTTTCATCTCATTTAATGAAAATTTTTATTTAAATTTCATAAAATACTTTAAAAATAATCTAACTTACGGTAAATATCATTTTTATTAAGTACAGAGAAAAATAATAATTTTAAAACTCCCTTTTCACCCGTGTCCCAAATAAACAATCATTCCCTCACATTTTATTGACAGTTGAATTGTACTTTTAAAGTCCATCATACGTTCTCGCGCTCATGGATTTCTAATAGTTGGCAATACTGTCAATGTAACAATATCATGCTTGTTGCTCTACATGAAGAGATTTGTATACACGAAATAACTGTTGTTTAATTATTTAAGTGTTACATTTTCATCCATCATTCCTTCACCATATATTTAAAAAAAGGTAATTATTTTATTTTTTTCTAATATTTGTGTTGTCTTACATGTTTCAGGAGGTAAAATATTTGCCTCCAATTACAAAGTAAAGTGAGGTTATTTACAACAACTTTTTGTTGGTTATGTTGATTTCGTCATTCCCTCACCGTCATTCCCTCATTTACATTTTAAATGAGGGAATGATAATTTATGAGGGAATGATGCATTATTCTAATACTAGCTTAAATATAATAAATACATAGAAGCAATTGTATTTTTGGTATAGTATGACATACTTGCATTCGTAGGTTTTTGGCTTTGGTAATTATGTTAAAAAAAGATATTCTTAACGAAACAGAAGATGAAATTTAAAAAAAGAATATGAAAGACAGCGCAGAGACATAATGAAAGCAGACCCTGAAGCTTTCAAAAAACTCCGTGAGAATGAAATGTATTTAAAGGAGAAAGAAAGGGGACAAGTAAAACAGGTGTCTGTTATGAGTTCGAGAAAAAGAAGAGAGAAGAAAAAGCAGTGAACAGTAAAACTTACAAGGATAAAATGTCACAAGCACGCCAAAATTTAAAAATATCATTAGACGAAACACCACCTCCTAGTCCAGTGTCAATAATTAATCAAGTTAAGATTAATAATAATGTTAATAATGAGACAATAGCTGCTCGTAGAAGATGGCAATTAAAAAACTGTAGAGCAATAATTTATGCTAAAATGTCCAAATTAGAGAAAAAGTTAAATGAGACAAAAAGTATGAGTGAAAAATATCGGAAGATGTGTTCCAGAGAAGTTAAAAAAAAAATTATCCATCTTCCCCTCAAGCTTAGGTATCATCACTTTTGAAAAATATAAAGGTTCCGCCGATAGTGGAAAAAACTTTTTTTGTCAGAAGTTCTTACTAAGCAATTAAAGGAAAGTTAAAATACTCTAGGAAACAAACACAAAGAGAAGAAGAAATACTATAACATATTAAAGTAAAATCTCTTAAAAAAGAATAAATTACTGTCTTTGTGAAGAACGTTTTTTAAACATGACTCTTACAAAAGAGGTGGTCTTCGGAAAGTAAATGGGATACTAAAATTTACCCTGGCGAAGTAATTTCAGTTTTTGAAAATGGAGCAATGGTACGGTGCATGAAAAAATGAACAAAAGCATGGAGATGGCCAGCAATAAAAATGAGCTATATTCTTGGGAGTCGATCTTACAAAAGATTAAAGTACCAAAGTTAATAAAAAGGGTTGTTATTCTGTGGTAGAAATGAATAATTTCTAATTAAATTTCGAGTCATTTAAATTTAAAAAGTACACAAACAAAATTAAAGTTCTAGTTCAACAAGTGACAATATTATTTTTATTTATCTCAAGAAGATTTAATGTTTATTTTATAAGTTAGTTTTTCTTTACTAATCAAATTAGTTTGTTAATCTTAATTAACTTAGATAAGATAAAGCTCGTTGTGAGTTTAAATACTAATAATTAGTAGATAGAAGTACTAGAGATCTCAATAATTTAAAAATGTAAAAAAATATTTTGAAAAAATTAATGATTTACTTTTCGATTCAACCATGTAGACTCTAATGTATAAATTATATAAAAAGGTCATTCCTTCTCTTGGACGATCATTCCCTCATTATTGATTTGTTTCATTACCACATATTTTCGATTGAAACTAAGAAAAGTTGGGGACCACCTAGTCAGTTGAGATAAGGCACTTATGTACTATATACTTTATAGACAAAATCGTCAATTCCATCAACTTATATTATTTTTATCTAGCAAGGTCATGTTTCGCAATTTCTTGAGCATTAGCCATGTATGATACTGTAAATGATCAATGGGTACGATTACGATTATTTGTTAAACTATTATTATGGATGTTATAAATGTATGTAGGCTTTAAAAGGTAGGGTTAACATCCCTCCCTCTGCAATCTTACATATTTTATGTAAGTTTATCAAATATCAACGCCCATTTTTACAACTGAGTCTCTCTGGTCGGTTGCATTGACGTATGCTGAAGTTAACACAGAGCCAAATTTTTCTACATGGATGTTACCTACGACAACGGACTGGCCTTCCAGAGCTATGGGACCTCTACACAAGTGGATTACTGCTGCAGTACTCTTGAGGGAAGGAGTGATGTGATAGATATCGCATCGTTCGAAAACACCTATATATCAGAAATTGCATTAAGAGCTATGCTACGTGGTGCATGGAGATGAAAACCTATAGACACACAGCATTTACCTGTGTGATGGTTTAAGTGGGCGCATTCATTGGCTTTACTACTTGGCAGAGCGTCGAAACACATGTGCGACGCAGAGCAGTGCACTGTTTTCTTGAAGAACCGCTACTTCCCCACATTTCCCCTCCGCTGGAGACTGCTGGCATGCACGGCATATTTGGAATCATAAAGAGACCACCATCGATGTTGTAGAAGAAAGGGAATATGTGCTCCTACCTTCCAGAGACTTTTTGTGTGGGGCCTTGGATAATAAAAGACGTTTTCGCCATGGTTCGGCAGAGCTACAGACACAGAGAGATGGTGCAAGGGTGTAAAAACTGGAGATCCCCGGGACAAACCGCCGACCAGTAGCATCGTCCGGCACAATTCCAATTTGCGAAAATCCGGGAGCGACCTCAGCAGTATTCGAACCTGGTTTGCCTTGGTGAAGTATGATGTTGAATTTTAATATGTTTTAGAAGGTCAGGGTAAAAAAAATCTATATAATTATTGTAAAAAGTTAATATTTTATGTGACCATACTGGTCTGTTTCTGTAATTATAATAAAAAAATTGTTTTTTTTATTTTCTCTGTCTACATTTGTTATGGCCCTTTTGGTCGTTTTCTAAAAATAATGTATATAAAAATTGTAATTTTTTTGGTATAATGCAGATTTTTGTGGCATTTTATAAAATTAATTTTGCCAAAACATATACAAAGTCGAATAACACTATTATGACCACCAGCTAGAAGTGTCACCTGCAGTGCGTAGCCCATGACGTATGGCCCATGACGTGAGCTGGTGAAGAGGGTATATATTGCGACCGACATGCTTGATGTACACATTGCGTTTCCTGCTGTCATGGGTAAAAGAAGCGATTTAACCAAGTTGCAAAAAGGGATGATCAACGGCTTTCGGGCCAAGCGGGGCAGCATTTCAGAAACAGAAACGTTTGTGAACTGTTCACGTACCTCTGTTGTAAAGGTGTATCGTGAGTGGACGAATGGCTGCATTGGGAATAACCATCGTGGAAACTCCGGAGTTCCACGTGCTAGTGATATCCAAGGTGAGAATATTGATGACGATGGTGCGTGAAGGCCATCCGACAGGCTACAGTGGAACAGCTCACCTTCCAAATGAACCAGGAGGAATCCAGACACGGGTCTACCATAACAGTTCAGCGAACCCTTCTGCGAATGGGGCTCCGGTGTAGACGGAGGATGGCTGCGTCCATGCTAACACAGGTGCATCGACGAAAACGACTGGAATTTGCTCGACAGTATGGCGACTGGATCGCTGCTGATTGGCGACGGGTAGTCTTCTCCGACGAGTCAGGCTTTCAGCTGCTTAGAACGGATGTACGTCAGCATGTTCGGCGAGAAACATCGGAGAACTGACACCCTGCATCCATTTCTGGACGAACACAAGCCGGTGGG
>NQII01000174.1:621418-633530 GCA_002778355.1 Clitarchus hookeri | reverse complement strand
GGGGGGGGGGGGGCAGTGTTGTGGTCTGGGGAATGTTCTCGTGGTATTCTCTAGGTTCCATCATCTGTGTGGAAAGAACTATTGAACGGTTTGGTAATGAATCCATCCTCGGCGATCAGGTCCACCCGTACATGATGATTGTCTTTTCTCGGGAGGATGGGCTCTTCCAGCACGATAATGCACCTTTCCACGCGGCTAGAAGTGTCCGCACATGGCTGGAAGAGCACGATCAAGACTTCAAAGTTCGTCCCTGACCCCAAAACAGCCCCAATCTGAATCCAATTGAACAGCTGTGGAACCACCTAGATCGTCGTGTTCACCTTCTGTCTCCTCTGCCACGTACCCTTCAACAGTTGTGGGCCACACAGCAGACAGCATGGCTCCAGGTACCCGTGGAGACCTATCAGTACCTGAATGAGGCACTGCCAGCTCGTCTAGCTGCTGTCCGTGCTGCGAAGGGCGTTTACTCTCGATACTAGCAGGTGGTCATAATAATGTTATTCCACTGCGTACAACAGAAATTTAAAAGGTATTTTCGAACTTTTCATGAACCCAAGATATACTTTCTGCTGTTGTGCTTCCTGAGTGTTGTGTTTTGATTACACACGATTTTCTTATAGAAATTAAAACAAAAACCAGTGATTGAAGGGAGAGACGGGTTCATGTCCCATGTGTCGGGAAGCTCACCTTTAATGCATTTACATGAAATGATGTGAATTAAAACGGGCGTGGTTATTTTATATTATTGAATAGGGGCCAGCTATTTCTAGGTGGCATTTCAGCCTCACTCTGTTGACAACAATTCGTTTCCCATCCTTCTCTGAATTTGGTGGCACGTTTGAAAACAATGAGGAAAATAACACTTAGGTTATTTAAATAAATTTTGCCCAGTGAATTTGCAAAATAGTGACATTTCAGCTCTGGTAGGAAATCATATTCGTTGTCGTCGTAGAGTTTTAGTACCAATTTTCTTCCAGTTTAAGGAGTGTCACCACAGGCTGCGTAGTGTTTTAATATACAGTTACTGAACCTGGCAATATTATTGCGGGTAGAAAAAATTAATAAATTTCAGATATATGTAATAAGTGTATGCTAATGATTTTTAGAAAAGGTGGGAGTAAAATTCTTAGGTAAAAATTTATATATATTACTTAGGCAAATTCAATAGTTAACGTTGCCGTGCCAAGGAAACAGAAATTCTTTAAGTATAGGCTGTTCGCGGTTAATTGGACAATTTTGAGAGGCCTGCCTAGGATGTATTTTTATTTCTCATTTTGTTAAATTACAATTTTCATGTGTGTAATTACTTTATTCATGCATCATCTAAGTAAAACCGTGGAAATATTGTTTAAATTTTATTCATAATGTAATGTGTATAAAACAAGAAATCATAACTTCAATTAGCACAAATTTAAACATTACATTCCCAGTATGTCAAGTGTAATGAAGTATTTCTTATTATTTTGCTGCCGAATTAACTGGGAGCTTGCATACCATTGTGTACTGTAGCATGTGCGTAGTCAGTAGGGATAGTTTTTTTTTCAAACTTTTGTTACGTAAGTGCTTACTTTACCATGAACACTTTGTATAATGTTTTTGCGCAATAAAAATTGGCCCAATAATTGTAAAAATACGTGTGTACAAAACAAAAAATTACTTAACATGTAAGGAACAAAATTTCAAAATTAATGTAGCTCCTAGAGTAATAAATTGTGACCGCTGGAAGCCTTAAGTCATATAATAAATATTTTGCAGTAATAAATAGATTGAATGTAAAATGGCATATGCAAGTTTATTAATATTTTCAGCTATCGGTACTCTCGGACTTTGCTCAAGAAAGTTTTTTGATAAATTAAATGTATGTAATTACTATTTAAGTGTTTTAATTACTGTTTGACATTGTTTATTTTAAGATAAATAAAAAAAACATACCCTCTTAGCACTTTTAGCACTTCTTAACTTGAAAATAATAACAACATAAAAACAAATCTTAAATTTAAAAATTATTTTTCGTAAAGTTTTAGCTTAAATTCTAATTATAATTTGGATGTTAAGATTTTTATTAGTTATGTTTTTATTTAATGCTTGCTTTAATCTTTTTCATTCCACTTTCTTATCATTAATATTTTATTATCGGTTTCTGGTGTGTTTGTGATTTTGTACTCAGCGCCTAGAAGAAGAGAGGAGGAAGCGAGATTTCTGCGTGTTTGCCATGAAGAGAGGGGAGGACTGGCTCCTTGAATCGTAGTGTCTCGGGGTGGGTTCCCCTGAATTAAGTATATATGCTTCTTCAGCATATTATTTCGAATTTTTGTGCTGTCTGTATCCAGTGCGTTACACTGTTATATAAATATATACATATATACACAGAGAGAGAGAATGAGAGAGAATTATTCAGCAAAGATGATTACACCAAATATCTTCCGGGCCGATCAAAGTATCAAAATTTTGAATCTGAATTTGTAAATGGCACTACGGGGCTTATAAGACACCGTATATGTATGTTCTGAGACTTAATTAAGTACTAAGATATCAATATCAGCTTTAGTTTTTTTAATGGGAATATACCCAATCCTCCCAAAAGCATAACATGTTATATTATGTGGCGAGTCAGTGGCGTAATTATTTTGAAAAACCGACGAGCACTTTTTGAGATATAAGGGGGTGTTCATAGGAGTACGAATGTGACTGTAGCTGTAGCGGGGTAGGTTGCACCATCCTCTGGGATGTCCAGCGGTATGTTCCTACACAGGTGACGCACGCGCTAATGAAACAAAAACACAAGTATCGAGCGCATGCGAAAGGTTGTTTACTGGTTTTGCTCATGATGTTACAGATAATGAAATATGTGTTTAATTTGATGTTCATAGCACGATTACAATTAATTCACCGAGCAATCGTGTCTGTTTCGCGGTCTACACCAATGCAACATCTCCCAACGCGGTTGGTAATATCGTCCCCTTTCATTAGGACAAAGGGTAGAAACCTCTATTTTACTGATGAAGGGGAATGATATTACCAACAGCATTTTCACAGGCGTAAGTTCTCTGTTCTACAAAACTCTTTTCGCAGATTTGTTGCTTAATCTCAAGTAGTTTCTGATATTAGTAACGAAAAACCTTTCAAAACTCGAAATTTAAGGGCGCATATCTCTTTTAATAATCATTTTGACGAAAAGTGATTCATACATGTTCGTATTTTATTGTCATCGGGTATAACCTACCGGAGTTTGTCNATAGAGAGAGAGAGAGAGAGAGAGAGAGAGAGAGAGAGAGAGAGAGAGTCACAAACTCCGCGACAAAATAAAATTGTAAACTTTATTCTATATTTCTTACGCTTATTACACCAACTCAGGTAATAACGAAAAAAGTGCCTGGCATATCTAAAAATAAAGTACAAAGCAACAGGACAAGCAACATTGGGTACATTTGCCAGCGAATTAAATAAAAGTTTTAAATTGCCAGTTTCCTTTATTTTTTGTAGACATGCGACAGCTCAATTGCTTCTCTGATTGACAACCGATTTCCTGACCTCGTGAAGGGAAATGTAACATATATTATAAGATGAGTAAAGCAGCAAACTGACTTCCACAACCACATTGAACGCAATTACAACAACAGCCGACAAGAAACAGTGAAATGCGACTGTTATTACTATCTATGGCTCTTCGTAATTGGACGTGTCCAAAATTAAAGCAATAAGCAGACACCCGTCCCTCCCGTGATCATTGTGCTACAAGATAGTATCGGTTAGTATTAAAATGGAAACAAATGAAAATACACCCATATTCTGAAAAGCAGATGGTGTTACTTCACCTAACAGCTACGAAAGTGATAACGTCAATGACCCTATGAACAGGATTGTAAAGTGCTTGCCACCACACTAGTCCAATGGCAATGTCCATTGTGTACACATTCAGCTAGAACACAGAGAAGATGATTGGAAGACTCCTGCGATGGAGGGCAATAGGAAGAATGTAAGCTAGACAGTCTCACTCTGATGCGGCTAAATGGCTTAATGTGCTTGGACGTGGCAGCAATTTTTAGCATCTAAACCAGGGAAAGAACGACCAAGAGTGACTTCAGAAAGAGAGGACCATTATTTGGCCATAAAAGCAAGACGTTTCCACCAAAGTAATGCACAGCAGCTGGCACATGACCTCGCAGCATCCACTGGAACAGTTGTATCGAGGCAAAAAGTGTACAGACGGCTTAGGCAGAGAGGCTTTTACTGTCGGTGACCTGCTGTATGAATACCCTTGAAGACTGTTCACAGACAAAGACGCCTAGAGTGGAGCCATCAACATGTTCAATGGACAGTCGAGCAGTGGACCAATGTTCTCTTTACAGATAAGTCTATATTCAGCCTTCAAAGTGATTCTCGACTGGTTTGCATCTAGAGGAACCTGGAATACGATTTTGGCCCTCAAGCAGCGCGGAAAGAGGCCAATATGGTGGTGGATCAATATTGGTGTTTTTGGGGGGTGGGGGGCATTAAGCTAACCACTTGAACACCTCTACATGACGTACGGGTAAACCAGCAAGGTTTAACTTCTGTCAGATACGGTGACGAGATCTTTGCACACCATGTTCGGTTGTATCGAGGCGCTGTGGACACAAACTTCCAACTGATGGATGATAATGCTCGGCCTTATAGAACACAGCTGGTGGATGTCTTCATGGAAACTGAAGTTATTGCATGCGTGGATTGTCCTGCTCGCTCTCCCGACTTAAATCCAATATAGCCTATGTGGGATACTCTAGGGAGACAAGTAGTTTCAGGTCATAATCCACCAATCACTCTCTAGGGCGTACAAACTGCTCCACAGGAAAAATAGGCGTTAATACCGCAAACTGCTATTAATGACCTAATTCCGAGCATGAGACATCATTGCCAGGCCTGTGTTGCTGCCAGAGGTTACCACACACCGTATTGAGCAGACGGTACCGGTTTTCTGGATGTGTGTGAAAATCACTAACTCTTGAAAAGCATAACATGGGTTGATTTCTTTTGCTTAATCATAAAGAAATTATAACAAAGTGCTTACTTTGTTAATGCTTTACTAGAGACCCGGTCCGGCTTCGCCCGGGTACAATTTAGTTTTTACAGCGATACACTAATAAATAAATTGGGAAAAGACAATTACAATATTAAATTATAGTAAATTAGTAAACTACTATCATATATAACGTACATACATACACGTCACGCCTGTCAGCCAGAGGGGTAGGCAAGATTATGGACCTCAATTTTCCACGATCCTGACATACCTACCTCCTTTACTTTATCCGCATTCATACATCTCTAAAATAACAATATTATATGATAGTGGTTTAGAAAATGTATTTGTATACAACATTTATCGTTTTGCCTCCGACCGCCAGTACAAAAAGATTTCTGTTTGACGTGACATGCGAAAGGACTACGCATAGTTGTCTGTGTGAAAAACATGCTCCACTGAAATCCACTCCAGCCACATTAAGTATTTGACCCTGTGCCTTATTTATGGCCATACCAAAACAAACTCTTATTGGAAATTGGACTCTTTTAAAATTAAAAGGCAAATCCGAGGAAATCATTGTTATTCTAGGTATTAAAACAGTTTCTCCAGTACCGTAGCCAGTTAGCATAGTACCTTCAATGAGATAACTTTTTAAACTTTTTACTTGTAATTGAGTCCCATTGCATAATTTCGGTGGATTTATATTTCGCAATAAAATTATGGGAGCTCCAACTTTTAAAATCAGTTTGTGTGGTGGCATACTAGAAGGATTCAATGATTTAAGAAATTCTGTGGGATAGTGCACAGCTTCTTCACTGTTGAGTACTGTATCTACTGAGTAGTAGACTTGTGTTTGCGCATTGAATTTTGCGAGCACTAATTCATTAATTTTTCGACTTGTTCATTAGTAGGCGATAATATCGCTCTTTCTTTGAACCACGATAGTCTCTTATTTGAAAGGTCGTGTATTTCAGGGTATACGTTATCTATCAGTTGTTGGTGGTCGGTGACTAAACACACACATAACATTATTGAGAGAAATGTTTCCACAATCCATTGGAAGCTCTCCATTTCCGACTTTCAGTAGCATGTCAGAAAACATGCTGTTATCTTTTGAATACACACATGTCCGTGCGCGCGTGTCTAGATTTTAGAAATTACTTTTTCACAAAACTGTTCATAACTTTTAAATTTTATTATTAGCGATAATTGTATGCTTTAAAGGGCATTTATTATCTACATTAAACAGTTTTAATTATGAATAAATTTATTTTGATAAATATTAAGTTTTTTATGGTTATAAAAGACAGTGAAGTTTACGTTTGTTTTGACTGCGTAATTTAAATTTTAAATACGCTTGTTATAACTTATATCTTAAAAATAAATGCATGCTACCGGTGACTTTTTTGTAGATCATTAAATTTTGCACAATTTTTTCGTACGTGAGTTTGTTATATCTCTAAAGGATTTGGCAGCGTATTTCATGAGAGCGCGCTGGCGGCAAACTTTTTTCCCGGCTTGATTCACTAATACCGTTAATGCTCAGCCGGTATAAGTGCTAGAGCAATTTTTAATACACAGAAACTTTCCTCGATAAACGCAGATCATAACAGCAAAAACTGCATTCAAATCCGTTTAGTGGTTCTCGAGGTTAGCACATTCGTACAGACAGAAAGACACGTGCCAGGGACTTTCTTTTATACTATGTAGTGATAATTTATTATCACCCGATACTATCTTGAGGTAAAATGATCAAGGGAGTGGCAGATATCTGTCTGTTGCTTTAATTTTGGATACCAGTGTAGAATCTCGCTGCCCATCAAAGTTTGCCGGTACTCTTTGCTCGAGACTGTATGACAGTGTTCGTCATCAACATCTGGGACACAGATAGCTTGCGGGGTACGATCTGCTGTGTACAAACATCTATTCTTTTCTGCCATACATCTCCTAGTGATGTGGTGTTATGACGCAGTTTATAATTTTAAAAGAGATTGCTTGTTTCCCAACCAAAAGCATTAGAAGCATTGTAACATCTCTGTACAGAAAGGGTTTAAGAAAATAATTCCATATGTTTGTTGCTGAACATAACAAAATCCCCGAAAAAAAAATTATACAGTTCAACCCCCTTTTTTTTAATGCGTTGGAATAAATTTTTTTGGACAGCTTTACTAAGGTTGAAATTAGTCATTTTTCTTTCCCAGGAAGTAAAAAATTCATTTCAAATTACTCTTAAATGATTTGAAAGTTGCGGCAGCCTATAATTGTACCGTTCCTGTTACAAAGACAGAAAATGTTTGGTTTATTAAAATATTATACTGTTTCTTGCTAACTATATGAAACGACACTTCTTACGATTATCAGATCAGAAAGTAACACTGAATGTAATTAATTCTCTTGAAAATTTAGGAAAAAACTCGTGGTTAATTAAAAGTAGTCGAAGCACTAAAGCTTAATTTATCCACTTTGTTTTGTCTTCTCAGGAATGCCCCAAATAAAAATTTATTTAGGTATATGCCCGTGCTTACAATTATCGGCTCATTACTAGTGCAAATAATTACTAATTCTCTCTTTTGACCTATCATTGGCTGTAAACGACTCATCTGTATACTATATGGAATAATAAACTACACTGCGTACATAATATCAGAAAGCTTGGGTCACATCACAAGGCTACCAAAGGCGAAATACGGGGATCGAGGGAGATTAAATGTTATTTACAGTAGTATGTAATAGACACAAGCATTGTATTGTGGTGGGTGTATTTAAACATTGTGGGTTCGGTGTTTAAAAAAAGTTATAAGATTTCAATTTATAGTACAATCTTCACTAGTGTAAATATATTTAAGAATACCCAGTAAATATGCACATTTCTGCCCTAAAGTTGGGGTACACAAGAAGGAGGTGATATGTGGGACTGATCAAATCAATCAATCGCATGGGGCATCTAGAACATTAAATACAACAGCTAGAGCAGACTCTTTAATTAGTGTGATCATCCCGAACGGCCACACATACAGCAATTCTGGCATGTAGCCTGTCAATCAAATGCTGAATATCTCTCTGGGGTATCCCATACATGCTGAACTTCTTGGCGTAGCTAGGTGATGGTCATTTTCGGGGCTGCGCTGGATGTCACGCGTCATCATTCTATTATGTCCCACGCATGCTCGATGAGGCTGAGGTATGGAGATATAACAGGCCAAGGTAGCATGAGTACACAACGCGTTACCAGGCTGGAAGATTTGTTCCTATAGTGTGTTGAGATATGGTTGTAAGACAGTATTGACATCACAATTGTAAGGTGCACTCGTTATGCTCCACTGAATGAATCCCAGAGGCAATCAGGATGTGTAGTTTATGAGCTCCCATATCATAATCCCAGATGCGGATCCGGTATGGCGAATATGAATATACGATCTATTATTCCGCTCACCCACACATCTACGAACGCGAATACGCTCATCACTTTGTCCAAGGCAGAAACGTTTTATCAATGAACACCACTGCTCCCCATTTGCCTCGTCAACACACTCTCTCCCGACACCACTGGAGACGTTCGTGACGATAAGCAAATGTCAAGTGCAAATGTGTCAGATGAACACGAGAACCTAAACCTACTACCCACAATCGATGGATAATAGTTCGTGCAGATACATAAGGGGTCACCGTGCTCTTATTTTACGTGCAGTTACTGTTCTTTCAGTCAAGGTGATCCGAACGATCCTTCTGTCCAGGCGCTCATCAGTGCAGCGAGGTGGCACTGGTGTGGATAGGCGGCTGTGGGAACACTCTGTCGCCCATCTTCTCCGTCATCGATGTACCACTGACACATCACGCTCCAAGTGAATGGCAATTCTGTGGAAGGTCCAGCCACCTTCTTGGAGTTCCACTATACGGCCACGTTCATTGTGTTGTAAAATCAGTTTGGAATGGACAATGTTTCCTCTGTGTTCTTCAGTGCATTTACACTAGTGTAACTGTGTTGGATAAAGATATAAATTAAGATATTTTAATTTATAATGGCAAATTATTAAATTATATTTGGTGCCATTTATAAACACCGAAGTATGTTTTGAATGGTATAATAATATTTTATTCAAAAAGTAATTTTACTTTGATAATATGATTCTTATCCCGGAATTCCAAAACCATTAAAACTTATCTTGTATCTGGCTATTAATTAAAATTATATTTAATTTTTTTCTAAGTATTTAATAGAAAGTTTTAATGAAATCTTTACTTTCCTCTTGCAGTTACGAATATATTTCAGCAATGAAAACATCAAAGTGTGGGGTTGTTTAAGTCAAAATTATACTTAGTGGCACACTTCCCTTTAAACATTAGCCATCGGCATAGTAGAGGTCCTCGGTAAATGTAACTCAGGTCTTATGCAAAGTTCACGATTCGTCTCGAGCTCCAGACTAGACCCTTGTAATATTCGGTTGGTACCGAACTCCAGATATCAAAATAACATTTTTATAAGCCACTGCAGAACTGAAGTTAGGACTTTTCAGCATTATACCAGGTGATTTATTTAGCATAAGACTAAGTAATTACACGAAATAGATGCATCGTGAGAGAAAAGGTAGCTTATCGTCATGCCATCTGGGGGGGGGGGAGGGTCAATGTTGAAATACCAAGTGGGGACCTCCATATTTTATTGCCAATTCGGATTCTGTGCCAATGCATATAAAATATTTATTAGAAAGAGTTTTTTTTTAGATTCGTTGCAGATGGTGCTGAAACTATGCAAAGTACCTTTGGTTTCATCAATTAGGAACCACCATGGTTTATTCCACAAGGAATCCACGATGCAAATTACTATTTTTGTGTCTGAAACATGATGTTTGACCTGTGATAGATGGCACTAAAGGCAGCGAAAAGTGGGTAAGATTCTAGGTATTTTTTTGCAAGAATAGCCCCCATAATTGAATGCATTATGTAAAAACGCTGACGAAACGTAACCTGTAATGTTTCGAAACATGCTTATGTAATAAATTATTGTAGAGAGTCTTCTCAACTCCCACCATCGTTGTGCTTGTTTTTGGTGAGTTTCCTTGGGTGTCACCGGAAGGAACATTGCAATTGCAAATGGAATGCCCCATCGTTTGTTACACATTAATTTACCGTATGGTAAAACACACACAACTATAACGAAACATGTACACGTGACGTGTCATCAGAGACAGTACAGTAAGTACAGTGTGTGGTAGGTGCACTATGTTCTGCCAAATGGTGAAACAACATGCTTGGTTCTATGTCGCATTTGTGTATCCCTCCCTGCTATGCAAGTAAAATTGAGCATAAATATCCATCGTAGTAACACTACCGAATTTCACCAGTGCCTGTGTTCCCTGTTTGTTTTCGAGGAGACCAGTATTCGCTTCCACTGTTATTTCCTTGTCGTTTATTTGTTATTGCAATTCCCAACACACACCCGTGGTTTGAACTGACCTGTTCTTAAACCAGCTGGAGGCGAGGCAGATAGCCTTGTTGTACGTTTGGTGTTAAGTTTATGTCGTATTTACTGCTGGGGGTATTATTGATTCTCCATGCATATGGTATCTGGAATCTTCATCTGTAAAAGAGAAAATGGAGATAATTGATGTCAAATATGGACGGAATGTCGACAATGCTGTCATCCTTTATGCTGAGTGTTTTCCAGGCCGGGTATGGTCGCACACATTGTTTTTCCTAATTGCCAATCAGTTTACTACCCACGGAAGTGTGCAACCGAAAAAAGGATTTTAGAGCATTGGTAACTAAAGAAAATAATCAAGTGGCTGCACTAGCAGCAGTGGCCCATATCCCCCATGCAAGCACTCGATAAATAGCTCACGGTAGCAGAGTATCGCAGTTTGGTGTTTGGAGAATACTTTAGTGTCATATATTGCACCTCCATCATGCATGTATGTATCAAGAACTCCATGGCAATTTTTTCCAGATCCAAGGAACTTTTTTCAATTGACACTACAACAAAAATAACGAAACCCGGATTTCTTTTGCGGGATACCGTTCTCCGATGAGTCTACTTTTACAAACCACAGTGAGGTTAATCGACACAACATGCATTACCTGATTGTGGAAAACCCACAGTGGTTGCGTCAAGTTGAACATTAGCCTCCGTGGTCTATAAATGTTTGGTGTGGTATCATAGGCCACACACTCATTGGTACCTATTACAATAAGCGTTCCTTAAGTGGTGAAAACTACGACAACTTTCTGCAATACAACCTACCGACATTACTTGACGACCTAAGCCTCGAACAGTGACAGACCATGTGGTTTTAACATGACGGTTGTTCAGAAAATTACGCAGCAGCACAGGTGATGTTAGATCACGATTGCAATGGTCACAGGATCGGTAGAGGTGGTCCAGTAAATTGACCTGCCAGATCGCCAAAACTTACATAAATAGAATTTTTGTAGGGCTTCTTAAAAAATAAGGTATATTTTGAAGTGCCAACAACCTGCGACAATATGGTCGAACGAATCCGAAATGCTTGTGCACAAATTGATGCAGACGCACTTTTATGTTGTGTACAATCATTTGAAGCACGGATCTAAGTTGGCGGCCATCATTTCGAGCATTACGAGATTACGCACCCCAAAGGTCAGAGGCAAGAGGACTCAACGAATACACGCACGTTGATGTTGAGAAACAAAGGGACTCGCCGAATACAAGTACCACGATGGTGAGTGGCCAGGGGACCCTCTGCAGATATTACTGACATCTGCAAGATTCGAATCGTAAACGTTATGCTTCTTCAAAGTCAAAGCAGAATGCATTATAACATGGGGGTTTCCCTTGTAAAAATGTAGAAGTGTAAACATATCTCGCTGCCCGTCGCGCCATCTATCAAAGGTCAAACAACATGTTTATGACACGAACGTGGTATTTTGAATATCGGATTCCTTGTGGAATGAAACGTGATAGTTCCCAATCGATGAATTAAAGGATAATCTACTTTGCACCTATTACAGCTCCATCTATAACGAATTGCATAAATTGTTTCTAATAAATGTTTCATACATATTGATATAGAATCCGAATCTACAGTAAAATATGAGTTTTCCCATTTGAAATGTTAGTGTTTCTCCCCCCCCCCC
>NQII01000174.1:546277-621368 GCA_002778355.1 Clitarchus hookeri | reverse complement strand
CCCCTCCTACGCTCAAAACTCAAACCACTCCAAAATGGGGCGACAGTGAGCTACCTTTTTCGGGCTTGAACTGCCACCTCGAAAATGGTGGGGGTTTAGTTGGGCCCTTTGTACGATGCATCTGTTTCGTGTTATTCCGTAGGTTCAGGTTAAATTAATCACCTGGTATATTTTCAATACTAACAAATTGTCTTGGCTTTGCTCGAATTAAATCTTCCACTTTTTTCCCATTATTGTTTCCTCTTGAAAATAAAGAGGTTTAATTTTTTTATTTCTTATTTAGTGCTCTGTTACATTTTTCCTCTTATAATGCTTCCGTGGAAAATAAATATTGGCTATTTAAAATAAATTTCTCCATAGAATAAATTATTTAACTTTCCTTTCTTTCCTCTGGTGACTTCGATGAAAAAAAATTTGAGGTAGGTTATTTTATTACTTTCGAAAATTTACCAAATATTAATATAATTTCTGGATATTAAATACACTTATTATACCATCCATATCACCAGTTGCATAATGCTTACCGTAGCCCTTGATCAAGCTTTCAGATGTCCTACGCGCATCTTTCAACGCCTACACAATAAATCGCTAATTTCATCCAATCACGAAATTTAAATTATTTACTGAACTTATACTAGTTCAACAACCTCTTCATAGAAAGGCTAATAATTTCACTCACCAACCTAACTTTAAAATTAACAACGGTTCTTTTAAAAAAAATTATTTTATAGTTGTCAAAATATGTATGTAAAAAAGTACTTATTGACATTGACATTCAGGCAATTTTTAGTTATACCGTTAGTTTATCCTGTATATTCATATTAAATTCATAAAATCGTTTTGTGGCATCCGTTTAGTTAACATGAGTATAAGCATTTAATAATTGTGAAGTTATGCTCCTCTGACGCCTTGTTGGCGTCACGTGGAACTAAGAAAACCGCGTCTTGAATTACAGGATTCTTATTATTGGGACTAACAAGTAGCATGTAGATCGTTTATTAAATAACTATAACCGTACAACTAGAACTAGAAACCTTTAAAAATTGTTTTGTGCTGTAGCTAATAGATATAAAAAAAATTTAAGTTACGCTTGTATTACATATCTGGTTAAGTTATAAATTTTATTTTCTGCTGTTTCGGAAACTACATATTAGCTGCGTTTTATTACAGCTACAATTACAGCAACTGTTCTCTTCAAGTAATTGAACGCGGTCCTAAATACACGTAAATGTCTCACTTGTATTTTTATTCCGTATTTAGATTTAATTTCATTCGTAAATTTCTTAAACGAAAATGACCAGAAACTAGACATTCCCATTATTAATAATTACTGAAAATATACAACAATCTTATCGCAATGTTTCCTTTAGAGGGGCGTGTCTTGAAATTAAAACACATTTTATTTTTCAGCGCAGGTAAGAACTTACTTCATGTAAGTGAGCAAACTGCTTTTATTTGCCAGGATGTTAAGTTGTTTTAAAGTAAGTTTGATACTCGTTGCCATGATAATTAGCGCAAAGAGAAGGAAGAGTTTAATTTTAGAAAATAGTACTGTAATGGTACAGTTAAAACACAAAAGTGAATTAAATAGTATTGGGTCAGGATGATGTACTGCCCACTTCCTGTACAGAAGAACAACGCATTTTGTACCACATCTGATTGCCTCGTGCGAGGATACATGAGTCTTCATTGTAAGCGTGAAATCAAACAAATACTGTAGGTATTTTGTCCTTGGGCAAATTTGCCCACAGTTATTTCAAATTATACTCAAAATCACGATTAATTGAACATTGAGTAAGCTGGTATCTCTCTTGGTAACATCTGTTCTATGAGCAACAAATCGTCGTTAGACTGACCAAGTGGCATAAGTGCTACATAGCCAATTTTACAGAAGAGCACTTAAAAAGAAACGCGACATTAAATGCACCCCTCTGGTTTAACAATTAATATAGCAGTGTGCAAGGCAATGAACCATTATATAGTACAATATGTTGGTGTTTTATACCACAGTACGGAATGTTCGATAGCTGCAGCCATTTTGCATAAAAAGGGTCTAACTGGAGATACGCCAGTTCAACTGTCCTAAATGTATGGGTATTGTATCGTTCTTGACTGTTACGCCAATTCATATCTGCTTTGAATTTTTTTAATAAAGAAAAAGTCAATGTAATGACATTTACCCATGCTAATGGTACACTGCAGGTAGAAATGTAAAATATGACGTATAAAACTAGACTATAGCACTGGTTATAGTGTTTGTCCTGAAGGTAATACTGACACAGCACAACAAAGTTTCACTGAAAAGCCACTTATTTGAAGCAGATGTATTTGGGGGCTGTGCAAGGTGTGGTATCCCTTTGTAGAACTGCTGATACACAGGGTTACAAACCACAGAATTGGGGCCGACACAAAGTGTGGCCAAGACCTTGTACTTTTCGTAGGCTAAAGGTGTGGGAGAAACATTGAGTTTGGGTACAGCGTGCGTAGTGTACGCATGGGGAGTCTGGCACAACGTATTTTAAATATGAGCTGTGCGGCTGTGAGTCACCTACTGAGGATCAACTAGGACGAGCTCGGCAGTCTTCGGCTCGAATCAGGAGGTGCTTTGAAGCCCTGGACTCGGGATTTTCAAATGTCCCCGAAAGTGCTCAACAGTTACGCCCACTAGCACTTCAAGAATATTTTCTCTGGTAACCATATGGGTTTTATGGCATAGGATATGTCAAATCTAAATATGTATTTACTATTCCATTTAAAAAAATTTTAATGTAAAACATTTTAAAATATTTTTTGTTAATTCGTACCGAAACTGTACTTAGGGTATAGTGGAACCATGCAAAAAATCTTTGATTCAGTTACTACATTTTCAGTCTCCTCTCTTGAAGTCTAATTAATACACGATGCCAGAATTTGCAAATTATTCTCTGCTTACATTTTTTTGTTGACATAAATATGGTACCCAGATTATTTAAATGTATGTGTATGTGACCAATACAAGCCCATCATGAGTAACGACTCTCTGCACAAGTATGACATAATCATGGTATAGGTCAGCATCTGCCAACATTTTCAAAAGCATAGTTGTCTATCTTTGGTGTTCTTCTCAGACATTAATCCTCCCTGCAATCCCAATTCTCTGCAATATGTGCCAATCCTCACCAATATTCAGAAATCCTCCGCACCAATCCTCAACAACCCTCAACGATCCTCATCAATCCTCAACCATCTTCCACACCAATCCTCAACCATCCTCCGCACCAATTCTCATCAATCCTCTGCCCCAATCCACACCAATCCTCAATAATGATCCACACCAATCATCAACCATCCTCCGCACCCATCCTGTACACCAATATTCAAGAATTCTCCTCACCAATCCTAAAAAATTCTGCACAATCCTCACCATTCCNAAACCCCCCCCCCCCCCTTTTTCTCATATAGAAATTACATGCATTCATCATCTCTTAATTTCTACATGTTGACTGAGTTAACGTTTTGTATGCAGTCCACTATCCATGCTATTTTATTCATAACAGCTTCATTAATAATATGTATGATGATCTTTAGCTTAACATTCGAGTGCTCAAAGAACCACTTCAAATTTGTGAGGAATGAAAGGATACCACACACAAAAAAATTAAAACACAATTATTTTATTTAAAAAATGTATTCTTATTTTACAAATAATTTCAGAAAAAACCGCAGTTAATCCTATCATGCGATATAACCCCAATCTTTCAGTTGTCTAATTATTGAAGATATATAAACCATGTGTGGGAGGTACCTGCGTTTTTGCAGGACAATCAAATGTCTGAGTCTATCAACGAGTTCGTTCGGATCTTCGTGAAATAGGTAATCAGTTTTCTCAGTATCTGTCCGCCTACTTCATGTCGCTTGTTGTTGCAAATGTGGCTCAGGGGTGTATCAGTGTATCGAGAAATTCGTCATAATCTTCCGCTCCATCACTGTCGTCATAGTCATCATCAGTGCAGTCTTCATGATCGTCATCATCACCTCATGTTTCATACTTAATATTAAATTTACTTTTCTTTGTAGCAGGAGTTCTATTGAAACCACTATTTCGGGCCAACGACAGTTTATTTTGAAAAACTTCGATTTCATGCGAAAGTCTTGCAAGTGTACATTCTGCGTAAACAGACTCCACTGCATTCATTCCAACTTTAGCATTAACTGTCCCATCATAATCGTCTGTGGAATCAATACCCATCGATGCAGCAACGGGTATTGACGACATCACTTGCTGGCTGTCAAAAGACGAATCCTTGCAGTTCTTGATGTGGTTCTTCAATGTGTCGTCTTGCATAAACTGCATGTGGCCACTGTCGTAATCTCTCCTCATGCAAAAGGTTTTTTCGACAGGCGATTCTCTCATGTCGCCGAGCATTTTGACCTAATCTGAAAACTCTTGTCAGTAGAGGATAAAAGAGGGCATTGACACAAGGGAACGGGAGCTCATAGCATCGGAACCGGTTCGTGCTCTCATTCTGTTCGGGTGGTGGCCATCTTAGATCCATTTGTCCTTAACCTTTAACCACGAAAACACCAAAAAATTACAAAATGTTATACAAAAAAAATTATTTAAAATATTTAAAATAATTTAAAAATATTTAATTATTGATTTAAAAATTATTAAAAAATATATTTAAAAACTTACACCCTTACCATCCATCACTTTTACTTAGTATATAGTGTGCGGCCATCTTAGCTTTTTCGTCTGTCATTTGTTTATACATTGCTGGAGGCCACCATCTTGGTTTTTCGTATGTCATTTGTTAATTCATTGCTGGAGACCACCATCTTGTTTTCTCGTCTGGAATTTGTTAATGCATTGCTGGAGGATGCCATCATAATTTTTTCATTTTTCATTTGTTTATACATTGATGTAGGATGCGATCTTAGTTTTTTCGTTTGTGATTTGTTTGTTTATACATTACTGGATGATGCCATCTTGGATTTTAAGTTTTCAACACCTAGGTGGTGCTAGTGTATTAATAATCGATATCGCCACCAGGCAGCAGCCATATTTTATTATTTTTATTTTAAGTATAGGTACTGCTGTTGGCGCTCTCCACGTTGGATTCTATTTTCAACACATAGGTGAAGTTAATTTCTCGATATTTATAGACATAGCACAAAATCTGTAATTTTTCTTCCTATTCTATGGTCGTCGCAAGGTCAGGATTTGAATGACGAACGACCTATTTCAAGTCGACCTCGTCCAGATGATACCATATGCTCATGTCAACAAGGCCTACAATACATGTTGACAGTCATCGATGCCTATAGCAAATTCACATGGACCAGGTCGGTCAAGTCGAAGAATGCGCATGCCATCACCGAAGCCATGGTGGATGTGTTGCATGAAGAATGCATCCCGACTAACTTGCAAACCGACCAGGGCAAGGAATTATACAATGCAAAATTCAAGATCGTGATGAAGAAGCATAACATTAATAATCATTCCATATATATCAATCTCAAAGCATATATCGTCGAGAGATTCAACAGGACTCTGGCGGGCAAGATGTGGAAACTTTTAGCAGCGAATGGCAGCTAAAAGTGGCTTGAGCTACTGCCAAAACTCGTCCGCGATTATTATTTTACCGTTCATTCTAGCACATGCATGAAGCCCGAAGAAGTCAAGGACGATGTCCTGTTTCAGACCGTATACGCTGTTCTCAAGAGGAAGGACCCACGTAAGCCTAAAGTCAAAATCGGTGACCTGGTGCGCATATCCAAATAGAAAGGCATCTTCGAGAAAGTGTTCACAGCAAATTGGAGCCCCGAACAATTTAGTGTGCGACGTATTCTCAACTATGAAGATCTGAACATCGTACCAATCCATGTAGGTTTCTACGCCGAGGAGATCCAGCCTACAAAGATTCCAAACGTTTATTTGGTCGAGAAGGTGCTGAAACGACGTAACAGAAGGGCGTACGTAAATAGGTTGGGTTTCCCTGCTCGCTACAATCCCTGGGTGATGAAGCAGATTTCGAGAGGTTACATCGCCGTGGAAGAGGGCGATGTACACTGGAGAGCATAACAAACTGGTATAGACGTGCGTATGCAAATAACAGAGGTATGGAACCAATCAGAGTAGCGCGATGCGGTCGGCAGCTAGATCGGTTACTACAGCTACAATGGCAGGTTATCAAGTTTTAAGTGCGTTTGAACGTGGTGTTATAGTCGGCGCACGAGAGATGGGACATAGCATCTCCGAGGTAGCGATAACATTTGGATTTTTGCGTACGACCATTTCATGAGTTTACCGTGAATATCGGGAATCCGGTAAAACATCAAATCTTCGACATTACTGTGGCCCAAAAAAGATCATGAACGAACGGGACAAACTACGACTGACGAGAATCATTAAATGTGACAGACGTGCAACTCTCTCTCAAATTGGAGCAGATTTTAATGCTGGGGCATCAACAAGTGCCAGAGTGCGAACTATTCAACTGACCATCAATGATATGGGCTTTCGGAGCCAAAGGCCCACTCGTGTACCGTTGTTGACTGCTCGACACAAAGCTTTATGCCTCGCCTGAGCTCGCCGACACTGCCATTGGACTGTTGATGACTTGAAACACATTGCCTGGTCTGACGAGTCTCGTTTCCAATTGTATCGGGTGGATGGACGTGTACGGATATGGAGACATCCTCATGAATCCATGGACCCTACATGTCAACAGGGGACTGGTCAAGCTGGTGGAGACTCTGTCATGGCATGGGGCGTGTGCAGTTGGCGTGAAATGGGACCCCTGATACGTCTAGATACGACTCTGACAGGTGACAGATACATAAGCATCCTGTCCGATCACCTGCACCCATTCATGTCCATTGTGCATTCTGATGGACATGGACAATTCCAGTAGGGCAATGAGACACCCCACACGTCGAAAATTGCTACAGAGTGGCTCCAGGAACACTCTTGTGACTTTGTACACTTCCACTGGACATCTAAATCACCAGACATGAACATTATTGAGCTTATCTGGGATGCCTTGCAACGTGCTGTTCAGAAGAGTATATGGACAATCAAACGTACAGTTCAAGAGGGGATCTGAACAACAGGCTGCTTTCCAGATTCTTAAAGAAAAAATTACTTATCCAGCAATTGGGTTGTATTAAGTCAAAAGAAAAATGGGTCTTTTGTGCCGATAGCTATTGCCAGTAAACATTTAACCTCTGCTAAACGAAAGTACCCTGTTTTTGAAAAGGAGTATTGGCATGTATGTGGGGCATGGAATGCTTTTCTGATTATGTATAACACACCTCTTTCGAGCTGTATACGGACAATCAGGCTCTAAGTTGGCATTTGTCCTCAAAAAATCCTGCAGGGCGGTTAGTAAGATAGCTTATTCATTTGGCCCGTTTTAAGTATGAAATTCATCACATCAAGGGTAACAAGAATGTCATGGCAGATGCGTTGTCACGTATGTTTTGTGATGAGGAATTTGACGTGGTGCAAATGAAATCAGCATGTATTTTTGTATAAACTGGGTCTGGGAATGGTATACAGAATGAAGAACAATGGGAGGTAACAGAAAGCGAGGAAGGGATAAACACCTTACAAAATGTCCCTATAATATTTGTCAATCTTAAAAAACAGGCAAATGATAAAGAATGTCAAGACCTGATGGCAGAAATTCAAAATGGGGTTTCTGGGTATGTCATGTATATAGGGTATTTAGGAGAATGGTCCAGGAAAGGTAAATTTTAAATTTTTGTTTGCGTGAAGTTGGGGTCCATGATTTTTTCATACTACTATGAATACTTTTTTGGTGGACATGTGGGGAGAGACAAGACCATTGCTCATATTTACGATGTGTTTACGTGGCCTGGTTTTTGTAAAGAAGTTGAAAATTGGGTAAGAAGTTGTCCAGCCTGTCAGCAGGCAAAATCCAAAAATCAACCAGTAGAAGGAAAATATTCTATTACAGTGGCGACTTACCCTTGGGAAAGGGTGTATTTCGACGTGATAGGTCCCCTGCCCCGCAGTTCCTCTGGTTACATGTATGTTTTAGTTGCAGTAAAAGTTTTAGTAAATGTTTCTTCTAAATTGAAACAAACCTGCTAGTTACTGACTAGTGATCGAATGAATATATTCAAAGAACCAAAGAGTACAAACTAACTAGATAGCAGCAGTAGTTACTTATTATGATGATATAACAACACCCCCACTATATAAAATAAGTATACACATTTAAATTATACATAAAATCTAAACAAATTGAATACCCAACATATTCATGAGGTGATAATGTTTAACAGTGTTCAAACTCTTGGTTAACAAGTCAGCTGGCATCTCATTTGTCTCCAAGTATTTCAGTTCTACAATTTTATTACTGACACATTCTCTACAAAAATGATAGCGCACATCAATGTGTTTAGTTCTCTTATGGTAAACATTATTTACAGAGAGTTTAAGTGCCCCTTGATTGTCATTAAACCTAGTTATAGGATATAGATCTCCAGTTATTTCACACAACAAGTTGCGCAAATATATTGCTTCCCTACACGCTTCTGTGACACCCATGTATTCTGCTTCCGAGCTTGATAAAGCTACGGTTTTCTGTTTCTTTGTTTCCCATGAGATTGCACACCCAGCCAATACAAAGAACAAGCCAGTGTACAACTTCCTATCTATAACATTATTTCCCCAATCAGCATCAACAAAACCTTCTAACTGCGGATTTCCGTTTTTTCTATATTTGAGACCAAAATGCTTTGTTTTCTTTAAGTACCTCAGCACTAGCTTAGCATACAACCATGTTTCCTGATTATAACAGTTACTAATTGGCTTAAGTAACTAATCACAAATGCTATATCAGGACTAGTTAAAACTGCCAAATACATAAAACTTCCAATAAGCTGTTGGTATGGCATTTGGTCTTTACAATTTTCCTCTTTATTAATATTTAATTTAGCCTCTAAAAGATTATCTGCAATTTTACATTCTGTCATATGGAATTTTTTTAATAATTGGTCTATATAATTTTTTTGAGTCAAAATAATTTCACCTTTAGTTTTGACTACATTTGCACTCATTCCAAGACATTGCTTAACCTCTCCTAAGTCCTTGATTTTAAACTGTGACTCTACTGCATTTTTTAAACACATAGTTTCATTATCATCATTAGAAAAAATTAAGAAGTTGTCGACATAAAGTGTAACAATTGTTCTGAGTCTATTCTTATTTTTGGTATACAAACAAGAATCTATCTTAGAACGCTTATAACCCATTTTGATGACACACTCATCGACCTTCTTATACCATGCTCTTGAAGACTGCTTTAAGCCATAAATGGCCCGTTTTAATTTAAGTACTTTTCCACAACTTTTTGTTACAGGAAAACCATCTGGTTTTTGTATATAAATTGTTTCCTCAAGCTTTCCATTCAAAAAAGCCGTAGTTAGGTCAAGATGTGTTATATTTAAAACTAACTGAGCAGATAATGCAAATAACAATCTCAGTGTTGTATGCCTAACAACAGGTGAAAATGTCTCTGAATAGTCCACACCTTGTTTTTGCATATAACCACACGCCACGAGCGTAGCACGATAACGAACATTATTATCATTGTTATATTTCTTTCTTAAAACCCTTTTGCACTTCACAACCCTACCACTTTTTGGAGCATCTACCAACTCCCAAGCACGATTATCATCAAAACACTTAAGTTATTCATTCACAGCCTTTAACCACTGCTCTTTTTCGGGTCCTTTTAGTGCTTCTTCCGGAGATAAGCCACTCGCATCATCAAATATATTTTCATCAACACACATATCTGAGAATCCTAAAATATCTGGTTTCTTTCTGCTCCTCATCGGCCTGTTTTCTGGTTCAGTCATTTCAGTAGTATCATCATTGTCTTCACCTTCACTTGTGTATACAACTCATCAAATGATTCTACCACTGTCTCGTCATTTTTTACAGAAGTGTCCCCCACTGAATCTAAACTTTCTTCTTTTTGTTCAGCAGTAGATGTGCTCTCATTTACTGGTATGATAACTTCTTCTTCCATGATGATGACCTCTCTGCTAGTTGTCATAGATTTAGTCCTTGAGTTATAAAGTCGGTAACCTTGGATATTTTCTGGAAATCCCATCAATATATGTTTCTCTGACTTCTTGTCCCATTTTTGTCTTCTTTCCTTTGCTACATGAACCATCACAGTACTGCCAAATATTCTCAGATGGTTTATGTAAGGTTTTCTTCCTGTCCACATTTCAAATGTCGTTTTTCCATCCAACACCGATGCTACAATTCGATTCTGCAGATCAACAGCTGTGTTTGTCGCCTCAACCCAAAAAACTTTGCCTAAGTTTGCGTCAAACAACAGGCACCTCGCTTACTCCACGATTGTGCGATTACGGCGTTCACATAAACCATTTTGCTCTGGTGTGTAACCGTTTGTTTTTTGATGATTAATCCCTTCCTTTAGCAAGTATGTATCAAATTCTCTGTTACAAAACTCACCTCCATTGTCACTTCTCAATGTTTTGATTCTTTTGTTAGTTTCATTTTCCACCTTTGCTCTAAATTCCTTAAAACAAGTCAAGGCTTCGCTTTTGTATTTTAGAAAATATACAAATATCATTTGACTATAATCATTGACAAACAGCATAAAGTATTTAGAACCACCAATGGATTCTTTCTTCATAGGTCCACAAATGTCTGTGTTAACTACTCCAAGTATCTCATTACTTCCTGAACCAACATGAGCAAAAGGCAGTCGACTTTGCTTACCTTCACAGCAAACTGCGCAAGATGACTTACTTATGTCAGTTTTTTCATCAAGGTCAATACCCTCTGTGGCAGTTTTCATTTTATTCAAATAGTTGCTGTTTATGTGACCTAATCTGCGATGCCATGTGTTTGCAGACACCACGGATGCAGCCAGTACACTTTTGGCATTCTCAACTTGTAAACTCCATTTATTAACGAAGACTAATACACCATTTGCATTGTAAGCATCGCAACCTTTCCCAGTAAACTGTACTTTATTCCCGTTGCTAATTAACTGGCTCACGGACAACAGATTAGTCATTAAATCTGGTACACAGAATGCGCCTTTCACTGGCACCTCAAACTCACACTCTTCAGTTTTTGTTACAATATTGACGTCGCCGGTGCACAAAACCCAAACTTTATTATTGTTTGCAACAATTTCTTTATTTTCTAGGTATGAAGCATTCCTAATCCAACTTTCGTTTGCCATCAAGTGCACACTTGCACCCGAGTCAATGTACCACTCATTTTTGCCAAAATTCCTGCTTAGCAACACTGCACTGAATGTGTGTGTTTGTTTATGAAACATCTTCTTGTCATTTGAGCTGCCAGAATCATTTGGGCACTGTTTTTTTTAATGACCGAGCTGTTTACATTTGTAGCATTTGACATGTGCTTTGGCGTTTCCTCCATTTTTGCTTCCCCCTGCCTTGATTTTATTCTTAGGTTGCCACTTCTGCAAACTCGCAAATGCGCCGCTAATTTCATTACGATTTTTTACGTTGACATCCATTTCCACATCCAACAACTTCGTTTTAATGGCATCTGTTGTGATGGGAATTCCTGAATGCTCAATGGCCATAATCATTGGGAAATATTTTTCCGTCAATCCGGCTAGCAATAAACATCCGATCCACTTGTCACTGATGCCAAACCCGGTCCCACATAACCTCCGACCGGTTTCTACCATTTGCGTTACATACGACGTCATAGAATTGCTGCTTTCCAGGCGAATCGAGATTAAATTCCGCAGTAAACTTAATATTCTAGAAATTCCTGCATCGTCGAATAGATTCTTCAGCTTGTCCCACAGTTCTTTTGAGGTCGTCACATTCTTAATATGAACGAGTAACGTAGAGTCGATGGTCATGATCAGTTTAGCCTTGGTCTTTGCATCATCTGCGGCTTCTACACTTTTCCCGGTAACTGGTTTAATGCACTGCAGCGTGCCCTCCAGGATTAGAAAATTCTCCGCTGCAAAAGTCCACTCACTGTAGTTTTCCCGACCCTTCAACTTAGATACGTTGACTAGATAGTTCGATGCCATATTTACTGCTTACACAAATACAAATATAGTATCACTACGAACTTCTAACACTGTCGTATACCGTCGCAAGAAATACAGTTTCTAATGTTTATTTTTTACTGGAATTATGGGTCTGGGCACATAACCTAAAATGAAACAAACGAGCTAGGTACTGACTAGTGATCAAATGAATATATTCAAGCAACCAAAGAGTACAAACTAACTAGATGGCAGCAGTAGTTACTTATTATGATATTATAACAACCATAAAATCTGTAGAAATTTGTAAGGTAATTTTGCAACATTTATTTTCTTTGTTTGGATCTCCTGTAGTTGCTGTTACTGACAATACCAGTTATTTCCTTTTCAGTGAATTCAGAGACCTAATGTTCTCCTGTGGTATTAAGATGGTTCAGACCTCGCCATATTATCCACAAGCAAATCTAGTGGAACGTTTCAATCATAACATAAAGATTGCCCTAAGAAGTTTTCAGATGAATACCCAAAGATGCTGGAACAAAATTCTATAGCCTTATGGTATGTTTTAATAACGTTGTTGGTAATTCCACCAAGCATACTCCTGCTGAAAATTTTCTTGGGAAGGAGGTTATTGCATCCATTGATTAATGCTTGGTCTCTACAATCTTTCTGCTGGGTGACTGTTAAAAAATAATGATAAAGTCAAGGTTTGGGAAGAGTTAACTAAGAGTCTACCCAAGTATCATAAAAATATGGAAGATCGTTTTAACAGCCAACGTAAGGATGAGAGTTTAAACGTGGGAGATTTGGTTTTGGTAAAAGCACATTTTTTAGTTCAAAAGTGGACTATTCCAGTGCTAAGCTGGTTCCCTAGTGGAGAGGTCCGTTTAAGATCTGCCATTCTCTCATGCCTGTGACATTGTTAGTACAAGACCCATAAATTTTGTATATAAGATATTATAGCTAGGTATAACAAGATGTGTTATACATCATGATGTATTTTGTGTGATCTCCTAGAGTGTTTTTTTTTTATCTGAGTGTCCCATGTGCCTTTTTTAAATTATGTTTAAGATGTATAAAGAGTTAAATTACTGTGTGCATAAGATTTAATAATATAATAATTATGTAAAGGATATTTGTGAGGTGACCCCATGAGTGTGTCTAAGTTTGCCTAGGGTGTTTTGGGTTGATTTAGTTTCTGCCGTCTTCTCTTCTGTGTGTTGGGGCTGTGATCTTGAAGGATGAACCCTGGAAGATATGTTTTGATCTGCTGTGCTGGAGTGTTCCTACCTGGAGGCTTGGGTTCTGCAGTGAGGGCTGGCCACCATTTTCTGTGGGACTTCTTCACCTGCAGTTGCTGGTCACTGGTGTTCCTTCCAAAAGGGAAGGATATAATGGAGTTACGCTGCATCGTGCCGATCATGGGTACTTACGTTTTCGAAGACATTGCCCGTGGACGGCGGCGGAGGATTTGTTAGACTCCGCGACGCGGGTGCTTGGTAGTTTTTATGGTGGTCGGAACTATACTGAGCTTGTGGCATTTCTTTCCACCTAGCGGCAGCTGAGTCAACTGCGAGGGGGTCGTCTTGTGACGTTAGCACCGCCTTTGAATTGAATTCGATTGGATGAATATCTGCTTCCTTTCGAGGATCTTCTCCACAGTTTTGGGGTGAACAGTGGTTGCGAAAACTTCACTATACGTACCTTGGCAAACTAAGCGACGGCGGACACTCGAGGGAGGTCACACCTAGGGGTTTTGGTCTTACTCGAGACATGTGAATTTGGGAATATAGTAAATTGTAAATTGGGGAAAATTGTGCCAGTTAAGTAATTATATATATATATATCTTTCTGTACTTATATATTTTTTGTAAAACCCCTAAATTTATGTCTTTTTAAAGTAATTTGGGGAATTGTAATCTTTAAATATTTTAATGTAATTTTTGCATACATTTTGTAAAGCTATTTGATTTTGAAAATTGTTTGTATTTTTCTTGGGGTAGAGGAAACAAAAAAAGGGGAGAAGTGCCTGGTTATTAAAAGTAAAAACAGAAATTAATTTGTTTTTACTTTCTACAGATACCCTCTTAAACTTAATATCATAAGGCTGCTACTGATTCACTTTTTGCTATCATTCTTATTCGCCTCCAATGTATGTTCAACATGGATGACATAGTTGTGGAGTTGGGGCTGAGTTTTATGCATGTGGCAGAGTGGTATGGTGGTTACTAAGAACCCTCTGTTGCACTATCCCGTGGCGGTGACAGACAGCGACTTGGAGCGCTTTGCTGGAGTGAGTGGCGTAGTGCAGCAATGCCACTTCCTGTCACGTTTTTTGACCCTGTTACTTTCAGTTGCTGTCACTATAGCGACACGCGACATTCATGTCGCAGTGACAGCAAATATTCCTCACCTCTATTATGTCCATCTTCACTGCAAAACACAGTGATGGAAACTGGTGGCGAGTTCGGAAATCACCTGTCCATTATAAAAGTATGCGAAATATCGCGTGTCAACGGAAATAAAAATAAGAAAAAATCCCAGTGAATACCTAATGTTTTATTTCTTCACTGCAGCAACAAAAAAAAAATAACTTTTGGTTTTTTTTTTTTCCATTTCGCAGTTGCTCTTTAGCCTGCAAGACACTCATTTTTATAAAGTAGGTACAGAAGGTAATTAGTATAAGCGTAAGAATGTGGACGAAGCATAACACTTTACAATACAAAGTATCATTTTTTCACATTCTGCTGTTATGTAAAGGTTTCATGTAATTAGATTATTCATTAAAAATACTACATCATACACAAATACAAAAATATGTTGAAGCATATCATTCCCTCTGCAAAAATTTTCCATTTTATTAAACTAGACTTATTTTGATTAAACTCGAAGCTTTTGAACTAATTTGTTATGCCGTACATAACCTCATTTGGGTTAACACTCAAACATTTTCTTAAAACATTGAATGCACTAAACCATTTTATTTAATAGTATTATAGTGTATGTATATTTTGTATTTACATAAAGTTTTGTTTCACTGAAAATACTTTTGTACTGGAAAACCGGAATTTCACACTGTTCGTAAAAACTGTCCAAATTGGTACGCAGTCCTGAGTTGAATACCAGTGTTTTTTACATCCAAAAATTTCCACATATTATGTTTTCTGTAAAAGGATGTGTTTACTGCAGTGCCTGATAACTGCTAATGTAAGGAAAATTATATTTGAACAACATGCAGTAGACTTAGTTATCCAAATAATTGAGCAGTATTAATCAGACAAGTGGATGCTAGACATAACCAACTATTAAGAGATGTCCAATTTATGTAATCTAGTGATAATTGTTTAAAAGACTTATAAAGGAAAATTATGGAGTATGTGCATTTTTTTGCGAGCAAAGACACATCTGTAACCACAATTATTTTTTTATTGCTAAACAACAGTTATGGGCGAAAATGGAAAAAAAAATGTATTGTGTATAAAACAATGACACGGCGTCACATTCTTTGAAAGTAATATTAATAGTCTAATTATTACTAAATTGAGCTATTAGAAGAATGTTAATTTATTCAGACAAGCATTAAATGTCATTTAGTGAAGGAACACATTTAACAGACCCCAACATTTTCATTTGAACCAATATATATGGTCTTTGGTGTATTTTACTTGTATTTATGCCATCTTGACTGTTTTATGTTGTGAATATAGGAGATAATCAGCGCACCATGATTTCTGCAACAAGTACCAGGAATAATTTTTTTAAAAATAAAATTGCACCAACAATTTGTGGCACCTGTTAGTATGTAACAAATTATTCTTCTTTTACATTGTGTGATGATTGTGATATGTTTGGAAAATACATTAATTAAGTTAAAAGAAGAACGGCAACAACTGCGTCATCAACTGTGGTGGGCGATTTTTTTTTCTAACTACCGGCCGGCTTCCTTTTCTTTTATGCAGTGATGTGCTGGTTTTTTTTTTGCTGTGCTGGAATGTCACCCCTCAAAAAAACGTTGTGTCGCCTCTTCCCTTTTTCACTACCTGAGAGGCTGGCAATCCTCTGTCTGGCAAGAAAACAAAGAAGACTTGGAGGAATTAATCGATCGGTAACAGAATGGGACAGGGTGTGGAGACAGGAGAAGAAAGGAAGCTGACAAAGGGGCGAGAGACAGGTTTAACTTATGGGGGTGTGAAGGGGGGCGAAACAGGAGAAGAAGAGGTAAATGAAAGAGACACAAGGAGTAAAGTAGCGCGCTGATTGATAGGCAACTAACTCCCTCCTGCATCTGGAAAATTTGGGGGAGGGTAAGAAGAATGGAGGACGAAGCAAAGTTGCGTCTGCTGTTCGTTACACAATGCCACTGTAAGACGTAGATTTTTTTGTATTAACTTGTCGCTGCATACGCGTAATTCACGGCATTCTTTAAACACAGGATCTACAAGGGCAAATACAATAAAAAAATTACTGGGCACGGTAAATATTGTTATAACGATAACTCGCTATAGCGATAATTTATTTTGTCATTGTCGACTATCGTTATAATGCGGTTCTACTCTATTTGACTGTGCACTACTTTTCAATGTTCAAGTTCAACACTGTATTATATTTCACAATACAGTTCATAACAAAGTTGCTCTAAGGGCAACTAGCTGTATTTCCTGACACATATTCAGAAGACTCGCAGAGCTATCAAACTCCACTCTAACACTGGTTTGTTGCTATACTAATTAATGACATCACAACATTCTGTGTGTGAATGGAGAGATTTGGGCAACTGTTAACATAGAGGTTTTGAGAGTCGATCTGTGGGAGAAGAAAAAAAAATATCAAGAAGGTTTAGGGAAAATATAGTTGATTATGAAACATTTCAACATTGCTGAAAATAATACTACATCCAAAGAAACACAGAGGAAGTTCAATTATAAAACAAGCACAGATTTAAAAAGGGGCAAAGCAAATAGCCTACCGGGATTAGATCTATCCCAGAATATATAACTAATATAAATTTAAAAAGTAATTTTCATACTAACTCCATTCAAAATGGATATTACAATGAGTAAGCGACGGTGTTAAGAGACATCTGTGTGACAAAAAATAAAAAAATGAAGTAAAACATGACGTGACCAAGCTTGGCTACGGCGAAAAAGCCAACTTGATCTGCGGTGTTCCCAGAGTTGTTAAGTAAAATGTGGGTGCCCGGCCCAACAGCTCTGCGGTGAGCTGATGAGATAGGGTCGTTCGTCGACGGCCTAGGGGCTCTGGTGAACACTCCGTCAGACACACTATGTCGAGGTTGTCAGCCACCTCGCATGCCGTACTTGATTATCAATAAAGAAACAGTGATGCTGGTTGTGAAGGTATTTATTACCCTGTTATGTACACTCAACTACACAGAAGGCACGTGGCCTGAATGGCCCGGAACTACAAGCGACCACGTGGTCTTATAACCTGAGTCTCGAGATGCACTTTTGATTTCCAATAAATAATCACGTCGCTCTCCCCCCGACACTATGCAAGTTAAATAATAAAATATATGATGATAATGATTTATGATGTTGTGGATGCGACTGGATACTATTCGACAGATGATGTCCTTGCTAGTGCTTCTGCGGCGTGGGAGAGCTTAACGTCTGTGCTCGTCCGAGTCCTGGCGATTACTGCCGGAAATGTGCGTCGGCTTCCGCCGCCTAGACGCCGCCGACACCATGTGGTGGTACAGTGAAACATAATATACACTAAAAGATGATTATGGGATGAAAAATGATATGAACTAAATTAACACAACAAAACATAATTACAATTACACAAATACATAATAAAAATGATAATACTTATTCTAAATGTTTTCATTGCACCAGCCACAGCATTGCCAAATGTAGAATGTCACATGTCTCTGGCTGTGGCTGGGCAAATTGTCTCCTGATGACAAAACAAATTATAAATGAATTACACACTGACATTATTTACAAATACACTGACGAAATAAACTGAATAAATAATAAACACTAATGCACTCATGCCCACAAGCCTGTCGGTGTGGTGCGTCTGGTGTGGGCATACTGCGGCAGTCAGTGGGCAAAAGGACTCGTGAACGTGCGGTTCACGTCAAACAATTAAACACAGAATAGCAAGAAAATTGGAAAAATGAAGTCACAAAAAAAACCACTAACAAATACACAAAAATATGATTCAGTTATTATCAAAAATTTTCTGGAATGGAAAATTGTGACTGATTCATTATACTAGGACAGTTAAAATTAAAAAAATAATAATACCTTGTTTTAAACGTTGTTCATGGTATGCACAAATAAAACCTAATCACAAGACTTTGGACAGAGTGTAAAAACTATTTTCCTACTAAAATAATCTATGATATGTAATTTATTTCTTAAGATGTTAGAAATTGCAAGAACAGAACAGGAACTTCTGTGTACTCTTTCAGAAAATACCCATGTCTTCCAAATTGCCAGTTAGCACAGCAAATGAAACCAACAACTATTCATAACATTTCTAAAATCAGTTTAGCCTTAAAATTGAAACGCTTCATTCATAAACCACGATAACGTAATGTAAGTCTGACAAGGTTACAATTATAAGTTTGCAGCATTAATTTCTAGAGGCTCAGGTAATGTATGAAACTTTCACTGCTACATTAAAATCAATTATGGCCAACCAGCAGGAAAATCTCTGATAATGGAGCAGAGTCCCTATGTGTTGGTATGGCTAAAGCAAAGGTGGACTATGCCACAAATTTGCACATGCCATCCAATATTTGACATAAGTTTATTCAATGTTACGTATTTTGCCTATGCTTTGATGTAACTTTTAATATCACAAGTAATGTAATCACACTATTCACATTGATTTTGAACTGTCATGAAATATTCTCTGTGACGAACTGTTAAAACTGGTTGCATTAAAAAATTGAAGCAAAATGTTAAATTTTTGACAGTACTAATTGGAAAAAATAATTTTAAAAAATTTAAATATTAACAAAATTGCTATTGTTGTTTTCCTAATTCAAACATAAATTAACACCTTTGATTCAACAAAATAATGTTACTAGACAAACTAAAGTAATTCAAAAGCATTTCACAAACTTCAGATTAGGTTGGGAAAGTTAATTTAAGTTATTTTTTCTGGGAGAATCGCTAATCGCTAAAAAATTGGGGGCCCACTCCCTTAACAAAAAGTTTTTTAATTGGACGTTTGCAGGTTAATGTGCTTAAGCCTTCTGGCCTCTGCACTTACCATGGTTTGTTATGAACTTGGCGAAATGAATGGACATGGTATATGGTTTTATGGGTGATAATGCTGTGCTTGGCCATTGGGGGTCCCCTCCCATCCCTCTACACACCCATGTCTGGGAAAAAGGCTAATGCAATACTTTTATATCCCCCCCCCCCAACTCCTCTCTAATAAATTGGAAGTGACAAGATTTCACAGCCAAGGTTAAATGATTTAGTCCCAACCAACCACTTTACGACAAAACACCTTTTGCCACACATTTACTTACTTTCTGTGTTTCACGTGCTTCTCTAAAAAGGAAAGGGATCAGAGTAGTTCCTACTCTTTTTACGATGAGGCCACCGATTCGGATTTAGGATTTTACTCTGTTCCCTGGAGTATCTTTGCCACAGCCGGAGCCAGTTCTGTTGTACTTCAACTGTTCCTTCTTCGTCGCACGTATCACAGTTGCCCTTTTAAAGCGGGTCACGTCCTTCGCACTAGCTGTGCGCATACGTGCCGCCTGACTTCACGTAAGCTGCTACGGGCCGTCAGTATGTTGGATAAATTAAGGCATGATTGTGGTGCAGCATACAAACCAGTGTTCCTTTGTTTATTTATTAATTTATTTATTTACAGGGTGAGTATAAAATAATACCCCAACTTAAACAACCTACAACCTTGATTGACCAATAAAATGAACCGTGAAACCGTGAAGTTTGTTTACCATACATTCATAAATGTTCAATGTGACCACCATGAGCGGCCCAAACGACATCTACGCGATAATCAAACTCGTTCCACGCTCTTATCAGCATGTCCGTTGTTATGGTTTAGATAGCGTTCGTAACTCTCGGTTTGAGGTGGTGAGGGGGTATCGAACTCGCATTTGACACGTCAATGTGAAGGAGACGGTCTGATGTTTCCTTTATGTGCCCAGAACGAGGTAGACGATGTGTTCGTGTATAAGCAGGTTTTTAGCGATGAAGCGACATTCCATACAAATGGTAAGGTGAACCAGCACAACGTGCGGATATGGGGCCAGGAGCCTCCACATGAAACCACCAAACACGAACGTGCTTCCTCCAAAATGAACGTGTTTTGCGCTGTATCCAACGACAGTTTTCATCCCTTTCTTTTTTCATGAGCCCACTGTTACTGGAATCCCTTATTTGGACATGCTTACAGAGTGGTTGTTTTCTCAGTTAGAAGAGGCGGCGGGCGACTTCATTTTCCAGCAGGATGGTGCGCCACCCCATTGGCACCTAGCTGTTCGCGGATACCTGAACGAGACATTGCCGCAACGCTGGATTGGTTGAGGAGCAGCTGGTGACCAGGATCTTCATCACTGGCCCCCAAGAAGCCCGGATCTTACCCCGTGCAAATTTTTTCCATGGGGGTACAAAAGGATCAAGTGTTTCGTCCACCATTGCCGGCTAACATTGACGAACTCAAAACGAGAATTACAGACGCCATCCAAACCATAACCCCAGACATGCTGACAAGAGCGTGGAACGAGTTTGATTATCGTGTAGATGTAGTTCGGGCCGCTCATGGTGGTCACAAACATTTATGAATGTATGATTAACCAACTTCACTGTTCCACAGTTCATTTGATTGGTTAATCAAGGTTGTAGGTTGTTTGGTTTTGATATTATAGACATTAAAAGTTGGGGTATTCTTTTATACTCATCCTGTATATTCATAGAATAGTGAAAATGAATATTTCAGTATTTATGAATATGATGAAAATTATGCAAGTTGTAATTTGCACTCTTCCAAAATTTCACATGGTGGTAAACCACATAACACACACATTAGAAATTGTATTTAAAAATACACAAAATTAAAATGTCAAATACAAAAAGGGCAAAAACTGAAATAGCCATAATCAATAATTTTGTCCAGACACGTCAGTATTAGTTCTGTTGATTTACGAATTTGTGCGTCTTCAACAAATACATCAAGTATGCTATGATATTGAATTTCAAATAAACTCAAACGCTCTGTCATTTAGGAAATCAATCCAAATATAAAAATGGTTCTGTCATCTATATGACAAATTTGCAGAACCTTTGTGACTATTTTAAGCTATGTGCATTTAAGATGCACACAGTATTTTACCTATACAACGTGGACCAGAATTTACATGCTAAACTTCAGGAGGAGATTATTTGACGAAAATAAGGTGGGATATACATTAACAACACTATCATGTGGTGAACAGTAAGGGAGGTACATTGTGTTGAAAATTGAATTTTTAAATGTACAACATGTAAATATTGCACAAAGTACTTGAGATGGAGCGACCAAAATCGGAAGTGTGTTTCACGAATGGGAGATAGTAAATCTGTGTAAATTTGGTTGGTAAAATCGTCCCCCTTCATTGTGTAAGATGGGTAATCACCCTCTTTTCGCAGGGAATTTTGGAACACTAGGTGGTAAAGAACCACCATGAGACAATGAAGACAAAAGGTCCTCATGTCCAAACTCGCTCCCATAAACCTTTTTCAAGAAACACCACTAAAAATTTCAAAGATGCTGTGTAGTCCTGCAGGGTAGGCAACACATCATCCACCCACGCCACACTACGTGGACGTACATCTTCATGTAATGGTTAATGTAAATGAGGAAAAGTGTTTGGAACAAGTAATGGAGTGCACATAGGAGTATTGCATAACATGTGTACATAGTAAGTATTTATTAATGGCAGCATTTACAACTGTTCAAATTGCCATCCCCCAATTTCAATACACAAATGGCTGGTATGGCGCATACAGTATCAAATGTGGACTATAACACGTGCAACGACATCTTCCTCACAAACCACAGGCGTCTCGTAGACCAGGGAGTTGACATGACCCCATAAAAATAAATCCAACGGAGTCAGGTCTAGAGATCGGGCCAGTCAATCCATGGGCCCACCTATGCCAATCCAGCAGCCTGGAAATGTGACAAGATGGCGGCGTACGGCAGCAGGAAAATAATGTGGTGGTGCCCCATTATACTGAAACCACATGGTGTCGCGAATGGCAATACCTCCTGCAGGAACGTCGGGTAGCATTTCAAAATTCGATTTTCAACACCGCGTACCTCCCTTAATATTCACCACATGATGGTGGTGTCAATGTATACCCCACCATATTTTCCACAAGGAATTACCTCTTCGAGTTTGGCACACAAATTTTGGTCCATGTTGTATATTTGCAAATAAGAGGAACTGATCAGCAAAACCAAGCTACCAACTATACAGTAGAACCCTGTAATAACATTCCTGCATGAAACACTATTATTTCATGGTCCTGCCAATTATCCGTAAGGCTTAATTTTTTCATTTCCTGCATAAATCACCAGTATTTCTTCAGTTCATGGCACCAACTCAAATACAATTTTTCTCTTAGGTAAAATTTAAGGCATTCTAACAAAGCAGTAGCCTAAAACCAGTTACAGAAAACAGTTATTATTTGAAATATTATGTGTAATGATTTTAGAGGTGTTGATTCTTAAAATGACCAAGATAATGACTAAGAGCAGATGAGTGGGCAAGGGACTGTGGTTGGAGCACTCACCTTCCACCAAGGCATACTGAATTTGATTCCTGGTGGAGCTGCTCACAGAATTTCACATGTTGATATCAAGCTAGACGATGCTGCTGGTCAGTAGGGGTTTTCTCAAGAATCTCTGGTTTCCTCTGCTTTTACACTCCGGTGCTGCTCCACATCTACCTAATCAGCTCTCAAGACCCAGTTGTTAAAATCCGCCCAAACCTTCCACATTATTCAGGAGTGGGCAAGCCTCCAGAATGCATTTAATTGTTTGTGTTCATACAAAGATGTGCATTAGTTGATGCTATATGGTCCATGGAATTCAGACCAATGATAATTTTATATCACATGATTCAAATGACGATTCAGAACAACTTGAAGGGAATAAACTATTATTTTCAATTCCCCGTCAGATTTCTCAAACCCTCTCAACTGCAGGTGACGTAAACCCAATCTGGCGTAACAAAAGATTTTTTTTTGGAAACTGATAAGTATTTAGATGTGCCAGCAAGAAGCAAGACAAAAACAACAAGTAACTGATAAACTAATGATCCTACTGCACTCTACATAAATTAAAATAATTTTTAATGAAGTTCTTAAAAGCTTAGATGGTAGGTTGGCCTTGACATCTCGTTGACAGCAATATTATTAGAGAGAGAACAAGAAACATATCGAAGATGTTTTGGTAAAACAATTAAACCATAAAATTTTCTGAAAATTAGATTTTATGTCTATTATGTTAGGTGTGTTTCATTTCATGTGTAGGTAAAATGATGTAACCCTTCAACCATTACTACGGTAGATACACAGGCATGTGTGTCTGAAGTAACCTTCAAAATGTATCATATTGAGGTTATATGTATGCCACAGGCATGTTACATCTATTTACTTCTGCAAGATTTATTTCAAGAAATTTTCCAGTGATAGTTTCAACATTATTCATCATTGGTTATTAAATTTAACATCCTAGATGTACCTACATTTGTGCACACAGTGTGGGTTATTTCAGTTATGATGGCTATGGAATTATACTACTGCTGTGAACAGCAATTTTTATTTTGAAAGATTTTGTTTTATTTACATTATGAACGGTTGTTACGACACTTGTAGTTTTGCTATACAATTTCACAATGTTAGAAAGAACATTAATAAACTTAGAGCTAACAAAAAATGTTTCTGCAGATGAAGTGAATATGGATATGCATGTAATGTGACAGCAAGAAGGCAAAATAAGACAGTGTTAAATGAACGACTGGTGCAACCTCAAAATGAAAAGGTTATGGGAGTGAGTGTACAGGATTGTGAGCTTGCTGAGCAATTACAAAACGAAGATACTGAAAGTGTTGTTGCTACAGCCAGTGTCAGTACAACAGAAAATGTTGAACCTATTGGTAAAAGTATGCAAGATGTAAACAATATAAGTTGCATAGGTGTTGTAAACAATGTAGAAGAATTATAGGCAATAGAGAGAAAAAAAAAGCAAATTGCCTCCAAAGTTTGTTTTGCAAAAAAAACAGGGGGTGAATCTTATTTTAGTAAAACCAAAAAAAAAGTAAATTAAAAATGTAAAAACTAACCCCTGTGCTCACAGTAAATACCAAAACAAATGTATTGCACATTTTGAAGATGGAAGGCAGCATCTCTTTGACATGTACAGAGCATTGGATAGTCACGATAAGAAATTGTTCTTGGTGTCCTGCATAAAAGAAGAGAGAAAGAAACAAGTATATACAAAGCAACAACAAAGTAGACAAAGCAGAACTTTGATATATTATGTACCCAAAAGTGAACATAAAATTGAAGTCTGTAAGGAGATACCACAATAAATTTTGTATACACCACACAATAATTGAATGCATATTTATTTGTGTAACATCTTTCTATTTTATAAAATAGACATACATTTCAGGGTTACATCTCTTCACTTCAAAGATAGATGACGGTAAATAAATCAACCCTACTGCAGCCAGCCTGTACAGTTTTCATTCGTACAAAATCTATGTAGATTGACCATACCTACTTATTACTGTCAAAAGTATCTTTCTAAAACACTCAACATTAGTTACAAAATGCTTTAGTACGCATTTGACAATAAAAGCTGACTAAATACCAAAAACCAGACATGAGGGGTAAAAAAGCTTCTTCAAATAAGATGCCACAAGAAAAGATGTAGAAAAATTCATTAATTGTCTTCCAGCAGTCCCATCCCACTGTCATCAGAGTACCGACAGATATTATCTTCCTGTGGAATTCAAGAGCATCAGTAATGTTTACAGACTATACTGTGTATGCTGAGGAAAATAACCTTTTCCCTGATAAAAACCATGTTTTCTAAAGTATTTGGCGCACAGATTTTAACATGGGTATTCATTGTCCGAAAAAGATAAATTTTTACTATATGAGAAGTAAAAAAACTCTCTAAAAAGTAATAAACGACACAGTTGTAGCTAAATGTTTGAGCAATAAAGAATCTGCAAGGAAAGCATTTCACTGTGATCAAACACATGCCAGAAAAGACATGCTTTTGTTTATAGTCGGAAGTATGCCATGCATACCCTTATATAAAAGCTCTATTAGAGAAGGTTACTACTACTTATGGGGAGAATCTGATGGTAAAAGATCAGCAAACAAAATACGTTCTGTAGTTTTTGAGTACTTATGCACTGTTGAAGCCAGAGGTTATATTAAAGAAGTAGCTTTATATTGCGATAGTTGCCCTGAACAAAACAAGAACAGGCAGATGTGGGCTAAGACAATGTATTTTATGACATATTTAAAAAACATTTTTCAATGAGCATTAGCTACCTTATTCCAAGAAACATATATGTACCAGTGGACTGTGTGAATGCAAGTATTGAATATTTCATTAAGAGCAAAACCATTTGGGCTGCATCATAATGGCTTACCATCGTCAGAAATTATAAATATACATAAGGGCCCTACAATATGATAGTGCTTACCCATTGCACATTTCAAAACTGGAGAGCACTTCAAGAGGTTATTTTGCCAGATTCAATACCAGGAAGCGAGGAGGGAAGCAGAATAATAATTTGAGACATAACTAAGATTAGGTTGAATAAAGGCAACAACATTGGTGATGTTTTTACTGCCTTTGAAGAACTGTCACCAGGCCTTTCTGTACATTTGAATATGCATGTGAATAATAGGCAAACAAGCAGTCTCTCTTTGCCACAAACAATCTACTCATCTCGATTGCCAATATCCATTGCTAAGTATAAGGACCTCAACTTTTTGTACTCCAAAGGTGTAACATCATTCACATACAGTAGAACACGCTTACAAGGTTCCCGTTTAAAGGGTTTCCCCGTCTTTAGTGCAGGATTTTTCCAGCCCTGAATGTTTCCCCATAAGAACAATAACAAACATTCCCGGAAATAATGTTTTCATTTTCCCACGAATAATGCAAGTCATGAAGGAAGCAGGCTAGGAAAGGAAAACCACAATGGAAAAGATGCTCAACTTAAACTGTTTTTCAGATGAAGTTTGTAGTTTTTATCCCAAGTTCCACCCTGCTGAGATAATCTACCAGCTTGACATTGACGAGGGTCAACCAGCCAGCAAGAGGAGGGAGTGAAGGTTTTTACAGCCCCAGACTTTCCTTTGTCTGTTTCTTTCTCTTTCTCCCTCTCTCCCTTTTCTTTTTTGTTTGGCAAACAAGATGTCATGCCTGACACACACCTGTGGAAGGCTGTTTAATAGGAGGGTGACCGACCCTAACATAACACAAATAGAGTGTGAATTTGTTTGCCTCGAAAAATTCATGTTTCTGTGCCTTTCTAATTTTGACATGTTTAACGATGTCATAATTTATCACGTGCAGGAGTTGGGCTGACATACACTCTTTTTGGAAGAACTGCACACTTTCCTTGTAAGCAGTGAAAGTGGCTCAACTCTCTTGCTCTGAAGCCCTAATGCCACCACCATCCAGCAAACTATCTTGCCTGACATTGACAAGGGTCCTTGGAGGAGAAAGGGAAGAGGCCAAATGTTGATAGGCACCCATTGAAATCACTGTGTGGTGGTGGTGGTGCCAAATGGGACTGGATATATGGAGTATGGTAGTTTTTATAAAGTTTGTAGGTATCTAAATGTATAATGATTACTTTCTTGCAGATTTTGATATTTCAGTTTTTCAGCAGTACAAGATTAGGATATGTTTTATTCCATTGCTCAGTGTCTAGTAGGCATACATTTTTTTGGCAGTAACAGTACAAATGAGTTGAATATACTTGAAAACTGTAGCCCACTCTAGACATATTTTTTAATCCTTCGACTTCGATTTTCCTTTGAAATCCCTTTGCATGAAGCAAGCTTCACTTCGACTTTGCTATGCATTTAAAAAATGACCTTCGCACATGCCTAGTTAATATTTACGTAGTGAAAATTAATTCGTCGTTGAAACAGTTTTAGTGAAAGTTTAAAATGAGTGCCTCTAAGAAAAGACAGGCATTTTCATTAGCTGAAAAGTTAAACTTAGTCAAGCACGTGGACAGTAATCTCGGTAGAATACGCACAGCAATTGCTCGGAATTTTGAAATCCCAGCGACTACTCTGAACTGAATCATTGTTGCAACTAGGAGACAAACTGCCACGAACATTTGTGCTTGTTTTGCATGTACAGTCATTTTTTGCTCTTTTACTATTTTTATGATTTTGCAGCCAGAAGATAAAATTTCATAAAAGATTATGTATTTTAAAAAAGTATTTGTTTTGTTCATTTTGTAAAGTTGTGTGTTTATTATGGTGCATAATTTTATATATTTTGGTGTCCAGATTTTTGAATTTTTGTGTTTCCCTCTTATAGTGTTTTCCTGCTTATAGTGTCACTTTCTTGTGGACCCCTGAAGAACCTTATAAGAGGGTTCACTGTACCACCATGAATTTAAATCCCTGCAAAAGAAAAGATTTAAATGTTGATGTTTAAATGAGACAGATGAAGAGGATGAAGTTAACAGTGATAATTATTAAAAAAAACAATGTTTTAATTACACCACTACTGACATTTTTCTTTAGGATTAGTTTGTAACTAAACTTGTTTAAAATGAGAACAGTATAGGCAATCAGCATAAATTTTACACAAATTAAAACTGTGTATACTCTGGCTGCAGTAGGGTTGATGTATTAACCCTCGCCTCTCTTTGGGGTAGAGATATGTAACCCTCAAACTTTGTCTATTTTATAAAAGAGAAACGTGTACACACACAAATATGCATTCAATTATTGTGTGGTGTACACTAATTTAATTGTTGTCTCCCTTTATAAATCATATTAATAAATTGTTTATCATTTCATTAAAAACAAGTTTTTTCTCCTGAAAACTAGTGTAAATGTGGATTACTGAGTTTTACCAAAACACTATAGATTTGCTATAGTAGTGAGAAAATTACAAATATACACATGCCTTACCCAGGACTAAAAACCAGAAAACCTCATATTATAAGCTACCATGCTAACAAATGCATTATGGAGGCAGGATTCAGGGCATCAACTACATAAGTAATCAGTAAAATGTTTTCAATGATAGGGTTTACTACTAACCTGAAATATTTACAGGACCATCATTTTCAAAATAAGTGTTTGAGCCATTTTAATCTCGTAAGTTTACATGACCTTCCTTACGTGGAAATTGGTTTAAAGGTTCCCAAAATATGACATAAAAACTTAATTTTTTTTAAATTTGGTGCTATCTTAAAAAATTGCCTAAAAATATCTTCTATATACAATGTTTCTGATTGATACAGTCAGCATACAAAGTTTGATTGGATTTGGTTAAATTGTTTAATCAATATGACAAACTTATCTAAATTATTTATATATCCACCATTTAGAAAATCGTGTCTGAACCCACATAAATCATGCAAGTTTACATAAATTTCTGCAACACTTCTGGGGTGCCAAATTTTGTGGAAATCAGTTGAATGGTTCTGGAAATATGGCCAAATGTTCCTTTTTCTCACCTTATAGTAGTTTGCAAAAAATGATCTCTGTATACATAAATGATTCTTCTAGCAAAAAATTATCTCTGTATACATAAAACATACTAATCTAATTCATTTATATTAATGCCATTTCAAAAAAGTCCTGCCACACCTAACACATGTAATTTTACATGCCCTACTGTAGCACTACTTGCATGTAAAATTTGGTGGAAATCAGTTGATTTGTCCTCGAAATACCACATAAAACATCAATTCTTTTGATTATCTTCATAAATGGAGGACAAAAATACGTATTAGCACATTTGATGATTGTAATACATACTGCCAGTATACAAAGTTAAGTTATAATTGGTTACATATTTTTGTAGATATAGTACACTAAGTTAAATTGTTATTAGAGCCGCCATTCTGAATATAAGTGTCTGGCCCACTAAAAACATATAAATTAATATGGCCTACCATAGTACAACTTCTTCACCAAATTTGTCAAGAAAAGGTTGATTGTTTTTATAGATATGAAGCTCTTTATACACACATTTATTGTTTGTAATATATACTGTTAGCATACAATGTTAAGTTGATACTTGTTGCATAGTTTTAAATATAGCAAATTATATTAAAACGTTAATATGGAAGCAATTTTGAAAATAAGTGTCTGACCTGCTCTAAATATATCAATATACATATGAGTATACACATTTGATAGTTTTAATATATACTGCCAGTATACACAGTTGCAATTGATTACATGGTTTTGATGCTATGGCGTACTAAACTAATACAGCTATATAGCCACCATTTTGAAAATAAGTGTCTTGCATAAAACATACCAGTTTACCTCACCTGCCGAAGTACTATTTACATGCCAAATTTAGTAGGAATCGGTCAATTGTTTCCCAGACATGACATAAAAACTTAATTATTTCATGTGGTACTATCTTACAAAATGGATGACAAAAGTGGTTATTTGATGGCATATATAATGCCAGTAATAGACACTTTCAATATACACAATTTCGTTTAAATTAGCCAAATGGTATGGCAGATATACCAAATAAACCTAAAATATTTGTAAGTCTACCATTTCGAAAATAAGAGCCTCATCAATTTAAATCGCATGTGTTTACGTGGCATACCATAATATTACTTATCTGCCAAATTTAGTGATAATCTGCCAATTAGTTTTTGAGATATTATGTAAAAGCCTAATTTTTTCATGTGGTGCTATCTTACAAAATGGCGCGCACAAAAAACGCATTTCTAAATTCAATGCTTACATAATGTAATGTCAACATACAAAATTTGGTTTAAATTGGTTGAATAGTTCCAAAATATGATGCAGGTATTTTAAGTTTGGTGAAATTCAGTTCACGCATTCAAAAGTTTTTAGGAACACACACTGCAATGATGCAGTATTATTAATTTTCAGGATATGCGGTTCATTTTCTTTCACTTTGCCAGGCGTCATAAAATAGTTATCCGTATTTGAAATTAAAGCCGTTGCAGTTCGTTTATCAGGCACTCGGTTGCCGTTTCAAAAGTCTTAGTTTCTGTTGAGCATCGTCATTAGATTAGAAACTTTCCGACTGCGTCAACAGGTTTTGTTCGAGAAGTTTGATTATCATTAACTGACAGCGCAGTTAAGCGGGCTACGCAGTTTCGGATAGCATGGGAAGAGCGTGGAAACACACGCGATGCCCATATTTGGTAAGGGTTAGTGGCACACCCTGCGGTGTGAAAGGGGGGGGGGGGGACCACGAGTTATAAAAACCCTGGACGAATACTCGTCCAAAATAAAATGGTCTAGAACAAGCCACCAGAGAAGACTCATCGGGCGTGACAAATGTAACCCACACCGGCAAGCACCCGCGACTGCTAAATCTTTCAACTTCGTTCTTTTTCAGCAAAACCTTAACTGTATTAAATTACATCCATCAGTGTGGGAGGCCGCTAGAGTGTCGGTAGGGAACGAACGTCCCTCCTGCCTTCGTAACTTCTTGCGATGCAAGTTTTAAGACATGAATAATTCGTAAACGACTGTGGCGCTGTTCTGTACTTGTCTGTTTATCTATGAACCTGTTCGTACTCTGCATACCTGAAGATATTATGTGAATTGTTTCAATGGATTGATAATAAAAGTATAGAACAAATAAACCGGAACTTGACTTCTTTATTTAATATTTAATTGGCGCCTTATTTTTTTTTTAAAGAGTTTCATGTTTGTACCACTGAGCTAACCAAGTGGTAATTTCCAGCCGTCAATACCTTGATGTGCAACATTATAAATACGGCAATAACAGCGTGGTGCATCGCTACAACACATATACAAGAAAGTGATCTAAAAAGCCTTTGTAATCTAAAAAATTGGCAGGTTATTTTTATTAAATTATAAGGATATTTGTATGGATCTTTATTTTCTGTTTTATACTTTTTATGTGTTTTTTTTTTTCAATATAATGTAAGATTCAATTTTATTAAAGGAGTGTATCTTACAAAAGTAAATTAAATAACTACTGACAAACTATTTACATAGAAAAATTATTAAGTTACAATTTTGTTTTGCTTAACGTGTTCCTGCAGATGTAATACTTTTTCCTGCATATGATAATTAATTTTACTGGCCCCTTGAAAAATATGACAGGGTCCTACTGTATTACATATAGTCAGCATACACATTTTTCTACTCATTTTATTTCATGAATTGCTAAAATTATACTTTATTACTTAGATTAGAAGATAATCAAAGAATTGCGTAAAAACACTGCTGGAATTGAGAAGAGAAAGAAAAATGGAACTGTCCCATCTTTAGCAAATGCAGTAGTTGTATACTGCTAGTGATAAAAGGAAAAAACTCAATATTTTGATTTCTAATTAATTTTTTTTACAAATGCTACAACTGGATAAATACAATACATTTGACACTTAAGATGATTAACACATAAGTCCATTAAAAGGCTGACAGCTTTAGCAGTGCTCAGATTTTATCACAGAGATGGTGTACACCTGAAAATCATAAAAGGAATTACTCAACTCAGTCATCTTCTTGTTAACATTGCAGCTATCATGCAAAAGGTGACAATTTTGCTCAAATAATATTGTGAGACAAAGAATTGCAAAAAATAAATAAAGGGAAAAAAAATTAATACTGACCCATTGCTAAAATTTATCTACAGTGAACATTTCACAACAAAATATATGGAAGGAAGCTAAAATTTTTGCAAAAGAACTGATTTAGGATTGAACAGTTTATTACTTGTAAATTACAACTAATGTAAGTGAGTGAGTGAAGAGATTTGGGCAGCTCTTAACAGCAAGGTCTTGAGAGCTGATGAGGGTGATTGAGGTGAGTATGGAGCAGCGCTGGAATGAAAGGGCGGGAAAGTGGGAGATCCCCAAGAAAACCACCGACCAGTGACATTGTTATGCAAGATTCCCACATGTGAAAATCCGGGAGTGACCCGGTCTGGGATTGAACCCAGTTCTCCTTGGTGAGAGGCGAGCAGGCTAACCGCTCAGCCACCGTGGCCATAACTAATGTAAGTATTTTGAGGTATACACTAATAGATATGGAAGCACTAACAACTCTTAACCCAAAACTCGGAAGATCAAGTTATTTTTACATTTATATAAACCAAAAAATACTAATCTACAGCAATTAGATTATTTTGATTAATTTTAAAACACACAAAGAAACACACTAAAAAAAACTATACCACACTTTAATATTTTTCAAAACTTTTCATACATTTCTGTATTATTTTTAAAACTATATTATATTTAGCTTTTTTCATGATATGACAGCACTGTGTTGAAGATGGCACAATAACCAAACTAAATAAACAATAGAGTAACATTTTTAATTGAAATGTTTATTTTTGAAACATAGGGAAACTATCAGCAATAAAAGGTTTAGTTTAAAGAATACAAAAAATAATATCTAATGAGAAACCTTAATTTTTCATAAAATAATTTTTATCATACATCTTTAATTTTATCAATAAACATATTCACATTGAAGATAGTGCCATATTTTCAGATTTACTAAACTAACTTCTTCTTTCCACATAAAAAAAAGACATAAAATTTCACTGCATTAGTATGCTAACATTTTTAGCAGTGCATTAATTTTGTTACAATGATAACTGAAACATCTAACAAAAAAAATGAACTCATACACTGTGTAAATGAAAGTAACATTGTCCTTTACATACGCATACCTGCAGACAGTGTAGTTTACAAATAATACATTAATTAAAAATTATTAAATTCAGAACAGGAAAATCAAAGCTTGATGCAACAAAATTAAACATGTTCCATAAATAATGTGCATTTTAGAGCAGTCTTATGGAGGGTTATGACCTATACTAAAAGATCCTAGAAGCCACTTCAGACTGAGTATATTCACACATGGTGTTTTTCCTGTCTCTCTTAACAAAATTAGTACTGTCTCATAATCATAAAAAATTTCCACAGTTAAATTACACAAAAATAAATGCTTAAGTTTTACAACTAAACTTTTTGTGACAATGTAATGTAGCTTAAAATATGTATTCTACATATTATTGTACAGAAATACTTATCTTTTAAATAAGTTATTAGCATAAATTTGAATGACTGTAAACTTAGTAAAATGTAGTTCCATATGCTTTATCAACAAAAACTGTGTACAAATTTTTGACAACCATGTTATACAGAACTTATATCTCTTACCAAAAGAATATAACAATAACTGAATAAATTTGTAGTTCTGTACATTAGTTTTAAATGTTTAAATGTTAACACATTTATTGTATATGTACATGCAGTAAAAAAAATTAATACATAGTAATATTAAAGACATACAATGTTACTTAGTTCAATAACATTATATAACTAAAACTATATGTCACAGTACGTCCATGTTAGTCATACTCCACAATTCTTTTGGTTGTGCTAAGACCAAAGGGTTTCAGTGGGAGAAGCAACTGTGCTGACGATAACCTGCAATGAAGCAGAAGAACATAAATAACATTAGCAAACAATAATATGCTAACACTATTACAAACTGTAAAGAGTCTTTGTGAACAGTACACAGATTAAGTGATGAATCAATTGAAAGGTCGACAATATTAAATTACTCGCCCCTCTATTAAAATAAAATACATTTATGCATACACAAAATAAATAGGAAATAGTGATAAATCTTAAATTACAAAGAAATGTCTGCAATTATACTGTATAGCAAGATTTAAGTCAAACAATGAAAATAAAGCAAAATGATGTCAAAATATACAATTTCACCAAACTCAAAATTTTAACAGCTTAAGCTCAAAAATATTTAATTCTGTGCTTGTTATAATGTACTGAGAGACAAAAATAAAAAAAATTCAAGTTGTTAGCATCCAAATTGAGTGAATAAGAGCAATCCATATCACATAATCTGGAGCTGCAACTGAAATGTTACATTAAATCAGACTAAACCTTAACAAAAATAATTTGGTTTCCAAGATGGAATGTTTCTATTATGAAATTATATTCAAAATACTGTGCAAAAAAAATTGACATTTATATTTTATTATCTGTAGCAATGCTCTGTTATTGTGTTGTATTAATGTGTTATTTCAGTTCCAATGAGATGCTTACTATTGATAAAATAGTTATAAAAATACAAAGTAATACAAATATTTTACATGAATCGACAGGTGTGTAATAGATGTTAATGTTAACTACATACCTCACTCAGCCAAAGCATTAAAAAGAAACAATATCAAATTCATAAAACAAAACTGAGCAAATAATAAAACCATAAAATATAGTCCATTCAACTACAAAAAAAATCTAACATTAATTAGTTTTCAAAATGTTCGTGATATAAATTTTTATTATTAGAAAGAATAACTTTTCTACCAAAACTGTTTGCAATGGGTTATTCTACAAGGATTAATACAATTAGAAAGTATTACATATAACTGCATTGTTTCTATGAAGCCCCCACCCCCCACACCACCATCTGTGTGTGTTTATACCCGTATGAATGTCTGTGTAAAAATGTATGTGTATGTGTTTATGTATGTGTGTACGTATTAGAACAGGCGTTTTCAACCTTTTGGTTTTAACGGCACACTTTTCGTTTCATCAAAGTTTCGTGGCACACCAGTAAAAAATAGCTAAGTGCGAGTCGGACTGGCGCGTGGAGGGTTCCGTACAGTATACCCATAATATGTATAGCGGACAGCGGAGGCTTAGTAATAGGGTCCCGTTGACACCCTTTAGATAAGAAACCCTAAAAAGCAACGTAAATAAAAATACATGGTTAAAAATAAAATCTTTATTATTGGTATTAAGCCTATTAAGGTATTAAATAACATATATTAATTAATGTGATATTTGAGCCTGGCGCACGGAGCAAAGGTTTTTTATTCTTAGGCAAATTGTCGACAAACACACTCGAAGCTCTTCTTCAACAGATAGAAGACGTTCACGTTTTTTACTTTTTATATTCGTTAATGCTGAAAATCCTTGTTCGCAAAGGTATGAAGTCGAAAATGGCAAAAGGGCAGTGAGCCCTTTTTTACTTAGTTCTGAATATTCCGATGAACTATACAACCAGAACTTGTTTACATTCAGTTCCTGTAGTTTTAATAGCAAAGTGCGGTCATTCTTTAACTCACAAAACTGTTCTCTCTCTCCCAATCCAAAACCAACCAAGCTGCTGAGTGAAATATTGAAGGGGTCTCTTACCCAGTCAAAATCCTTTACCTCGATATTGGAAAAGTATTTGCATATTTTTCCCAATAATTCTAATGAATCACTTATCATAGATCTCATTGTAGAATCTACATTTCTGGATGCTGTGTGCGGGAGCATGGACAGAGTTCCCTGGTGAATATGATTTTTCCATAGAGTTAATTTTTCTGTGAAACCTTTTATCTTATCTGAAGACGTTAAAATAATCTCATTTTGTCCCTGCATACTTGCATTTAATTTGTTAAGATGTTCAAATAAATCTTTAAGATAGGCCAATTTTGTGCACCATGCATCGTCGCTGAATAGATAAACAAACTCGGATGTCTCCAAAGTGAGGAATATCAATAGCTCTTCCTTCAGTTCATATACATGTGACAAAATACATCCTCTTGAGAGCCACCTTACCTCGGTGTGTAGAAGCAACGTGTAGTGGGCTGCATCCATATCTTGGCAAATTTGTTTGAATAATCTAGATTTCAATGGACGGCTTTTAATGAAATTTATAACCTTTCACTACATCTTCCAACACAGTTTTTAAGTCATCCGGCAGAGTTTTTGGTACTAATGCTTCCCTATGAATAAAGCAGTGGGTCAGTCAGCACAATATTTGGATTTATCTTCTTCACCAAAGCAATAAACCCTTTTACAGAACCAGTCATTGAAGGTGCTCTGTCGGTACATATTCCAATACAATTGGTCAATGATAAATCAAAGGACTCCAAAACATTAAAGATGTCTTCACCTCTTGTTGTTTCGGGCAGTTCTTTGCAACAAAGAAAGTTTTCAATAATGTCATCTTCAACGATCATGCGTATAAATGCCAGCAGATGTGCCTTCCCACTTATGTCAGTTGATTCATCAACTTGTAAGGCGAATGTGCGAACAATTTGTAGTTTTTCAATTACTTGTGCTTCAATATCTTCTAACATGTGTTCTATGCGCCTGCTGATGGTATTATCGGACAAAGGAATTTTCAATACCTCCCTTTAAGCTTCAACCCCAAACAAGGTCTTCACAAACTGATGACAAGCTGGCAATACTACATTTTCTGCGACAGTGTGTGGTTTAATTTTTTTTGCTACAAGTTCCGCCACGTGGTAGCTTGCCTCTTGACACTTGTCAGAGATAGTCATTGTCTTGGTAAGACTTGTGGATTGCTGGGCTTGTGATTTCAGCAAACGTTGAAAGTACTGTAGGTCCTTATCCAAGAGATAAGAATGTTTTGTAGAGAGGTGTCTCTTTAATTTACTAGGAACCATTGCTTCATTGGATAATTTTTGTCCGCAAATGAGACAACAAGGGTTTGGTTCGTCTTTATATTCTGTCCAAGTAAACCCCAACTTTAAATAGTCTTCATGATATTGTCGTTTGACATTCATTAGTTTTTGTTTCTTTTTGACGGGTTGACTCGATGATTGTTGATCATTAGCCGATATACGGGTTACGAATTTATCCATGTTGAATGTCTTATCAGAACCCAAACACATACTTAAATTAAAAAATATATATATATTACTCACACTATATACAGCGAGAGCGATATAATACAGCGAGGACTTCTAAGTGACGCACGTGACGAGAGACAGCCGCGAGAACAAAAACGGTGTGCGGGCAAGTGGAACACTCGTCGAGCGAGAGCATTCCACCCGTTCCCCATACCCTCTGCTACCATGACAACCTGACAACGAGAAGCGCACACGCTACGCGTCAGTTGTTTTCGTACTTTTTTCTCATTAAAATAGCTATTCATGATTTCAATGCGGCATACAATTCGTGGCACACTTGAAAACATACGCGGCACACTGGTGTGCCGCGGCACACCGGTTGAAAACAGTTGTATTAGAAACTGGTCTTTTACACTTTTTTAACGGTTCACATTTTGGTTCCAGTTCTTAACAATTAATTCTCAATTTTTTTCCTATCAAAAGCATAAAGAACTCAAGGTGTTTAAAACATCTGGCTCATCTGTAACCTGTATATTTTGTTAAGAGATGAAAATGCACATCCCATTTTAAATGAATGAATATTTGTTAAGTTCTATTTAAAAATTGATTATGATTTTGACTCACCTCAAGAAATTAGTTTTCACACAATAAACACTTTTAATTGAGTCCATTTTCACTCCAAATAGCAAAATACTGCCCTCTCGCCATTATTTGCTTTTTATTTCTAAAAATAATAAAAAAGTATCTTATATCTACAAAAAAAACTATATTTTTGGTAACTTGAGAATAACTAATGCCATGTCATAATCTCAAAGTGTTGGAAGCATTTTTTTCATATGCCACAGATGCATTACCAAATTCTGGAATGGAGTGATTTGGGTGGCTCTTAACATCAAGGTCTTGAGAGCTGATGAGAGTGAAGCGATTCCCATGTGCGAAAAATTCAGGAGTGACTCTGCCGGGAATCAAACCTGGTTCACCTATGTAGGGGCAAGTGGTTTGACCACTACACCACCCTGGTGCCTCATTACCAAATTGTAATGACCATTGTTTCCACTGATGAGGTATTAATAGTTTACCTGAATGCCATTTTCCCATGATCAACCTCGCGAGTAATCTACTGAAATGATGGTAGTATCACTAATGCAGATAGTGTGGAAAATCTCATGCGCAGAGAATAAACAAGGATTCTGTGACATCTATGGCAGTTTCTTTTATTTTAATTTATGGCTGGTGGATAAACTTGTTTGTTTACTATGGTGAAATCGTGTTTGCCTGTAATGTGCTATTTTTTTAGCGAATACATTTATGTATTTATTGTAATAGGAATTTATTTGGCGGTGGTGATGTCAATAAATAAAGTGTAGGACCCAAGAATATAATTTAGGTTCTTGGTTCCTGTTCTCAAGGCTAAGAACCAGTGGAACCAAAAACTGACAACCGGAATCATTCTGTCCCTAGTACGTATAAATGTTTATATGTGCATGTGCCTTCATGCTGTTTCTACCTACGTAAAGGTGACCAAACATTTGTTAAAAAATTTTTTTTGGAAACAGTCTATTAGGGTTATAAAAGATTGGGAGTAGTCAACTATTTGGTCCGGATTTTCTCTCCAATATTTTAGCTCCTATGGAAGAATTTGGTTCAATTCAAAAATTGATATGTAACTTGAATAAAACAAACATCAAAATTAAGCAAAAGTTTGTTGATTTTTCCTTACACTCAGCCTTACTTCCTTCTTTAAAACTAAACCATTTGGCGGAGTGTTTTTTTTTTTAAATTTTTGCTCAATATCAGTTAATATGATTAACCCCACAAGTTATACACCTTTATATATATATATATATACAAAATATTTTTGGAAATTCCTGAACCTTAGGTTCTTGTATACCAAATGACCTTCACAAGTACTAACCCAATTTTAAAATTTTACACAAAAATATTTTTTTTGGCATGAGATTTGTTATGTTCTCTCTAACAATACTATAATTGTTATGAACATAACTGCTCATTACAAATATTAAAACATTTCTAACCAATAAATCTGCATATATGTGATTTCTGTTCCAGCTTCCCAACATATCACACTTTCTTCCCAAACAATTTAAGTGAATTTAAACATACATTCGACCATACTTACCCTTTTTGTCAAATTAACAAAAAGTAAAGGAAATTTATAACTTAAACATAAATCTAATTGTGTAAAAAACCATGAAGCCACTGGGAATATTATTTTTTTATGTACAATAAAAAATGTCAATATAAACAATTAGTGATACTTTCCTCTACAATAACTATTTAAGTTAATTTGATATGGAATTCAGAAACTTTATTAAGTGAATCTTGTATTTGAGAAATAAGAGGACATGAGTTTCTAAATTGTATGCTGTCAGTGTGAACTGCAGAAATATACGTTTTTGTTCAAGTAGGTTTCAATAGTTCCCGATATACTACATAATACCCAAAAAATTTTAACGAGCTCCATTTTGAAAATAAGCACATGGCATGGTTGAAACTATAGAAGTTGGATATCCCAAATAAGTACAGTAAGTGTATCCAGTTACGTAAAATTGAGTTCAGGTTTAGATGTTTTAGGGAGGAACATGCATGCATGAGTGAATGCATGCACATTCACACAGAGAAAGGTGAAACATTAGCCCATTTGTCCATAAAGAAAAGCTAAAAAAGAATTGATAAATTTTTTACAATTCTGCCAATATTTTTTTAAATTTTTATTCACAGTACAACACTATCAAATGCTAATGGTATAGATTATAACTGCCACATTCAAAAAATATTTTTACACAAATATTTCTACTCCTATTACATATCATTTTTGAATTTTCAGTTCACCCATATTGTGGGACTTTCATGGCTCTTTTATATGAGAGATCACATAATATTATTTTCAAAATTGAATGTCTTCATATTTTTGAAACAAATTTAAAAAAATGTCATACATAGTTTACGACTGTAAACATACATAGTTTAACATCTGTTGTGATATGGGCTAGGCCCATAAGGTATATGGTTGGTAACTGGTCAATATCCTACTACCCCTTGCACCTCGGCGCTAAGGGGTTCTGCGAGCATGGCCAGCTCCAGGAAGTGGATGAAAGTCATGTGTAAGTGACCCAAGGAAATGACTGCACCGAGGTGGCATCAGTGCTTGTGTGTTGGCGATAGCTGGCCAGACAGTTACGACTAGCATCTGATTGACAAGGGAGTGATTCTGTTGGCAATCTGAGAGCTCTCCCACTATAGGCTTATATAAACGGGGCAGTGTGCCAGGGTCGAGACCAGTGCTCCACTGTTCATATGGGAAGGTAGTCGCCTCGGTTTACCTGGTAGAAGCAGTGTTCCTTTGGTTCCTCCGGAAGCAGTACTTATGTAGCTCTCATGGTCCACCCGACGAGCAAGGTATGGTAGGCTGAAGTAAAAGCCAGTGATGGGTACATAAAACTCCAAGTTCTTGAGGATATGATGATAGGCATTCCCTTGATCTTGGGGGGAGGACAATTGTACCATGAGTGTGGTGGCTAAGAATGTTCATTGAATAAATAGACTATGTTTCACAACACTCACTGTAATAGTTCTTGTGAAAGTTGTTATCTCCTTTCCCTCACCCTATGCTGGAAGGCTGCCAGCCATCTCGATGAGCACAGCACGAGCTACGTCAAGCCCATCTCCAGTCCATCAGCATGGAGGAGGATAACTCTCGACTGGCGCAAGTGTATCTGATTGAGCAAAGGCAGCGCATGCAGGTAAAGTGGCTACTCCTTTAGCAAAGGGAAAGAGCCAGGTTCCATCCAGTTTCAGTCCTGGGAGTAGACTTTGTAAGGGCAGGGATAGCATCTGACTACTTTGGGACTCAACCACTGTACCCTACCTCCAAAACCTCCAAAGCAGAATTAAAGTGGAGAGACTCTTTAATAATAATTGACTGCCCGACGGGATCAGCTCTCGACGGCTCTGAGAGTTGTCACATTATTTGAAAACACCTACATATCTGGAATGGCATTAAGAGCTATGCTACGTGCTACAAGGGGACGGAGATCTATGGAGATGTCGTATCTACCTGTGTGGTGGTTCAAGTGGGCCCTGTTGATCAGCATTGCTGCTTGGCAGAGCATCGAAACACATATGCAGTGCAGAGTCTTGTACTGTTTCCGTGAAGCAATGCTAATTCCCCTCCTATCCCCTTCTGCTGGAGACTGCTGTTAGCACACATGGCCTATGTGACATTATGAAGAGACCACCATCGATGTCGTAGAAGCAAGAAATGTGTTTTCTGACCTTCCAGAAACATTTTGTGTGGGGCATTGGATAATACAGGTGTCTATAACCTTTAGGGTCAAAATTATAGTTGGTAGAGGATTTTAAACTGAGTATTTGAGATAGGGAACCAATAATTGTAAATGTATATTTCAGTTGCCACGAGGCTTTGAATGAGTAATACGTGTGAGGAACATGTGTGTAAACTGCTTTAGTTTCCATAACAAACAACTGTCTGCCACACGATCCAACACCATATCCTCAAACTCTGGTGTGTGAAAAGTTAGTTGTCTAGCACTCTGGCCAGCTCTCTTTAACGACCCAGTCTCTCGTAAGTTTCTATCCACTGCGATAAATGTGTTCGAATTTGGATGATGCCTGTTGCAAAACTTTTCTCTGTATATTCGTGAGGCTTTCCTTGCACTACATCCTACTGCACCATACACTGACAGGAGGGACCTGCACCTCCTGCTTCCCTCAATGGGCTGTGATGTCAGCATCGTGGACAGTCAGGAACAGCCTGTAACGGGTGTAAGGTGTGGGCTCCCCTACGGACTCGCCAGCGGACTCCCCCTACGGACTCGGCAACCAGCCTGTAATGGGTGTGGTGTGCTGGAGGGCCACAGCTTGAGCGAGGGACCAGCCTGTACTGAGTGTAAGACTTTGCGTGGTGGGAATAGTGTTGACTATGGAAAGCGCATTCCCTACTCGCCTTGTTCTCGGTCGCCAAGTGCGCCATTCGCTAAGGCATGGTTGGGATATGGTTGACTACAGGAAGCCTATTCCTAGTCCGGCCCTGCTTCCGGCGGACGTCCGGGATACTTAAGACCTGGTGGGAGATTTGCTGACTAGTGGAGATCAGTTGTAGGGACAAGCCGTATCGTCCATAAGCGGGAAACTTACTGCCTCTGTTCTCTCCCTTTGCTGCGCTGTGGTCCACCAGAAGAGGTGGGAGGCATCTGATCTGAGATGTGTAGGAGCTATTAGCCTGCTCTAGTATCCGAGAGCAAGATGAAGCAGGTCCTGGAAAGGGCTAATGAAGCATCTCAAATAGCCTCTCCTAGCTCCAGGGAACCCACTACCTCCTCGTGGTACCGCTGGGTAACCTCAAAGCACCGAGGTTGGCAAAACTTTTACTAAAAGCGGTATCTGCCTCCCAGGCTAAGCTTGAATCATGGGCAATTGTGATGGTGGTGCCTGGTGGCGGACCGGTTCACTCCTTTACCGTCAGACCTGGGACCCAAGGCAAGAGTTTCAATGTGAAGAAATTCTAATGCAAGGTAATGGACGAGACTGGGGCTGAAGACTGAGGGATTCAGTTCCATCAGTCTGGAAAACCTGATAGTGTCGTGAAAAGGAAGAGGTAGCACGGGCTGACCTTGGAACCCTGCTAGAGGTATTCTGTTGGTGGATCCTTGAAATGTTGATGCTTAGCGCATGGGCTTGTAAGTCGGGTCTTCATCTCCGAGGTTCCCTAACGCCCACGAGGTCAGATGAGGTAGGTCTCATGCTGGTAGTGGTTTAAATACTCACAACGGTGGTAGAAGGGTTTTCTTCCTCCTATTTAGGAGAATGCCCAGTAGGACCAAGAGCTTATACCCAGTGGGGCAGGTGGCCAAAACAGCATGGCATACACAAGGAGAATGACAAATTCCGGTAAGGCTGTTGGCTAAGAGGGGTCAAGAAGAGGAATGTTTTATTTATTTATTATTTTGCACCATACACTAAATGCATGTATACAAGTTCCTGTGGCAAGTAATGATCCAATTTTGGCAACCAGGCATGAACTGTGAACAGTGACAAATGCCGCCATGGACACATCACAGGCGAGGTCATATTGTGTTGCAAACTAGTGTCACCATCCATCGACGCGGCAGACAGTTGTTTGTTTTGGAAACTAAAGCAGTTTATACAGACGTTCCTCACACATATTACTCATTCAAGGCCGCATGGCACCTGAAATATGCCTTTCCGACAATTGGTTCCCCATATCAAAATACTCAGTTTAAATTCCTCTACCATCTGTATAATTTTGAGTCTAAAGGTTACAGACATCCTGTAGTTTGGCAGAGACAGAGAGCTGGAGAGATTCATAAGACTTTCAGCTGNAAGCCTACTATTAAAACTTTAGTTTAGTATTGCATTTTAATTTTAATATCTTTAGGGGGCCGAGGAAGAGAATCTATGTATTGTAAACAGTTAATATTTTACGTGACAATACTGGTCTGTTCCTCTAATGTATTTAAAATTGTATTTTTCTGTCAATCTTTTATAACACTTTAGGTTGTTTTCTCAAAATAATGTATTTAAAAATTTTCCTTTACATAAAATGCAGAATTTTTAATCGTTTTATGAAATAAATTATGTCAGAAATATATAACAGAAATTTTAATAAGTTTTTTTGAACTTTTCAGGAACCTGAGATATACTTGTCCATTGTTGTGCCTCCTTTCGTATTTTGATTATACTCTATGATTATCTTATGTAAATTCAAACCAATATCATTGATCGAAGAGAGATAGGTGATCATGACCCACTTATCAGAAAGATTCCATCACACGGCAAAGATTATAATGGCCAACCCTCCGAGCAATTCTCCTGACCTGAGGGAATGGGTAGAAGGCAGGATGGAGAACAGGTGGTGTAACATTTCGCAGCCTAAGGCGTGGGGGGCATGTGAATAGACAGACACACTCAGGACCCAAATGGAAATCAAACAGGTAGACTTTGAGGAGTCAGTATAAACCCCCAGTGGTGCTCAAAACACAATTTATTCATTTTTCTATTCTGTAAATGTTCCTTCTCAATATCAAGTTGAAATGAACAGCAGGAAGCAGATAGGAAAAAGATTTGAGTTAAGTTGAGAGATTTGGGTGGCTCTTAACAATGAGATCTTGAGTGCCAATGAAGGTGAAATGAGGTGAAAATGGAGCAGCACCCGAATGAAAGGGCGGGGGAAACTGGAGATCTCCGAGAAAATCCGCCAACCAGCGATATCGTCCGGCATGATTCCCACTTGCAAAAATCTGGGAAGAGGATTGGATTGACCTGATAAATAGGGGCAAACACTGGATATCAGTATCACAAAATATGACCTGTGACAACTTTTTTGGACAATCGAAGAACAGGCCCAACACACAAACTGTTTGTGATGCAGAGTGTATTTTCACAAAATATACCTAGGGTGGCAAGAAGACATAGAACTCGCACCAGATATAACGTACCTGTGCAAAAAATGCCAACTAAAATTAAGACGCTATGTGCAAGACCAATGTGAGGGGACAGGACAATACAGAATTAAATGCGGAGAGTGTGACTGTAAATTCGAGCACATATGTCTATGGTGGAGAGGAACCACCTGATACCATAGGCATCTCCTATAGCTGTGTAAGGTGTTAAGGCAGAACTAGGAGCAGCAACTGTTCTCTCTCATCTTAATCAGAGGAACGCATATGCCATGAGAGGCCAGCAGGAGGTTGCGGCACTGTTGCCAGAGCCTATGGGCAAAATTTGAGGACCCCACCCACTTCATTCCCTGTGAAGAAATAATGTGAGAAGCTGAAGTACCCAAGACCTGCAGGGTGGATATAACCTGCCACCAATTACCAGGTGATGTCGAACTATGTGACCACGTGGCAACCCAGTTCAGAGGAATCATCAGCATGACCATGATAACAATAGAATTGTATGGGTGATAGCAGGAGGAGGGGGACGTTAGTGAGTACTTTACTCGGCAGAAAGTGCAATTGCACCAGAGGGTACACCCTGCAGGCATCGTAAACCAAATTATTCCCCTTATTGTAGAGTTGATGCAAGGTTCACGTAAGGGCTTTCTTGAGGGAGTCTGAACCTGAACATGCAGAAGAGCAGGAGAGATCTGTGTGCTGAAAGGGACAAAGAACACTCAGATGTTACAAGCCGCAACCTACTGAAACCTGAAAAAAATTCCAACCAAGGGCTCTGCCTGTGAAAGGGGCAAGGAGTGCTGACTAATGCAAACAACTTGGAAGTCAGAATGCCTCAATGTTCGCTCCCTTGTAGCAGTAATCCGGAAAAATAACCCCCTGTTCAACCCAATGTGTGGCCTGCGGGAAAACGAGAAACCTGGGCCCATCATGGGAGTCAAGAGCCACGAAATTAGAGGAGGAAAGGGTCCCCGAAAGAAAGAAAGCCTTGAACACCCTAAGCACCCCAGACCCAAGGACGTGGGGCAAAGCCCTATGGGTTATCATACAGGTTGAAGAATGCGAGCAGCAAGCCCTACTAGACTCTGCTGCTTTGGCAAACTTTGTGAATTAAAGGATATCTATGTGTAAAGAATGATGCCATATATGCCTAATAAGGAAAACTGTGGAACTCGCTCAAAGTGGGATTTACCTGCCCATATTTGAGGAAATTGATTCGCCAATCATGTTAGGCCCCGGAGAGGCGGAACAGACCCACCCCCTTGTCATGAACAGTCTATTAGAGGAAGTTACTGTAGGCCAGCCTTGGCTCTACAATCAAGAGAGCATCCACAAATTCTAAGGAAGACAAAGCATTCTAGGGAAGAGGCAAAGGATAACCCTAACCTGGATACCAGGCGGAAAAACTGCAGAAGTAACAAAATTAGATTGGGGGCGGTACAGCATAACCTAAATGGGACGCCAGTGGAGGAACTGCGGGCAATATTGGAACAGTATTCCAAAGTCTTCATGCAGCGCGAATACCTACACCAATTCTGGACATGTCAGTGTGAGATATTATTAAAAACAGACAAACAGGTATGGGCACATCAAAGGGCACATCAAAACCGGCTCTCACCAGAAAAATTATGGAAAATCGTGGGGCAGATCACAGCAATGAAATGCCGGCATTTGGTCAAGGCTGCCAGCTCCCCTATTACAGCCAGACTGTCATAGTCCCAAAGAAGCAATCTGAGACAATCTCAAAAATCGAACCAGAATGAGAAACCATATTGGAGAAAAGAAGTTAAACAGGAGGTGGTGCTTAAATAGGGAATCCACAACCTCTAAAAGTCTGCCCGTGTCAGAGCTGAGCAGCCCTAGCCATACCCCGTTCCGCCCTTGTACTGGCCGCCGATGATGAGGGAACCTGGTGAGAAGAACTTCCCTCACCACTTGCGGCCACCTAGACAACGTGGGAGGGACTCTGTGTGTGACCTTGCTAAGATACACCCGCATAGAGATCGACCCCGTGTGCAGCCCACAGTTGCACCTAACAGTGGGGGATAAGTGGTGTAATATGGGACAAATGGCATTGTCCCACCTCACTCATGTGCTGAGTGACCTACCCCATGGTGGGCAAAGACCTCCATCACAGTATGCAGTCATAGGGATGGGAATGAGTTCCACAGGGGTAGTATGGCTCTCCTGCAACGTAAGTGGCTACCTGAATTCGTTGGAGTTGAAATTAACACTGCTCAGTGGTGCACCAAGACAGCCCTCAGTTGTGACAATCTGGTCCTGAGTTGGATGTTTGAGGTCTTGACGGGCTCGAAGGCATGCTGACAGCTGATGATGAAGTTGCAGAGGTTTTGAATTTCAGTGATGGTGTTCCATGCGGGAGCCAATTGGAGTAGCAAGTCTCAAAATGAGATATGTCTGAGAGATTCCACGATAAAAATCCAGATATGCCAGGCAAATGGGCCTATATAGTAGCTTGAGCACTGACTGGCTTGACATCGGAGGCATCTCCCAATCCACGGTGCCGACACACAGTGATTTACGTAAGCCAGCCGCCTGGGGGTGGCAGTGGGCGAAGACGCATGCTGTGTAGGTTGTGTTCAGCACTCACTTAGGCGCTGGGTTTCTTATAATTTTCCGCTTATTGCTGGTTGGTTATCGTCACTGTAACTTGCTTTTGAAAGTGTCTGCCTTGGAAGGGACATCTTGATAAAGATGCCTGTGGTTGGCAGAGTCGCCAGTCTGAGTTTAGGCAGCTTTCACGTGCTGTTTAAGAGACGTGTCACTTTTGACTAAGGTTGGGGTTTGCTCTTACTTGATGACTTGTATGTAAAAAAATTAAGTGGTTAAAAGCATCAGGCATCAATTGGATATAAGAATTGTGGTGTTAATCAGTTGATAATATGGGTGTTGAAAGATGGAACTAGCTTAGTGGAATAACATACAAAGTAGTGTGACATAACACAGGTGTATTGCCCTGATGGCTAAAATGTTTGGCACACACGTACATGAATGTCTATGGTGCACAAAACATACTATTAACCCTAACTCTCTCACTAAACTTGAAGACACACCAAGATGGTGTACTGATTGGAGTAGCATGGCGAGTACTGCAGCTGACGACTTAGAAGCAGTGTGGGCCAGCTCAGCTTTGCTACTCATTGCTATTCTAGGTGCTTCCTTCTAGATTTCTTGAGAGGACGAGAGAGCTCTGGAGATGAAGGTCGCTCAAGATAAACTGGCGTTTCATTTTTTTTCTTAACTTACCCTATTGCTAAGTATTAAGTGTATGTCTGAGGTACGGACTGGAGCTAAATGCATCTCAGGGCAAACCCCTTAAGTCTAAAAGGAAGGGAATTCGTGCAAAGGAGGCATGCATCACGGCAGAGAGGGATTGGGCAGCTATGGCCGCCATTTTGGGCCATCACTGTCTCCCTAAAGTGTACCTATAGCTGAGACTATACCTAAGAAGGGGGAAGGGAAAAATTGGCATAGGCACAGTAAAAACCCCTCCCAACAGGAAAGAAGTTCAAAACTTGTATGTGCATTACTGAAAATGCTATGGGATACAGCTGGTGTGGAGTCCATTCTCTTTAATGTGAAGTAGAAAATTTAAAAGAGAGAGAGAGGGGGGGGGGGCAGTGAGGTTCACTACATTTTGCCCTTGTGGCACCTTGATATAGTTCATACTGTATAAGGAGGCCACTTTCTGACAGGTCTGTGAAAGTAGCGCCACTGTTTACATAGGACTACATCTGACTACGTATCCTTCCGCCATCAGCTGGTCCGTCAAGTCGGGGCTGTATTTTTATCAACACGCTGTCAGCTAATCCACTTGCCATTGTACTGTGTGCTAAAAAAATTTTAAGATATTTTAAGACTGACATCAGTCTAAAAAAAATTAGTAGGTTATAAAAGTAAAAATATAAAATGTCGCAAATAATTAAATATTTGCTAACTCTTTTTTAATTTGGCCAAGATAGTGAATTTGGGTTAACATTTGCGAGACGGTCTGTTGTATCTATTATCACATTTTGGACGTTATAGCTAATATATTCGAGTTGGAAATATGTGACGTGGAATAACGTTAGAAATGCTTAAAAACTATTCATGCGTGTCTCACTTTCTACGGAAACAAGGAGATGGGTTTCAAGAGAACAATATGGCATATAATTTACGTAGACGAACGATTACCGGCCGAATATAAATTACTTGTGCTCCAAATCATTGTACAGGAAATATGTTACTTTATTGGCATCTGTTTGTAAATTCGTTATACATCGTGCAGGAACGCGGTTAATTTTTGGCTGGTAATACCTCGCATTATATCCACAACAGATGGCGCGCACAGCATGTCGCGGCAAAGTTTGAGCCGCTGTTTTTGGATAACAGATAGCGTATTTTTTAAAGTTGATAGTTCTTATATTATGGACTGGAAATATATTTCAAATTTGTGTCGTCAAATTATTAGAAAAAAAATTCAACAATACTATGAAATATTTCTGTATGCTTTTGGAATTAATATCAAAGACGTGTTGAAAGCGAGGTTGGAAAGGAATGATACGATTTGATAAAGCTTTCTGAAGTTAGCACAACTTCAGAAAACTTTTCCGCGTCGTATCATTCTATTGTACATTTCATTTTGAACACCTATACATAACTACATTATCACGAAGTTTAGTTTTTAACACTAACAACCATTGTTTTGTGACCTTGTAAAATAAAATGTATTAATAAATGTAAGAACTCTTTCTTATCTGCTTTTTTTCTGCTTTTCTGATGTGCATCGGCAGTGCACTCAGAATAGCCAACGTAATTTTAACTTTTGTTCGCTCGTGCATCAGCTGATACAGGATTCTGTAAATCGCACTTTGTTTGTTTCGTATACATCAAATTGCCACTCACTGACTGTCAGAAAGTGGCCCTCTTATACCGTATGGTCCATACCCCCCTCCCCACCTTGATCATTGGGCTGCTTCCTGCACAATGCGATTTGCCATCTCGTACTGAGCTACCCATGTTCACAATGTCCACGAAGACGGCGCTTTCACACCCGGCCAGTTGGTCCACAGGCTGGTATGGGGATATTCCCAGCCACCCCAGAGCATGGGGATCCCCTATCCGCCATCTGGGATGTGACAAGTTGCGTAATAGTCGCCACACCCAAGATGCCATAGTCCCGCCGTACTCGCAAAAGCCCCTCACCTTTGCTGGTCCCAAGGGGTGGGCAGATCCCAAAAAGAGAGCAGCCACGAGCATGATGTTCATCCCACAACAGCTCGGCTCATTTGGCGTTTCATAAGCCGGCAACTCAATATATTAGTGCTGATATACGTCAGGGATGCATGAGGGTTTTCGCTTGGATGGCCATCCCCACTCTGCCGGAGCTGCATGGACAGGCTGCACGTGAAAGGGGGTGGTGGTGGGTAGTTTGTGCAGCCAGCCCTGCGTGCGCTCAGGGAAGCAGGCCAGTTAGGGGAAACACTCACTCGCCTAATCCTTTCCATGCCAACAGCAGTGGCAGGTTAAGTGTCAATGGTNCCCCCCCCCCCCATCAGTGTAACACTAAATCACCTCATCATTGTGGTGGTGGCAGTGGCTTACAGCTTCTTTCTTTGTTGGCCTCTTCGAGTGCAGGCTAGGCATTGCTTCACTGTTGTGCTCAGAGCTGCCAGCTCCACAGGTGCTCCGTTCAACCACTTTCCTTCTCTTCTCCCGGCCCACCTGTGTCTATCCCAGTCAAGGTTGCTGGCTCATGGTCAGCAGTTGCCTCTCTCTTCTTGTCTAATGGAACTGCATAACAACATGAGCTCAATGCTTGGGTGTATGCAATCTCTTATGTATGTCCCTCAATAATTTCGCAGTCCTCCCAAATTCTGGCTACATTTTCTAACACAGCTCAATCTATGTGCACATAATTTTCATATGATAACATATCTGGCGAACAAGGAAAACTAAACTTTTTTGATTACGTTTGGCACCCCCTTTGGTTTACATTCTGGACTTTATACTCATGCCACGCTCTTTGATTAAAAATATTTACAAAAATACACTTAGCTCATTGTTAACTCTTTGTTCAAGAAAATTTCTTCATTTCTTCTATCTTTTTCATGAAAGCTGCTGTATCAAACTACACATTTTTTGCTTAATACCTGTTTGAATAATATGTCTGGCAGTGTTTACAGGTATGGGGGCTCTGCACCAGATTCTACATTAATTAATGGCTCATTGGTTCTTTCAAACAAATCTCTATTAGTTGAATACAAAACTTTGGGGATCTCGCTGCAACTACTAATGACAAAATACACTCACTATTTCATTATCATTATTCAGTGTTTTTTTTCTGGGGATTAAAAAAACCATTGCACCAAAAACATCTTTGGTGGTTGGCCTATGCCTTACTGAATGACTTAATTAATTCTGAGACACGGGGTCTCACAAAACTAATCTTCTTGTGGTGCTGTTCACTTACTCGTGTCAACTGCGAAAAAATTAACTTCAATGATTTAAGGGGCCACTTTCTCTCCCTGCACTGGCTTCTTCGTGGATCACAGGGAATTTTGGTTTGATTGACTGGTCGGCCACTGGAACGGTGGTGGGCATTGCCAGGTGGAGTCTTAGTAAAAACCAGGGCGGGACTGCCCATGGTCTCCACACTGGCACCACGGCTGCTCTCATTGGGTTGGAGCCTAGGACAGCTGTGTCGGCAGCATCCCTCGGCAGTTGCACCAGGGTTGCTCCCGCCTGGCTGAGACAGGACGACTCAGGTAGAGTGCCCTCAGCCCTCTCATCCTGTTGTCATGTTTCCATCTCTCTGGGCGCTGGTGGGGCTTCATTAATGGCCAAGTTGGGGTCATTGAGGGCTGGAACTGGACCTGGTTTCTCAGGATGACTAGGGCATCTCCTTGTCTGGTGACCTCAGAACGTTGTGGGGTGGGTGTGGCAAGTGCACCATTGTGTCGTATCTCTGTAATGCTGGCCCTGGTGGGGCAGGCATGGTCAGCAGATCCAAAGGTGACATACGGTTCTCCAGACTTCCTGCCAGGTTGACCAGGACACCAGCTCTCGAGGTGGCATTTCTTGTCCGGCATAGTGACATCCGCTGTGAAGGTGGTTACCACAGGACAGTCCTAATGCAGATGTCACCCTGGGCAATTTCAGCACTTAGGAATGAAAGGGGTCTCGTCCCGTTTAACAGTTTTACTACGTATGGCAACAGGGGAGCTGTTGGTTATTACCAGTTGTGCAATTACTGCCTTAGTTCTCTCATTTTTCTCAATATCTAGGTGATCCATTTCAATTTCATGTGCCCTCTCAGCTAACTCCTCAATAGTTGTGGCACAGGGAGTTCTTAAGGTCGGGAAGAGTAACTTGGTAATGATGCAAACTCATTCATTCTCTGCCTCTCTGACTCTTTGTTTGCCCTCTGTTTCCAGCTGTAAAACTCCTGGGTAAGCATGGCCAGTACATATTCCACTGCATATTTATAGCTCAGATAGATTTTTAACTCATGTTATGTGGTGACAAACTCCTCATGTTGACACCACCATTGCAGTATAGCTACTGTGAAATGCTTATTTACCTGCTGGACCCACTATTTCCTGGGGACTGCCCCTCCTTTTGACTCTTGTTCACATGTAGCAAGGAATGGTTCCAGATCCTCCTGTGGCCGTCCCATGAATTTAGGTAACAGTGGTTTTTCGTGTTTGGTTGGCATGGGGTGCATTACAGGTGGGCAATCAATGGTGGCCTGGGTTTGGAGGTCTACTACCCTCGTCATTTAGGCACACTTGTCACTGGAACAACATTTTGCTCATAGCTAGTAGGCTGTTGGGCCATTCCAAGCACAGATGGTGAAAACTTTGAGGACATATCTCGCATCTTATCCTGTGGATACCCCGACCTCGGCATGTTAGCAAATCGCACCGGGTCTGCTGGGCGTAACATTCTGGGCACCGGTACTCTAGATCGTCTGTGGGTCTGTATTTATCAGGCCAGCATATATAGAGATAATAGTATCTGCACAGGTAATGGGCACACATGAGAGTGTATAAGTCGATTCTGTTGCATTAGGGCATGCTACATTGCTCTAGGTTGATCCGTTCAGGACTTCAGTCCTCTGGTTTGTCTCGGAATCGCACTTATCTGGTCAGCGAGCATATTTTGTACTCAAGCTATTTTTTTATGGATGGGTGCCAGTGGGTTTTGACTTAAGACTCCCCTAAGTCTTGGTCACCATCATTCTGTGTTTCTAGGTACTGAGACTCTTGTTTCCCAAGGACATAGAGCAGTCTGTCCAGCTACTGCTGCGTATGCAACTCCTGCAATGCCCTGAGTTGGGAGCCAAAAATTAATCTTGACCCCTTGAAGTTTATAGTACTATGCGTCCAGATGGCTATGTGGTGTCAAATCACAGACTACTGTAGGCATGTCAGTTAACTTATCCGTGACGACTAAGAGTTTGGTACGCGGGGTGAATAGCACGGTCATGGGCTTCAGTAGTTCAGTGATGAGCTGGCATCTCTCCCACTGAGCTTACCCCCAAAGAAATTTATTTTTATGCTCAGTCCTTCTCCTTGTCTCTGACTAGTGCCTTGGGTGGGTCTACTTTACATGAGTGCTGAGGGAACTGTTTGGCTTTAGCTGTTTTAATCTGCTCTACCCTCAACAGGAATAAGGCAAAAGTTGGTTGGTGTGGTGGGTTAAAGGGTGAAGTGGCAGTTAGGGGGTATGAAAGGTGGTAATTTAGGGACTAAAAGTGGTCTCCGATGCTCGAATACATACATTTCCCTACACTCCCTCTTGTGTAAGAGAGAAGTCAGTAGGACGTTTCATCCATCCTCCAATTCTCTGTCCCTGGCAGGTCTACATACAGTGGCACAAACAGGGATTCAGTAAGGTTAGATATCTTACCTGGGCTCTGTCTGTGCCAGGCACATGTACACCAAGAGCTCTCATCCTCCAATCCTCTGTCCCCAACATGTCTATATGTGGTGGAACGAACAGAGATTGATGAGTACAGAGGTGTGACATCCAGTTTCCCTTTGGTGTCGCTAGTGTGGGCAGACAGGTATTGTGCTCATCAGTACTATCCAAATGACAAAGTGTTAGATGAGAACAGACTGCACGGCCACTGCACTTGGAACCAGATGTGAAAGCGATCCCCCCTTAGGGCACAATCGCTTCTGTTCCTCACTGTCTTGTGGCCATAACCTGGTTCCCTCTATGACCCCTCTACAGTTGGGTACCTCCTGGTATAGATAACTGAGGTAACAAATGGTAGGCAATTGAATGAGAGAAATGTGGCATCAATTAGTTGATAATGTAGGGGTTGAATGATGGAACTAGCTATGGGGAATAATGAACGACATAGCCTGACATAAAACCGGTTTATTGCCCCAAGGGCTAAAATGTTTGATACACACGTGCACAAATGTCTATGGTGCGCAAAATGTACTATCAACCTAACTCTCTAGCTAAACTCGAAGGCACACTGGCATGGTGTACTGAATGGAGCGGCGCAACAAGCACAGCATCCAACAACTCGGAAGGAGCAAGGACCAGCTCAGCTATGCTACACATTGTTATTCTAGGTGCTTTCTTCTAGACTTCTCAAGAGGAAGAGAGAGCTCTAGAGGTGAAGGGCGCTGGAGATAAACTGATATTTGTATGGCTGGCAGCTCAATATATAGGCACTGTGATGGGCAGGAGATGTGTGGGGGTCTTGGCTTGGACGGCCATCCACACCACGCTGGAGCTGCTTGAACAGGCTGCCCATGAAATGGGGGAGCTTGGGGCATCAAATTGTTGCCCATCTAAAGCATGGGAGGATGTTATGAGGTGGGCCTAGCCAGTAAGAAAGTAAATATTGTGTGGTTTACTGTCCTCCTGCCCCTTGCCTCCTCCAGAAGCAAGATGTTAGCTGATAGACAGACTGGCACTGGATACATGAATCACAGCACCGGGACACACGCAGGAGGCAATGCAGTGATGGTAACCTCACCATGTCTGGGCAGTGGCAGTACAACAGTGTAAAATTGATATCAGCCAGTGTACTTGATTGCTATCGGTAATCATCCAGGGTTTGATTCCACCACCACTCTGAGGTTACCCTCGCCGACAGGCTATATAAGACGTTGGGCTGGGAGAGCAAAGCATAAATCATTGTCAGTCTGATCTTGGTGCCATGGTCTTCTAGAGCCAAATGAAACCTGACAGCTGGTATAATGGTTGCCCTGTGCCAGAAGTATAGAATTTGAACCTTGACAGAAACCCGGAAGTTCAGGTTGCAATCGGGGATTAGGCGAAGCGCGTCCCAGGTTACGCAGTCAAGGGAAGTGTACCAGAGGTGAGGTGGATAGGGAGTTATTAATAAAGCCCTAGTTCCATCAAACTACAGTATGGAGTTCTCATTTTAACATCCTTGTATCCCGCATGCCACTCTGACTGCAACAACCCTATAGTGTGCACCTGGCAGAAGCATACAAATCAGACACAAACAGCCTACATGATGGAACCAATGATTGTATCGCATACGGCTTGGAGAGGAGGCGGGCATACCTTCTTGAACGACTGCACACCCAGTTTCGCTAACTTTTCCAGACGTGGGCGCAAGCCAGGTGCCCTCCCTTATCCTCACGGGGAACTCTATTGGACACTGGCGTTACCATCAGACTATCCAGGGGTGGAATCGCAATAACTCCAGGACCAGCCTCCCTCCCATATTTAGGACAAATTTAAGTGGCGGGACTCCTTGATTGAAGCATGTATACCCCCTAGAGGCACTACATGAATATCACCAGCTATCTGGGGATCCATGCAACCTGAGAAGAGATGGAAAACAGGTGAAGGGCGACCCCAAGTAACACACCCTATTATGTTCCCTAATAACAAAATGTAATAATAGGCAAGGGAATAAATCACAATCCACTACCATTCCAAATATACAAGGAAGCTTTCAATGGAAGTTAAATTTGTAAATGTAATATAACTGCAATCCTTTGAAAACTAATTAATATATTAGCTAGTTAGTTTTATAAAACGATACATGAAAAAACAAAATTTAAGTGACTCAACAGTTGCCTATTGTAATTTTTATATGTCGCAAGAACCAAATACACATACTGCTGAACTTTCAGTGCTATGAATGTAAATTAGACACACATCAAGGCTGCTCTAAATCTGAAACTGAGATTTCAAAAAAAGTTAATACTCAATAATAAATATTAAGTTACAATTTACCTCAGAAGAGAAACATAATATTCAACAAATATATATTGTGAAGTACAAGTTTGTAAATCCAACCTAGATCATGTTGTTTTATCAGACATCTTTCCAAGTTTTATCAAGGATATAAACGGAAAGTCCAATTACACAATACTACATATTCAGCATCATGGAAAATGTATTTTTGGTATCAAACTGTAACAGTTGGACACCATTGTAACCTCTACATTTTTGTGTACATGCCGAAGAACATACTGATTGCATGGCTTTAATTACACTGTACCTTATGTTCAGCTTAGCTGCTTTCAACAATACTTTTTTTTTGCTTCATAGACTGTAGAGCTCTTTCTCGCAGTTTTTCTTCTTCTTCTTCCTCAGAGTTGCTTTCTCCCGATTCCTGAAACATATAATTACAATTTAAAATTATACACGTTAAGCTGGAAATGCCTTGGAAAAACACCAAACATAAACACAAAGTTGTTTGGAAATAAATGGCTTTCTGCATTCTAACTCTCTCTGTTTCCTGTTGTACAGGACCAATGGAAATTTTAAAGGTCACAATAACAGTATAAACGTGGATGTAATATTATTATAATAACTAAAATCAATACATTTGCTATCACAGTTATGTGGCTTCTTCACCAAACATTGTATTTACAAACAAAACAAGTTAATTTTGGAAAGCACTCCCTTGAAGTACATAACTGAGGTAGTCCCAAACTGATGTACATTCTTGTGCTGTATGACAATTTTCTTCTCACATTTGCTAAACAGGTGAGTCAATTACAACCTATATTAACATTTTTTCTTTTTTGTTACATATTAAAATTTAGTCTGACATACTACTTATTAACTTTACATACAATAACGGGCCGGAAGAGTTAACATATCAACAGTGTCATTCAGTGTTTGTTATAATGTGGGTGAAAATTGCTGGGCAACAAATTGTTAAGATTCACCAATGTTCGTCATCTGTAACACACACTGGTGATCATTCAGTTTTCAAAACTCTGTCTACAAATGACTCAGTTAAGTGCAAATAAAAACTACTTATAGGCTACTATAAGAGAAAAAATCATTCAACAACCTGATCCAATAGTTGTCACCCGTGACAACATCTGGTGAATGCATATGACTTCAGACATTGCAAATAAACATTCTGTTATATTTTTTCACAACAAAGATTTTCTGATAAGCCTGGGTGTCGGGTCCAGCCAGAATCTATCAGACTCTGCCTCCTCCCTAATATGATCCAGCGGCAGCTAACTGGGATACACACACATGAATAAAAACAAAAATTCCAGATATCACATCCTACCATTTTATCTACACATCTTTTTCACTTCTACAGATCAAACATACAAAACCTTCAAACATTTTCCAAGGTACATTACACTGCTACCAACATTTACTTTTCACAACTACATATGTTCACGTCAAACAAAAAATGTTAGCCTCCAGCAAACAGGTTATATGCAAATAAAAATTGTTAACCAACAAAGAAATAAAGAATAAGAAAAAGGAAAAAAGGTTTCATTTCTAATATTGGGTAAACTTACAAGAACAGGCAAATTAATTTAAAGTCGATAATTGAGCTCACATAATTTGGCCTTCAAAACATAATACAATAATTTAAATTTATATGTGTAAGAAGAAAGTATTTTTTAATAACAGTTGTATGAAGATTCCTAGCAAATTAATTTATTTTTAAATTAACATTTTACAGGTTTTTAATTTTTTCAATCGGCAAGCCTGTAATAAATATTCCCACAGTGTTTTCTTTCATTGCAGTGAAACTGTCACAGAAAGAAATACTACTGTATGTAGAATCTGCTGTGACAGCTGCCCTGGACGATGTTAAAAGCTGGCAGGAGCATAAAAAAAACTGCAGAAAATAACAGTATGCCCAGGATCATCATTTCAAACTAAATAAGATGGGGAAAACTCCAGCTGGAAGAAAAATGTGTCCAAATTCAAGCCTTATGAAGTAAAAGGAGCAAATGTTAGCAGAATGGGTCATTTCAGTAGCGAAGGCTGGTTTTCCAATCAAAATGGAAGACTTGCAAAATGGTGTTTGGCAACTTGTTAAGAGTTGAACAAAAATTTCCCTTTTAAAGATGATGGCCCCGGAATAAAGTGGTGCCAATTTTTTCTGAAGAGAAATCCAGATCTGACCCTAAAATAATAATTGTACAGCATGTATTTTAGGAAAGAGAACCAGGTACTGTAATGACAATGTTTTACATTAAGAGACATATACTGGGAAGGAAACTACTTTAAATAGAAAAAAAAACCGTTTATGAGGAATACTGGAACTGTGCCAAAGGAGTTCTAGTACATCGAAAGGAAAAAATGAACTTGTAAATTGTTTAGAATAAAAGTGACAAGGTTCATTAAACTAACTGGGTATGCTGATGCTGACTGGGGTAATATAGTAATTGATAAGACCTGCTGCTTTTCAAGGAAACCCAGACAAAATCTGCAAAATGATATGAATTGACACTACTAATCACACTGAATAATAATAGAATAGGTACATTATGATATTCTCAGTACACACTGATTCACGATAGTGGAGAAGGCTATAAAGACAACGGAAAATGTGGGGTAAAAGAAGTGAAAAATGGAAAAAATACTACCACAAGAAATTTCTAAATGCACAAAAAAACAAAAAATACACAAATGGCTTTAGAAAAGTAAGTTCACACAAAATGTGTGCCACTCTGCTTCCCAGAGTGCGAGCGATGTAGGTAAAGCACAGTGCTTTCCATGCTAGTGCAACGCAAAGGAACAAATTTGGCGTGTATTCTCTTTTCCGGAGATTATAATATTAAAAACAAGAGATCATAAACTGGGTATGTTTTAAAACTTGGGGGTGGTTATATCTCACTGGGAAGCAGGAAACAGAGAACTTTTGGCACTATAAAGTACTGAAGCCAAGATACCAAATTAACAAATTATCTAAAATAAGTTTTATAAATTGAATGTAAAGAAGTAAATTCCTGCATTATAGAATTATAATCTGCTCACAAATTAGCAGTAAATCGCACATTCAGTAATCATATTAAGCACTCAGATATTCAATATCAATTTATACTTAAGGCCCTTAATGCAAAGAAAATTGCATTTAAGTACACAATTGACTGAAGGCATGGTTGCTGACTTTCTAATAAAATGTCGAAGAGGTCCTTAACAAAAAAAATTTCCCAATAGATTTGTTTTTGGTGAAGAGAATGCAAAATGCCTGGATTAAGGGGTATTGTTGATGATAGTAATCCAGCGAAGAAATTTTTTAAACTGTAATTTGCCAGTGTATGCTTATGAATTATTGTAATTATGATGACAAATATTTCTTTTTTTTTGTTTTGAGTATGTTAGCAACTGCATTTTTCCTTTTTGTTCCTATTCCAATATGCTTAGCTATTATTTTTTCTTTCCTTCAAATAGAAGTACAATAGATAAGGCACATTTTTGTTTTTTTTTTGGATTTTTTGTTACCATAGTAAGTAAGTTTGGTTTTTTCAATTGGTAGGTGTGTAGAGATACAATGAAATAAAAATATGGATGTTGAAGTGATATAATACATTTTTACAACACACTTATTGTCAAAATTCGAAATGTATGAGAACATGAACATGTTATAGGACCAAAACATCCCAGAAAAAGAAGAAAATAAACAAATGAAAAAATTAAGAAGTGGAAATGAGAGAAACAACACACAGCACTGAGTGATGATGCTCAGCATGGCATAATGATGGCATCAACTGGAGAAGAAACAACATTTTGTTATGCACTCACTGCGTTGTCCCACGCGAGCAAGTGAAATAATAGTGATATGATAGCTGGTGGCAAGTCACAAGGGATGTTTGAATGACAAGTGAGCAATAATTCAAGACGCCTGTATCCTTTTACGGAAAGCATGCTGCCAACTGCAAGTAAGAACAAGAGAAAATCTTAACTGGTGCCAGGAGAAGGCTGTCTCTGAATTACTGCAAAGTAATATGGATGCCTTTTCATGTGCACCAAATGACATTGGAAGGACTAAGGTAAGGTGAGACCTGCAGCCACATAGGTACAGGAGATGCCAGGCCCATAAAGCAGCCACCAAGATGACTGCCACTAACTTCACATGAGGCATTTGAGAGAATTCTGAAGGAAATTAAGGATCCATATGTGATAAAACCTTCAGTTAGCCCACAGTNCATCCCCCATTGTTCTTGTTAAGAAGAAAGATGACTCCCTGTGTGGATTGTGTGGATTATTGCCAGCTTAATAATGTGACAATGAAAGACTCTGACGCTACTCCCCACCTGTGTGATACAGGATGGTTTATAGGATATGAGTTATTTACCAGGCACAGACTATAAGGTGCCTTGAAGGTTGAGGGTACGCAATAAGGTAGTCATTCTGTGTTTCAATTTACTGGTTGGTTATATTGTCACGAAATTAAAATATACAGAAACAATTCCGAGGTGGTACCCTAATTAACGTACTCGTGCTAACTGTAGTTGGCATCTTGGGGGTGGCACTAGGCGTCAGAGGAGTTTCTTTTTGCCACGACTTCTTGATACTTAGCTATTCTTGTAGTTCTGGTCTGTTGTCGGCAGGCTGAGTGATGTCTGATGCTTTGGGCGGCCTTTGAAAAGGCCCTGGTTGCAGCGACTTCTCTCTACGACTGCTGCTTCGGGTTCGCTTCTCGATGTTCGCCTCCACGACATGCTTCTTCCGGTACTCCCAATCCAACTTGCTCTCGCGCACTTCTAAGTCAACTGACCTGCTTCAACTGATCCCCCCCTTGTCTCATAAATTGGCTTTTAAACTCTCCTGTTCTCCCCCCAGCTTCATACACGTGCCTCCCGTGTTAGGGGAAGGGGGTGGAAGGTGAGGGCCAGCGGCCCCTGCCAAAATGCTGTCAGCTCTTCTCCTGCGTCTAACTAGCATCACATTAGCGTAACTTTGGTTACATCGGCATTTTCTTTGTGGTGCGTGTCTCTGCGTGTAGCTAGGGGAGGGTGGATATTCCCCTTCAGTGCGTGTCTTAATTCCTTCGTGGGCGAAAATCGCTAGCCTACCGCGACTTGACCAAGGCATGCGTTAATGACTTATACGTCCCCTCGGGTCGGCCTGACTTAGCCACATGTGTCTCGTGGCACGTGTCAACTTGTAGGCGCTCGCAGGGAAGATCAAATGGCAGGGGGGTGGTGTCAGCGATGCTTCTACTTACCATGTGCGTTACACGTCAACTCTTATCCACTTCCAAGTATAAACTATACACTGAACAACCTCGCAGGTTCGCGATGGTTTTCTACTTTTGAATATGAAGAGTGGGTACTGGCAGTGCGACGTGGCCCCAGAGGACCAAGAGAAGACTGCATTTTGTGTCCAAGGGAAAGGAACCTGGCAGTTCAAAGTTATGACTTTTGGGCTGTGCAATACCCCTGCCACCTTTGATCGCCTGATGGAAAAAGTCCTCGCTTTAGATATCTGTCAGGTTTACCTAGATGACATTATTGTGACAGGGAGGACATTTGAAGAGCACCTATCACACTTGGACTCTGTATTCCAGAAAGTGGCCACAGCCAACTTAAAACTTATTTCTAAGAAGTACCACATGTTCCAAAAGAAAATAAATTTCTTGGGACATGTAGTGTCAGCCCACGGAATTGAAATAGACCCACAGAAATCCAAAGCAATAAGAAATTGGGTGACACCAACTGACAAAACTGAAATGCATAGTTTTCTAGGATTATGTGTCCATTACAGTTTATTTGTACCTGGGTTCACCATGATCGTTAAGCCACTACATGAACTGACTGAGGCAAAAAGGAAATTTCATTGGACCACTGAGTGTTAAAAAGCTTTTAGTAGGCTTAAGGATATTCTGACATCTACACCAGTTCTGGATTTCCTGAAAAGTAAGAGCATGTCCATTTTGGACACTGATGCTAGTGATGTAGGCATTGGGGATGTGCTATCTTAGGTTCAGGATTGGAAGGAAAGACCACTAGAATACTTCAGTATGGCATTGCATAAGCCTGAGAGAAATTAGTGTGTTACATGCAGGGAGCTTCTGGCCATGGTGAAGGCAATTTCACACTTCCACCCCTACTAAATATCAAGGAACCCCACGGTCAAATAGCTCAGTGAATACAGCATCTTCAAGAATATGACTTTAAAATACAACACAGATCTGGACATCTTCACAGCAATGCAGATGCACTTACTAGGAGGCCATGTGAACCATTATGTTGTCATTGCAAATGCCAGGAAGACAAAAATGGAGAGATTGGCTGGAGGTACAGAGGACAAGAATTCAAGGTCCTTTATCTTGTAATGGGTCACCTACCTGGAGTGATGAGGATATTAGGAAAGATCAGCTAAATGATGCTGCTTTGCAGCCATTACTGAAGTGGAAAGAAGCTGGCAGTCGGCCAAAATGGGAAGATATATCTAGTCTGAGTGCAACAGTCAAAGTATACCGAGTACAATGGAATTCCCTGGTACTAAATAATTGTGTATTTTACATAAACTGGGAAAGCAATGATGGAAAACGCATGCTTACAGTTGGTCCTTCCAGAATGCAGGGTTCACGAAGTCTTAAGGAACTGCATAATGCGGCAGCCAGTGGGCACTTTTTTGTTAATAAGACTCTCAACAGAGTTAGACTGAGATTATACTGGCTTCATTGTCAAGAGGATGTTGAGAAGTGATGCTTAATGTGCGACACCTGCACTGCAGGGAAGGGCCTGAGGATCAGGGGACAAGGTCACCTCCAGAAATACAATGTTGGAGCCCGATTAGAAAGTATGGCAGTAGAAATTCTGGGTCCCTTGCCTGTCACAAAGAGAGGTAATTTGTATCTACTGGTGGCCCAAGGTTATTTTACTAAGTGGTCTGATGTCATTCCCCTCTCGAACCAGAAAGTACGTACTGTGGCTGATGCACTCATAGAGAATGTCTTCTCGAGGTTTAATCAGTTAAATGGTGTGGTAGGTATACCAAACTAACATAAAATATTAATAACTGCAATTTAGAAAATAAGTGCCTTAATTTCAAATGCATGGTTTTACATGGCCTACCATAGAATTACTTACGTACAAAATTAGGTTGGAATAGGTTGAGTAGTACGACGATATGATGTGAGAGCTTTATTTTTTCATGAAGTGCTATCTTCCAAAATGGATGACTAAGAACATTACCCTCCTATAATTTGAATGTTTACAAGATGTAACTTCAACATATTAAATTTGGTTTTAATCAGTTATATGGTTACTAAGATATGAGACAGTACCCTAAATATTAAAATGGCTGCCATGTTGAAAATAAACCCCCAGTATGGTTGAAAACTACACTGAAGAGCCAAAAAAACAGGTACAACTGCTTAATTTCGTGTAGTGCCCCCCGAGCACGCAGAAGTGCTGCAAGAAGACGTGGCATGGACTCGACTAATGTCTGAAGGTATGCAGGAGGCAATTCATACCATGAATCCTGCAGGGCAGTCCACAAATCCAATCTGCGCCAATTTGAGAAAGGGTTGCACGTTTGTCACGTTTAATGGTTCTCGTCAGTCGTCGTTTGTCCCGTCCTTTCATGATCTTTTTCCGGCCACAGCAATGTCGAAGATGTGATGTTTTACCGGATTCCCGATATTCATGGTACACTTGTGAAATAGTCATACGCGAACATCAAAAGGTTATTGCTACCTCAGCGATGCTATGTCCCATCTCTTGTGCGCCGACTAACACCACGTTCAAACTCACTTAAATCTTGATAACCTGCCATTGTAGCAGCAGTAACCGATCTAGCTGCCGACCGCATTGCGTTACTCTGATTGGTTCCATACCTCTGTTATTTGCATACGCATGCCTATACCAGTTTTTTTGGCTCTTCAGTGTATAAAAGTCAGATGTCCTTACTGAGTACTATAGGTGTAAATCAGTTCAGTAGTTATAAGTTTGTGTGTGTGTGTGTGTGCGCGCGTGCACNGGGGGGGGGGGGAGTGAACTCTTAGCCTTTATTCCCTTTGGAAAGTACGCTAAAAATGGTTATTTGGACACTGCATATTTAGTCCATTTTAAATGCACTGTACCAACAAAAATCTTCAAGGTAAATGAAATTAATATGTAGCTGCTTAATTTTTGCTTTTGTATCGAGATGGAATTTTGTACATAAACCATAAATAAATTGGAATTTTTTACATTTTAAAAGCATAACACACCATTAACAAATTTAACATGTTAAATATCATGGTAATTAGTCTACACTGAAACTTAATTACTATTGGTGGTTCCAATATGGTTTACCACGTTTAAGACAGGTGAAGGTTATTCTTTTTGAAGGCTATCCTTACTCAACGTTTTACATATAGAAGACAAATATGGTTTGTAGGTTAATATTCATATGCCATGGGTGCAGTATTCTATAGTTTCTCAGTTGCTAATTGTATCTTAGTTGACATACCACCATGCTACTAGGAATGCAGCTTGCTGAAGGAAGCAGTATGCCCCCCTTCCCCTTTACACGTATTCCAGAGATGGCTGACAGACCCAATAAGATTTTCAATGTTCCACTGACAGCAATTAGAAAGAAAATTTCTCAATAACATGTGTCACAAAACAACATTTATGTAGTTAGCAACATCATGAATAAACCATTAGATAGTTACTGAAGTACAGTAATAAATTATATTCAGTTCCCATAAAGTACCACGTTTTTAGTTTTTACCACACAGTATGACTGACTAATTAAATACAGTAAGTATATACTGTACAACTTGCGTTCTGTTGTATTATAGGAATGCAAACTTTGTGCAAAAATTTTACCATTAATATTGTTACCAATAAAATAACTGCAAACTTATTTATTACATATTTTTTTCTGCTTTGACTATAATTCATATCACTTTTTGTTGGGATGCATTGCTGTTTTCAGTTTAAAACATGATATCTGAACCGTTTTAGGCTAGGAGCAGTGAAAAAACTTCCAAGCTAGGTTGCAGGCAGATTGGTTGTTCATCATCATCACAAGAAATTGGATTTGCATGCTGCAAAAAAATAGTGCAAGTTAGGCTGTGGGTGTTCATGCACATTCTGGCTGTTATTCCACATCATTAATAAGCACTGCAGGTAATTTCCTTCCCCCTCTCACTATCGAATGAATGAAACTGTGGCGGGACTTCGTCAGGATAGCATATTCTGGAATTCTGGAATGGTGTATAAGGGTAAGAGAGGTGAATGCATGACTTTTTTGTGGCAAGGGGTAAGTGAAGAGTGTAGGACATTTCAGTAGTGTAAGAGAGATTGAGAATATTGCTACATTTAGGAGTTAATGTGTTTCATTGCATGCATGCCAGTGCATTGCGGGAGTTTGGCAAACAAGCAGCATGTGGCATGGCTTGCCCGTCGGATGATAGCAGTGAAGTGTGGAGGACAGGTGTGAAGATGCTATAGCCATAAAGAGAAAATGTTTGGCAATGAAGGCTCAGAGGCAGTGTCTAGAAATGAGCAACATGTAAATAAGTAAAAAAAAAAACTGTTTTTTTTTGTCACTATTAGTTCATGAACTATTCATCAACCTGAGTCTCTCTCTTATTTAACCCCTTCCCTGTTTAATTAAATCCATTTAAAACATTTCAAAAACTACCAATTTTTTTTAAGCTTTACACATGGTCTACCAACTGGAGGGATGAAATATTTTGTAAGATTGCCTTTCTAGGATACATATTTTACAAGTTATGAATATTTAAAAAGTTGTCAAAAGTCTTGCCTGAGTATACTTGGGCATCACAGAAATTTTAATATTTCACTGATATTTATATATATATATACAGTACATAGAACATTGCTGACTGCCAGAAACCAAAAGTATACATATTATGTAACTACATTTTCTATTACAAAAATTTTTGTTTAACTTTCTCATCCGAGTATACTCGGGCAGGCATTAATATGAATATATATATTTTTTTGCTTATTTGATTTTTATTTTCTGTTGCATGTCAAAGATAAAGCAATACAAATAACACTATATTTTACAAAAAACTTAAAATAAATAGCAAAAATAACTAATTTGTATAGTTATTCACGTGGATCACATTGATCATAGCTTACTTTGTGCAAGCATGTAAGCAATATTATTAAGTGGTTTTTATTGGCTGCTGCATCTGAAACAGTTATAAAATATCTAAAGAAAACCCATATCTAGTAAATATTACAAAACACATCAAATAAAAGCCAAAATAACTGATTTGCAAAGTCATTCACATGCATCACAGCTTACTGTGAGTAAGCAAAATCATTATCTGATTTTACTGCCTGCTGCACCTGAAAAAGAAATACAATACAAAAAGAACACTTAAATATATAATATTGAAATCACGTCAAATGAGGCAATTGCTCATTTGCATAGTTACTCACATGTATGGAATATTATTCTCTCGTTAGTCATTGTGCATCACTATTTTTCACAAGGGACAAAATACATCAACAATTGAAAAAAAATTTATTTTAGTGTTTTCCTGCTTGTTTACTGTATCCTAATTCTTGTTCAGTTATTTTGTGCTGTGTGGTAAACCCGAAAGCACGGTGTAACACACAGGGGCACATCACAATCTGGACAGTAGTATCGTGTTTCCCGGCGTATATTTTATCCTTTGGCATCCTTCACACGGGAACACATAGCACATTGTCTGGTCAGTTTCTTTTCTTTCTTCTCTGTTGATGGTATAGTTTCCGAGAAATTCCTTTCTGTTAGCCACAGAGGAGCAGGTGACGGTCCGAGCCAACAAGCACACTTGGGTGAAATGTCAGTCACGTGATACTTGTCAAGTATTTCATGAAAAAGAGCTAACCTGAAGTTGAGGTGTGACTTTTGCCCTCCACATTCCTGATAAAGTAGGAAGGCACTGAAAATACAAATGTCCAGAAGTTTATGAAATAATTTCTTGTAATAAATTTTCCCTTCCTTTTTTGTGGGAGAGGGTAATTTGCAAGTTGTTGATCAACACTATCAACACCTTCCATGGTGTTGTTAAAGGACTCAACAACTTCTGGCTTCGTCACTGGTTCCTTTTCAGCTTTCCGAACTGTCATAGTATATTCCCCATGCACAGTTAAGAGCATAGACACCTTCTTTTTGTCTTGCCATAGCACTGATGTGACTTTACCTCTCTGATATGCTACTCTCTCACCTCTCTTCAAATTTTTCTTTTTCCGAAGCGAATCAGGCATCTCTCCTTGAAAGCCATACTGTCCCATAGGTATCACTATGATTGGCAATCAGTAAGTCAGGAAGTGTAGGAGATGAATAAAAATGATCCAGTGTCACACAATAAGCTTTATTTAGCAGTGGCTTTATCAATGTCATAATAACTTGGAAGGATTTCGGGAGGTCTTGATATGCTGCATCTAATTGTCTCTCTTTCCCTGTGTAGATAAGTATGTTCCATACATAGCCACTGCTACTCTCACGTAACAAAAAAATTTTCATTCCGAAATGTGACATTTTTGAGGGAATGTACTGCTTCTACTGTAGCTTACCTTTGAAAGAGAAACACATTGATAAAAATTTATCTTTCAGGAGAGTACAATTTTTTATTTTTCATTCAAATAAAAAAAAAAAAACAGGCCAAATTTTTCACATCTTAGGATATGGATGTGAGTTTTGGTCAAAAACTGCATTGTCAAAAAAGGCAAAAAAGTTTCATCAAACCAAAACGTTTGTAGGTCATGATTTTCGGGAATATAGGTGTTGTCAAAAGGGCATTTGAGGACCAATACAGCTCTACATCAGGCTTCCACACAATGCTCTGCAGAATGGTGACAGCAAAGAAGACAAAGTTCATTTATACTTGTGTTTTTCCAGTTTTTATAGCTGCATTGTTGAGCATACCCGTTGGTCCCGTTAGTGATAAGCTGCATGAGAATAACATCAAAAAATATACAAAAGTCTAAAATACTGAGTTCATGATGTGTCAAAATGCATGCCACTTGTGCTCGTCAAGTTATATTGTGGAGGTGCTGCTGGTGGCTAAGACATAACACACCACTGCCGTGCAGATGCAATTACCTGACCCGCGTCGTCCTGGGAACTTGAACTGCTGGTATCGGATGGAATTTCATCACCACTTTCTGACCCATTGTCAAAGACTTTGCTATCAGAATAAATTTTGTTACACGTATGATACAACTCTACTACTCACATTACTAAATGTTCACTGCTGTACAACACAACTGAACAGTAACTGGACATGCTAGTGTACAATAATACGTATAAAAAAAAAGTGCTGCTATCTAGTGCTACGTGACAAAACCATTCAACACACAGGAATCGCACGCCACCTATTTTTGAGCAACACATAATCGCGTGTTTATTTCTCCGAACAGCATGATACCAAAACCACACTCTAGTAACAGGACTCGGAAGCATAATTGAGACTTTCAAATATTTTTTTCCACGTGTCTTGTAATGCCATCTAAAATTTACCACAGTAAAAACACCACAGGAGACTAAACTTGGGTGAAAAAACAAGGTGCAGTAAAGTTAGGTTGCTCCCAGAGTATACTCAAGTATGTATAATTTGCGCACGAGGCTTATGCCCGAGATAATTTGAGTGAAACACGTAAGGGGTTAGTCCCTTGTTGTAAAAGACTGTTAAACAAACTCTGCTATTTCAAAATTTTTATAAAACAACTATTGAATTATTAATGCAAACAAATTGTTTCTAGTATACATATTAACTTAATTTTTTCATAGTTAATATTAACACACATCTGACTGGGCAAATAATGAGTTTTAAAGACAAAGGAAACTGCCTGGATAGGAGTGTCCACTTTACAGCAACTACTTCAAACCAGTTATAGATGTGGTTGTGACTGATCCCATTGATAGAGCTTTGATATAATAAAATTTGTCTACACAGAGCCTCATTTCTCTGACATTTTGCAAGATTGCCTCACATGAAAACATTTAAATTTTATGTCATATCTCGGGAAAGAATAAACAGATTGCCACCAAATTTGGCAAAGAAGTTGTACTGTGCTTGGAGATATTAATTTTTATATTTTAAGTGTACCAGACACTTATTTTCAGAATAGTAGCTCTAATAACCCTTTAACTTGGTGTGCTATATCTATGAGACTATATTAACTAATTTAAAGTTAACTTTGTATAGCGGCAATGTGTATAACAACAATAACTGAATGTGGTAATACATAACCTTTTTTGTCCTCCATTTATGAAGATTGTCACATGAAAAAAATAGAGGTTTTATGCCATATCTGATAACTGATTTCTACCAAATTTTACATGCAAATAGTGCTACAGTAGGTTCTGTAAACTAAAATATGTTTTATTTAGGAGTGGGAGGTCTTTTTATAATGGTGTTCATGTAATTAATTTAGATTAGTATTGTTACACGCTCGTTGCTTTGCATTGTTTCCCTTGACTCGTCTCATGCGAGTGAGCAAAGGAACTTGTGAAGAACAGAGTAATAATGTGAAAAGTGTGCTGCAATTTTCAAATGCAAGTTGTAGTATGCAGCCACATTAAGGCTATCGCGATTTGCGCGCTCATGACCTTCAGCGAATTGAATTTCTGACGTTTGAATTTCTGACGTTATCTTTGAAAGAATAGCCTGGTCATTGTTCAACCCTTTCTCAGCGAGATTTGGGATGCTGGGAATCTTATACACAGGGTCAGCAAGACAAATTAAATAGCGACGGGTCTCCAAGCAGACAGCTGAGAGTTTGAAGGATTGTGTGACCTTAAATCACAGGTGTGAAACGAGCCAACAGAGCAACGAATGGCAATGAAAGTGACCAGCCAGAGCAAAGTCTGCAGACTGCAAACATCGCTGAAGTGGAGAGAGAGAATGGCGGCCGGATCTACTGAACTGAATGTATGAGTGACAGACATTTGGAATGGTGGAAATAAACCAATTGAATATGTGTAAATAATGAGTGCAAATTAAGTGACAGTAAACAATATAGAGACTTTGTTGAGGACTTTAATTATAAATGAGGTAGACATTAAATATTGTGCACATTGAGAATAACAAGAGTAATTGTGGAGATTGATATTTTGATGTTGTAAATACTAGCTGTGTGAATAAATTAATAATAAAATGTTGTTCCTTTATTTTTTTAAGACCTCCATCCCTCATAAACTCGGATATGCCCTTCTGCCAACTTGTAACAGTATGTTATATCAATTAAACAATTTAGCAAAATTTAACCAAACTTTATAGACTAGCAGTATTCAATAGAAGCATCAATTTTGCACACACAGATCTTCTTTGGCTGTTATTTATTTATTTATTTTTCAAAATAGTGATTGGCTCTCAAGACCTCAATGTTAAGAGCCAAATCTTTCCACTCCACTCAAAATAGTGTCGAAGAAAATGGAATATTTTGCCATATTTTCTAAACAATTCAACTAATTTCCACCTAATTTTGCACACCATTAGTGCTAGAGAACACTATGTAAACTTACATGATTTAAGTGGGGTCAGACATTGATTTTCAAAATGGTGGCCATATTAATATCTTAAAAAGTTTGTCGTAGATATTAAACAATTTAACCAAATTAAACTAAATATTTTATGCTAACAGTATCAATCCAAAGCATCGTACACGAAAACATTTTTTAGGTAATTTTGTAAGATAGCACAAAATAAGAAAATAAAGTTCTTATGACATATCTAAGGGACCAATCACCCAATTTCCACCCAATTCTTCACACAGTAGAGCCATGGTAGGCCATGCATGTTTTAAGTGGCACAGACACTTATTTTCAAAATGACAACCCTGTAAATATTTCAGTTTAATAAACCCTATCATTAAAAACATTAGACTGATTACACCCAAAGTTGATGCTCTGAATCAGAACTCCTAAATGCAACTGATTGCATGATAGCTTTATGATATGAGGTTTTCTGGGTTTGAGTCTTGTGTAAGGCACATGTGTATTTGTGATTATCTCACTACTATTGCCTATGTTTCTGGTTTCATCTCTAACGATATTGATTTTAATGAGACGTCAAGGTCTAGCTACCAGCTAAGATTTTAAGAACTACATTAGAAATTATTTGCACCCATGTAGAGTAAATTAGGCTCATTAGTTATATCAATAACCTGTTGTTTTTTTACTGGGAAATGATAACAGCCTATCATAATTTACGGCTAATATTATACATTCTCAGCAATTCTGAGATAGGCATCACGTCTACCTGTACAATAAAAACAACTGTGTTTTCCATATTAGTATGAATATTTAAATATGGATTATGTGCTGGCTACTAATGTATGCATAAAAGGTATGCATCGCTGTGTTTATGCTTTTTTGGTGACAAGGGGAAGTGTATATACCATTCTAAGGTATATACTTTTATTGGGAAAAAGTCTATCAATTGAAATTAATTACTTTTTAATTAATAAATTGTCTGATTTTCCTACAAGAAGCTAACTGAAAACGGACTTCGCACTTTCTAAAAGAAACTCGGTGTCCCATGTTCACATATTTTAGGGGCAAAGGGAGGTCACACTATGTGTTCAAAAGTATCCAGACACCCACCGGAAAATGAAGTATAAATTTGGACTGCCCTCCATCAGGAACACTGGCAGTCAATATGGTGTTGGCCCACTATTAGCATTGATGAGAGCCTGCACTCTAACAAGCATACTTTCAATCAGATGACAGAATGTTTCCTGGGGAATGGCAAACCATTCCTCGCAGAGCGCTGAAATGAGAAGAGGTATTAATGTGGGTCGGTGTGGTCTGGTACGAAGTCGGCATTCCAAAACATCCCAGAGATGTTCTATCAGATTTGAATCTGGACTCTGTGCAAACCAGTCCATTAGTGGGACATTATCATCAAACCACTCCCTCACATGCCCTGCAGCATGGATGGGTGCTTGGTCATGTTGAAAGACATAATGGTTATCCCTGAACTGGTCTTCGATGGTAGGCAAACATTAAAGCAGTTAAAATGTCAACGTAAACTTGTGCCTTGGCAGTGCCACGTAAAGCAACTGCAACCTCACCACCCCCGAATTTCATAGCTGGCACTATACAGGCTGGTAGATGATGTTCACCAGACATTCGCCACACCCACATTCCACCATCGGATCACCACATTGTTTACCATGATTTATAACTCGCATTAGGCATTTACCTATATGATGTGTGGCTTATGGACAGCTGCTCAGCCATGGAAACCCAGTTTGCACACCTCGTGCCTAACAGTCAAAGTCCTTGAAGTAGATCCTGATGCAGTTTGGAATTCCTGTGTGATGGTGGAAATGGATGATTGACAATTATACTGTACTACCCTCTTCAAAATTCAATGGTCTCTGGCGGTCAACATGGGATTTCAGCCTGCACGTTTTTGGGTTGTACATATCCCTTTATGTTTCCACTTTACTATTACATCGGAAACAGTGGACCTAGGGATATTCAGGAGGGTAGAAATCTAGTGCACAGACTTCTTACGTGAGTAGCATCTGACCACCTTGAAAGTCCGCGAGTTCCTCAGACCGTCCCATTCTGCTCTCTCGCGCTGTCTGCTGACTACTGTGATCGCTGACCATGTGTTCTACTCAGTATATATGAGTACTGTCTCACCCTCTATGTTAAACACACATTTCACGGGGTGTCCGGATACTTTGGTTCACATAATGTATCTGTTTCGGGGTATACTTTTATTTGGATTATTGAAACAAAACAATATCTAATTTAAAAAACCTCTTATTCTTGCACCAGAGATGACAAAAAACTGACTTAATGTGAAAAAAGCACTTCTAACACAATTGTTGCATTTTTGGGGGATCAAAATTGGTCTACTCCAATTTTGCAAGGGAATCTATTTTACAAGCCATTCACAGGAACTGTGAGGCCTTGTAAATATGTTACCAACCTAATAGAGTAGCAACCACTCTGCCTCAAGTGACGACATAAGCACAGTAAGCCACCCAGCATCCACCAAGGCCTAGTTGACTGTCATTCAGCCTACACTGAAGTTGGCATTTGAAACTTAATACATGTCAGGATAGCACAAGGCTCATCAGAACGATGTGATGCATTAAACCGTAAGCACTTTTATAGGCATATTAAAAAGTACATGAATGTCCAAATATTTCTCAGTCCATTCATTCTTCAGATATTTCTCAAACATAACCCAACAAAACCTCAGACAAACCTCAAAAATTCCTCAAAAATATCTCATACCTTAAAATATATTTCAGTCGAGCTTAAAAAACCTCAGCCAGATATAATACTTAAATTTAATTAAAACTCTCCTTCAGCACCATTAACACTGCTTTAAGATGAATACTTTATTTTCTTTATTTTTGTCTCACTTTCTCTGTTTTGTTTTAAAGTTTATATTTACATTTTAAGCAATTTTGTAAGATAGCACAAAATAAGAAAATAAAGTTCTTATGGCATACCTAAGGAACCAATCTCCAAATTTTCACCAAATTCTTCACACAAGTAAAGTTACAGTACTGGTAAAAAAAATTATTTTAATGACTTCTATTTAATAGAAATAAGAACAAAATACATTAACTAAGCTTGAGAGGAGCTTAACCTCACTCACAAAGCTACTTTGATACAATGTAAAATTAACAAAAAAGTCCCTGACCCACACACATGCAAGAATTAATAAAAGTTTCCCCTTTACATTATTGAGAAAAGTAAATTTTTACAACAATAAATCTCAAACATATGCTTTCAAACAGACATAAACCAAGCTATGGAGTATGCTAAGCCTCCTATGTGACATCTGCAAACTGACAGCTGAGTCTGTAGACATGCACACATGCACATTCTTGAGAACAGATGATAGTTGCCTTCATTCCTTATGTCCACAGGACAGAAATGAATGGTTACAGTTTTATTTGAAACACTAACATTAATTTATTTTTTCAAGAGATGCTTATAATTGAAATCAATAGCCAGCAGATCCATTTCAAAATGTCTCTCATCAATCCAGTATCTTCTTGCTTAGAGTGACCAAGGACACCTAAGATAAACACATCCAGTGCAAAGTTTCAGCACAACTTCTCTACCAAGTACACATCTGGGTAATGTGTAGGCTGGAATTCTTTGAAATAAAACCCACTGAGTATAGGCTTGTCATGCAGATCTTGAGCAACGTGACTTATACTGGCCATCCTTTACAGTTTGGCACCTTTACAGTTTGGCAGACCAGTTCTGATAGAAGTTTTCAAGGGAAGTCCTGCAATCCTTGGAGATTCACACCATGTCACCTATGTGCACTTTAGGCTTACATGAGTCCCTTCTATTTGGAATGGAGTCCATGGTTCAAAGCAGGGAGTCATTCTTCACATTTTTGGTCTACATGTGCACGATGGAGTGAACCACAGCATTATTTCCTTGTAAAAGTTTTAACAATAACACATCCAAAAAGGACGTAGGGTCTTTTGTTAATGTTTAGTGGCACAGACTATAGGATGCCTGGGGTTTGAGGGTAAATCACAAAATGACTTCATCATGACTTCTTAGTTTTGGAACAGGTTTATTCAACAGGACTTTACTTATACCTTCCCGGCACTGTTGTGAGAATTTACACACATTTTCTGCCGAGGATTTTCTCACACATTAACGCCCTGCGAGTTCAAGGCCTGAAGGGCTGGTTACAATGTTCAATTCTGGTTACATTTCTGACGCTGTAGGGGCATTAGGTGTCAGGACAGGTCCCTGAGTGACGACGGGGTTACTTATCTGCACATGTTGCGTGGTAGTTGTTCCGGCAGTTGGTAGTCTGGTGAGCTGGATGGTCCTCGTAAAGGCCCTCTGTGGTTGGTCTGTTGCACGCAGCTGGCTTCCTCTTGAGCTGGCGCCCCTCGTTAGGGCTCACCACTCGCTCCCGTTCTCGACGTAGGGTAGTAACGGACTGTTGACTACCCCACCACGTCCCGGCGAGGGACCACACGGGTGTGTGTGGGTCCCACCCGTCCTTCGCGGATCCGGGTTGCACTGGACAAGCCCACTAGCTCGACATGGCACTTCTCGGTGAAGTTCACCACTCGACTCCGCCTTCTCGGTGCGTTGCAACTGACTGACTGGAAACTGACTGACTTATGCGGTAACTGGCTGGCTAACTCGCGTCCCGACGTGGTCAAACTACTCGTCCGACGTGACTCTGGTAACTGTCTCTGACACTGCCCTGCGTTTCGCGTCCCGATTCGGCTGACCCCTTAATGTCGTGACTGACTATCTGCGCATCCCGGGGTGGCAGTACTGAACTTCCGTGCCACTTTCTGCTCGTTACTTCGACTGATGGACGGGGCTGACCTCTCCGGCTCTACTGACGGACTGCTCTCTCTGTGCTGTAATAATGAACTGTCTTACCATGCCTACTGACGTACTGCTGTACTGAGGTACTGTTGTGGCCGGGAGTCCGATCTCCCGGCCTCTCGACCGACTGACTGACTCTCTGTG